>CM044898.1:46924998-47524998 GCA_024500145.1 Gentiana dahurica var. dahurica
CTGATAGAGTTGTCAAAATCACGTGAGACAATTATATTTAAAATGTATTATTAATTGTGTTTTTCCTTCTCTATATTTATTAAGAATTGAAAGAATAAAAACAACATTGTTTTAATTATAGTCCCCTCAAAAAAATTATAGTCGAGGATTTTTTAGTCGTTTTGATATTTAAATTAAAACATGAAATCAATTCCTTTAATGTATTTTGTAAATTGGATCAGTTATATTGGAACGAAGGGGGTATTTAAGTTCATTTATAATTTTAATGAATCAATCAATAGTCATTTTAGACTTTTGTATTTAAAATTAGGGGAATGAGGGAGAAGGACAAAAATATTTCATTAATTGAGTAGAAGACAGTCTTTTGAAACTTTTGCATAAAGGACAAAACTATTTATTCACTATCGAAATTCACTTGTGTTCGAAATTCACTGTTTAAATTCACTGCCGAAATTCACTGTCGAAATTCACTAATTTTCAAAATTCATTGTCGAAATTCACTAATTTTCGGGATTCACTGTCGAAATTCACTGTCAAAATTCACTGATTTCGGGATTCACTGGAGAGATTCACTGATTTTCGGGATTCACTGTTTGTCCTTCTCGCTATAAAAATTATGCAGTTGTCTTTCTTCCTATAAAAAATGTGTAGTTGTCCTGTTACTTAAAAATAATCCAGATTGTGTCCTTATCCCTAATTTTCCATTAAAATTAATATCACATAACCAACTTAATTAGTTCTCTTAAACTTTGTGAAAAATTCAAATGAACATATATTTTAGGACGGATGTGGTACATATTTAAATTAAATGATAATCCCTAAAAAAAATGATAACACAAACACGTGTCTTATTGCAGGTTATGTCATTAAATGGGCATCTAAATCGAATATACTCTCATTCATACTTTCTTTTTTGAGAATCAAAGGCAATATAATCAATTAATCACAGTCTATAATACGAGCATGAAAAACATAAGACAGGGGGACGAGTTTCATTCCACACATCTTACAAGACAGCGACTGATGACTAAAATAGTATCGACCAACCTTAACCGGCAGAGTACCGGGTCGGAAGTACTACAGTGGTGAGCAAGGTCGTATCCCACAAGGAATCAATCGAATACCAAAGTCGTCTTCGCACTTAGTTTAGGTCAATCAAATGTGTTTGAGGTTTTGATTATACTACAACGATATGCAAACTAGAGATAACGAGATATAAAGAGACATAGCCAAATCACGATCCAATCGAATACTTTCGCCCCTCTAATCGATTATTTGGGAATGGAGACTACCAACCAACCATCATAATGCTTATATCGACTCATTCATGGGTGCAAACTCCTAAGATAGTACTAGACGCCATGCAACAACCTAGTACTCTTTGCCCGGTTCAACAGTCCGCCTTTAAGGATTTAACTGACCGGAACAAGATGAACGCTCTAGAGCCGCTCGATTTACACCGACAAACCTCGTTACCCAATCGATCTAAACAACTCAGTCAATTGTAAATAACGATCTTAAAACCCCTTTTCCCACACCCCTTCGCAACATACATTTATAAAAGTGGTGTGTGTGTTCATTACCTAGGTGACCAGGCTAATTCACGCATTAAGAACAAGTTTTAAGAAATGAATTCATCGATATAACAACAATTATACACTACTCATTCCCAATCTCATCAACTAGAGGGTGATTTCTTCAACTATCACATGATTTAGCTATGTAGTAAATTAGCTACTCATTACAAAACAAGAAATAACAATCAAAGCCATAAAAGAGAAAGAGAACTAGAATTAATTACCAAATCGTAGTGCAAGTCGGATTACATCAAATTTCTTCCACACCCATGTCACTTGGATGAAGAGGATGATCCAAAATGCAAAATGAAGGGAAGAGAAGCTAAAATCTAAGCTAGATTGAATCTAATCTAAAAGAAGTTAAAGTAAAAGAGAGTTTTAAGGAGCTAACGGGGAAGGAGTCGACCTAGGGTTCTTAATATTTAAAAGATATTCGGCCTCCTCTCCTAAAAACGCAGCAGAAAATATATATAGGGTCCAGAAAATATGCAGAAAAAGGCTTGGTGCGAGTGCACTACATGTGGTGCGAGCGCACTACATGTGGTACGAGCGCAATGGAGGCTCTGTATCAAAAATGAACTCTCTGTATATCCAGTGCGCGCGCACTGGATATCAGCACTGACAACCTTCAGTAATTTGGCATTATCTTCACGTGTAGAGCTTCGATTTGAGTGATTCAAAGTGCGTTGGAAAGCTCATTCAATTATATACAACTTTTATGATGACCACAAGCCCAAAAAATGGCTCCAACATAGCTCAAATTTCTTATAAAGTGAATGTAAGGCGTAAACACCAACTACTTTTGATCCGTTTCCATCCCTGGGCTTTGGTTATGCCACTCTAAGTCTCATTCCTCATCTTCCGGGCTCATGAGTCACCTATTTCCTGCATTTCCATTGCACAATATACCAAGCATAACCCCGCAAGATAAATAGGGCTCGAATAGGGCCAAAACACCATAAAATGATAAGGTTTTCCATCAATTTGATGGATTACCTCTAAGTGAGTGCTCAAAGCGTTTTTACCCTATAATCGGTCTAAAACCACCCAAAACAAGCCAAAAGTGTCGTAACGGGGGTTAGAACATGCACCAAAACATAGTAAAGTTGACTCTCATCAGAGACCTTCTCTATCTAAGAGATGCGCAGGCATATTGTCATGTCTTCTTACAAAAGAAAATGCAACTGAAACAAAGGCATGCAAAAGCAAGCGACAATCTTTGATGATACTTCTCACGGGTGATGAATCTTCACATTTATCAATTAGACGGTAATGGATTGAAAGAGAGTCACCTTCAAAAATGACATTGAAAAAGCCCAGGTAAGTGCATAAACCATCGCATGATAAATAGCCAGTGCTTCTCCAACATGAACATCATACTCCCCTTCAAGCTTCTATAGAGAAACTCCATAGGACCACCCCTTGTGAATTGCAAAGTAAACCTCCAACACAAGTGAAATCCTCTCCAAAAACAGCAACCACATTAAATTTAGGAGTATTAGATGTAGGTGGGCTCCATTTCGCATTTGTTGAGCTTTCATCAATGTTATTTGAGTTTTTTGAGACAAGAACAAAGTATCCGTCTGCTTATGTATTTGACTGAACAAGTAGCAAGCTGGTTGTTGCTTATTTTCCATCGAAGATTAAATCATTTCTAGCTTTCCACAGATTCCATAAAACGGAGACCACCCTAACCACTTCTTGTTGATCCTGTAGCTTCATTACCTCGTCAAAAAAAATCTATAAAAGAGTGTAGACGCAAACCTGCAAAATATGTGCCGAGATGGTGTTGCTGCCAAATAGTTCTAGGAAGTTCACACTCGAAAAGACAATGCCATGTCGTTTATTCATGGTTATTGCAGATTTGACACACCCCATCACCTATTCCTCTGGTCCGCAACCCCTTGCAGTTGACAAGGCATTGTTGAGCAGTTTCCAAAGAAACTAGGAGATACGCGGCTTAATTTTTAGCTTTCAAAAATCTCTCCATAAATTCTTGTTCGTGCCAGAAAAGGAGGATGTTGATTCCGTTCCAGTTTGATGGTTCAGATCATGCGCTAATTGATATCCTGACTTGACAAGTAAATTCCATTAATAGTAAAATGTCATATTAATTTATCTTTCCTTGCACACGGGGATAGAGGAATAGACAATATTTTCTCTTCTTCAAAGGAATTTAAAACTTCTCGAACAATGTCTTGTCTCCAGAGGCAGTTATAAGGATTGATCAAACAACTTACATTTCTGCCAGGAAGTTCTTCCAGTCTAGGGTGCGCTTGAAATGAGGGAAGTGTGGGTTGACAAGGATCTTCAATAATATCAACAAAGTCCATGGAACAAAAGATCTTTGCCTTGCATTTTGCTTCTCCAAATTGGAAATGGATGTCCCGTGACAAATGCGTCGCTAAATTTTTTGTATCAAAATATTTAGCCTTCAAGTAAGAATTCTTCACGCCTGCTTTGCTAAAAGAGCTAGATTAAAGCACATTAGATCTCGAAATCCAAGTCCACCATCAGTCTTCTTCATGCAAAAAGTTGTCCAAGATTTCCCGTGGATCCCCAAAAGAATTGTCAAGTTAATCTTTCCAGATCCTCAATCAAAGATTTAGATAAGGCAAAGCACTGCATTACATACTAGGGTAACGGTTGTATAACAAATTTAATTAAAACTTCTTTTCCAGCTAGGGAGAGAAATTTACCTGTAAAGTCTAACATCTGTAAAGTAATAGAATGTTCACCCCTATATAAATGTGACACATAAATGTCTTGTCAACTCGGGTTTTTCGACCAAACAGGGACGAAGGTCTAAGCAGTTGACCGGATCATTTATGACTCATTTAGCACTACCAGACCCGGGGTCTAGGGGCGTTACAGAATGATATCAGAGCCGACTATTAGAAAAACCTAAGTGCCACACTGTGAGAGACGCTAGGGGTCACCTCTAGAATCCTCTCCAAGGAACGATATTAGGACAAATCCTGGCAAGGACGTCAGTCTCTTATAAGGGGAGAGGGGGAGAATGTAAAGTCCCACATCTGTAAAATAATAGAATGCTCACTCTCATATAAGTGTAGGACATAAAGGTCTTGTCAACTGGGGTTAGCCCTTTTAGACCAAGCGATGACGATGGTCTAAGCAGTAGACTGGATTATTTATGACTCATTTAGCGCTACCAGGCATGGGGTACGTCCGGAGCATTACATTACCTTTCCATCCATTTAACTTTTTTTCGCACATTCCCTTTTATGTATGTAAATATTTCTTTCTTTGATCTTCTCACAACGAACGGGAGGCCTAGGTATTTCCCTACACCACGATCAAAAGGATTTGGAGTTTGAGAAGACAAATCGGCCCTTGTGCTATGGATGATCCTCTTACTAAAAAATAAGGATGACTTGCTTTAGTTAATTCTCTGGCCCGATAGCATCTCATACTCCGGAAGAATATTATTAAAGCCAAGCAAGAATCTGGGGTAGCTTCTGCAAAAATTAAATTGTCATCCCCGAACAATAAGTGAGTCAGCTCGATCGCAAGGGTTATACTATCCAAATGTCACCCCATGGAAAGATTCAGTAGCAGTCGCACGTCTAATCATAGAAGAAAAGCCTTCTGCGCATAGAATAAACAAAAAAGGGGACAAAGAATTAACTTAAGCCTTTTGCGGAATGGTTATCATCTCTAGACAAAAATACTTCTTACTTCCATCATAAAGTATCTATGAGAAATGAAAGGAACACGATTAAAGAATTGATAGATGAACATGGTAGAAGTTCTTTTAAGTGGGAGGAGTTGCATGATATTGCAACAAAATACATTGAAGATATCTAATCCACAAATGGTATGAATTCTACTCTCCCTCCTGGCCTCTTTTTTAATAAAATTTCTCTAAAGGATGCAACAACCTTAGCACGACCTTTTACTCTAGCTGAAATAAAGATTGCTCTTTCACAAATGCCGGGAAAAAAATCACAGGCCCAAACAATATGCACATTATATTTTTGCAAAAGTACTTGCACATCGGAATAGGATCCTCTCAAGTTATGATGCACGGATACTCCATCCTGCAAGCGTATTCCGTATCCGATACGTATCGGATACCGATATTCCACGGATACTCAGGAATCAGGATACTCCATTGGATACGTATCTGGGTCAAATTGTAATTTTCAAAAATCGGATACTTTACCGGATACACGTATCTTGACTACATATACGAGTATCCGAAAAACATGATTCTTAAAGAATGAGTTTGAACCTTAATATGTGTACATGCTCACACACATACATACGTGTGTGTATATATATATATATAGTCATTTTATTTTAATTATTTACGGTTTAGTCTTTATATTTTAATATTTACAAATACACCCCGTATCCGTATCCTATATTTTCGTAAAATCACGTATCTGCGTATCTCGTATCCGCATATCCCGTATCCACGTATATGTATCCGTGCATCCTAGCTCTCAAGTACTTGAGGGTAAATTCTCTAAAGTACGAGTGATCTAACCACACATGCAAAATGTGAAATCATCTAACCGTCTATTTATTTTTTCAAAACTATGTCATTTTGGTAATAATGTGTAAAAACAATTGCACTTTACCCTTAAGTACTTGAGAGCATCTACTCCCCTGACACATCGTTGGTCCTCAAGTGACAAATATAATCTTGGGATGTCTTAATGAGGGTCATGATTTTACGGCTATTAATAAAACATCTATTTCTTTGATCCCAAAAGTTAAGGTGGCGAAGGTTATGATAGACTTCCAGCCCATTAGTTTGTGCAATTCTGTGTACAAGCTTTTATCACGTACCTTGGTGAACACATTGAAGAGGGTGATGGATTCTTTAATATCAAAATCTCAGTTGGCTTTTGTCAAAGGATGGTTAATTACAGACAACATTATTGCAGCTTTCGAGGCTTTCCATTTGTTGAAGTTGGGGAACAGAGGATGCAACAACCACATGGCCATCAAATTAGACATGATGAAGACTTTCGATAAAATGGAATGGAGATTTTTCCGCTCAGTTATGGAGTCAATGAACTACCCACAGTCCACTATTGAGGCTGTTATGGCCTGCATACCATCTTCCACTTATCAACGACAACCAGTGGCGGATCCAGAAATTTGTTTTAGTGATGTCACCGGAGTCTAAAAATATATTTTTGGTCTATAAATTTATTCCAGTGGGGTCACCGGAGCATAAAATGAAAATTTTAAATCATAAAATGACATTTTTTTAACAACAAAACTACATCGTTTTAATATAAAAAATTTTGGGGGAATAAGGGAGAAGGACAGAAATATTTCAACAATTGAGTAGAAGGACAGTCTTTTGAAATTTTTGCATAAAGGACAAAACTATTTATTCACTGTCGAAATTCACTGTTTAAATTCACTGTCGATATTCACTAATTTTCAAAATTCACTGTCGAAATTCACTGATTTTCGGGATTCACTGTCGAAATTCACTGATTTCGGTATTAATTGGAGAGATTCATTGATTTTCGGGATTCAGTGTTTGTCCTTCCCGCTATAAAAATTATGCAGTTGTCCTTCTCCCTATAAAAAATATATAGCTGTCATGTTACTTAAAAATATTCCAGATTGTGTCATTATCCCTAATTTCTCAAAAAAAAATTTCTTCGGATCTCAGTGGGGTCACGTGACCCCACCCTTCAACATGTGCATACGCACCTGACGACAACCCTTCACCTACAGTCAATCCTACCAGAGGGATACGGCAGGGGATCCTTTGTCCCCTTCATACTTAAGTGATCAGTAAATTGCTTAAATCACATCAGCAGTTTTATGGTGCTGCTGGTAAACTATTTAATACTTATTCAACCAATATACGTTTTTTTTAATAAGGTATCTTTGTAAATACAAGGTCTATACAATTTACAAAACTAATATATTTAATTTTCTATCGGTGCTGATACACTATGGCATACTTGTACCATGATCATTATAACATTTACGAAATCCCATATATGATCGTTGTGAGTACTTTTTTTTTGTGACTATTTGACTTTAACAAGAAAATGAATAAAATAAATGATTTATTGTTAAAAAGAACAAATTGAAACTATAAATATGTAAACAATACAGTAAAAAAATTTATTGGTAATAATGACAAGTGTTTACTCTACTACAATTTAAATTCTCTCATATTTAAATACAAAAATGAATATATCTTTTGATCTGAACCTCAAAAAATCGTAATTCTTTAACCATATTTTTCCTTTTTTTTGTTATCTTTATTTAGACATCCCATTTGATAATTTTTTATGTCGATTCGAGGTCATTTTCATCAAAAAGAACAAAACAGTGGAACAGTAGAATAGTGAATTTGAAGTCAATTACTCTATACCGAATAGTGGATTTGAAGTAACGAACAGTGAAATTGTATTTTTCACCTAATTTGTATTTTCACTATCCTAGTTTTTATTTTTATTTTCACTTATTTGTTCTTTATTCCCACTCCCTCTAAAAATAATAGATTTTGATATGTTAATGCATTTTTAAAATCTACTGTAATCAGAAAGGATAGAGTGGGAAAAAACAATATTGCATTGAAAATATAATGTATTATAAAAGAATAAATATTTTTAACAACTATATCAATTTATTAAAAATTGGAGAGTATATATAAGTATATATATACATGCATATTGAGAGCAGTGGACCAGGGTCAACTTATGACCGAGGAAGGAATCGGATCCGGTCTTATGTATAGATCATTGCACTTCTGGTGAGAACTAGATTTTAATTTCCACATTCTCTCCGAATAATAATCTCTTTCCCATTCCTCATATGAAAAAAAGTTATGATAAAGATATTACCACAACAGTTATGACACAAAGAGTAAAACCACACATTTTTAACTTATTCGTTATAATGAACCTACACCATGATCAAATAAGTTTTACATGTGATAAATGATTAAAAAATGTATTATGCACTCGTTGTGACATAATCAGCGTGGCAATAGAATTTGGTCAAATTATTACCCTTATAGAATTCAGAAAACAAGCCAAAATTATACACCTCAACTTGGTTTGTTTATTACTTTTTACCACAACTTTGCTTTTTTTTTTTAGGGGTTTTACCACAACTTTGTTAGATATCAATGTTGCACCATAAAATCTAATACATCAAAAATTACATTTTTACAAAAAAAATGGGAGAAGTGTCCAGAATGACACATTTTAAACTTAATTGGTCTGAAAAGACAAAGTAACACTTTCGTGATTATAAACGACAAAAATCACAATTGTTACTTCAAGTTTGATACTTTATTTGTTAATGTTACTTCGTGTTTCGTAATTGTTAGTACAAAACTACTTCATTCAACACTTGTTACCTCACGGTTATTACTTTACGATTGTTACTTTTGTCCTTGTAAACACATTTTTGTGTTACCTTGTCCTTCCAGACCCATTAAGTTTAAAATGTGTCATTTTCAAAAAAAACCTACAAAAAAATATCCAACACATACGATTTTTAAGAGAAATTCTAAAACTCCTTTGATACCATGTTAAGATCAAACGCTTACCGTTGTACTAAAACCAATTGATGGTAGTAAAGGCGCTACTATATTTCTTATACGTTAAGAGTATGGGCACTCTGTCCCAACCCCCCTCCCTCCCCAAGTGTTGGCAATCTGTCCCAGCACTTGCACAATTTCTTTTTAAATAATGTTCCAATCAGGGTTCGATCTCGTGACATCTTGCTCCGATACCATGTTAAGATCAAACGTTTATCGTTGTACTAAAACCAATTGGTAGTAGTAAATGTGCAACTTTATTTCATTATCATTTAAGAGTGTAAGCAATTTGTCCCAACAAATTCTAAAACTCCTCGAGGAAAATATCATCATCAAATCTTTAACCACATGATGTATTTAGTAGTAATTAGTATTAGAAGATAATGTCAAGATAGTTGAAGAAAATGATGAATATCAAAAGAAATAGATAAATTTACTATAGATAGGAGTTATGATTGAAATAAATCATTTCAAGTGATTCAAAAGAAAGATAAAGATGTTATGTCGAGATAAAATTGGTTTATTATGTTAGTGTTTATCTTTAAATATATTATTCAAATAAATTATTTGTAGTTTTATCTTTATCTTAAACTAGGATTCATCTCCTATATAAAGAAGAGTATTGTATCATTTCTGATCAATTTCAATAAAACAACGATTCATAGTTTTTACGTTTCTGCATGCATTCTGATTTTTTTCATGGTAACAGAGCCAGGGATGGGGGTTCGAGTGCCTTAACACTGGTGAACCCTCGCCCGTTCCATTTTTCCGCTTTCTAATATATTTTTTCATCATCACCAGACATCCAATCTCATATGGTCTACTGCATACGTTCTTATCTAGTGTAACGCCCCCAGACCCCGGGCCTGGTAGCGCTAAATGAGTCATAAATGTCCGGTCAACTGCTTAGACCGCCGTCCTCGCTTGGTCTAAAAGGGCTAACCCAAGTTGACAAGATCTTTATGTCTCACACTTATATGGGGGTGAACATTCTCTTATTTTACCGATGTGGGACTTTACATTCTCCCCCCCTTATAAGGGACTGGCGTCCTCGCCAGGACGGCCGAGACTGTTCCCGGATCGTCCCTACAGAGGTAACTAGAGGCCATCCTTACACCGTCTTCTTGTACGGTGCAGCGCATAGTCCCGTCTGATAGTCGGCTCTGAATACCATTCTGTAACGCCCCCAGACCCCGGGCCTGGTAGCGCTAAATGAGTCGTAAATGTCCGGTCAACTGCTTAGACCGCCGTCCTCGCTTGGTCTAAAAGGGCTAACCCGAGTTGACAAGATCTTTATGTCTCACACTTATATGGGGGTGAACATTCTCTTATTTTACCGATGTGGGACTTTACATCTAGTCTACTACTGCATATGTTGCTTTTCTGCAACTAGTTGTCATCCACGAAAACAACCAAAGCCCCTCTATCCATTCCGTCAAAAACAACCAAAGCCCCTCTATTTTCAATTTCTATTTATATTTTGGAGTCAGTAAATTGCAGTTAGTAATTGGATTTTTTTTTTTTTTTCATTTGAATCATTTTTTTCTTTTGGAGTATTTTCTTATGCATCACCATAATATATCATTGTTATCCTTTGTCCGTAAAAAAAAAAAAAGAAAAAAAAAAATCCCAGCCGACAAGAGGTCTAATTCATTGCTTTTGAGTCACTTTTCCTTTGTTATACAAAAATCTATGAATAAATAATCTTGTTATATAGCATCGTATTTTTTCTTTTGGCATCCGTTCTATATCAATTTTTCAGGTGACAAAAAATAAAAAAATAAAAAAATACAGAGACAATTGGAGGCCGACATCACAATCATTCATCCAGAAGAAGACAACAATCAATAAAACAAACAAGAACTCTCGGAAGAGCTGGATATACGTGCGGCGAGGAAGTCAAACCCACAGACTAATGGACTCCGGAAGAGCCGAAAAAGACGAGCACCGGAGTGGAGATGCCCTCCAACATATCGCCACTAATGGACTTCGGAAAAAGCCACCGAAGTGGAGATGCCTTCCAAAATCACAACTTATGGGCTTCGGGAAAAAAACCGGAGAGGAGATGCCCTCCAAAATCACAACTATGGACTCCGAAAGAACCGTCGGAGTGGAGACGCCCTCCAAAATCACACCACTAATGGACTTCGGAAGAACACCGAAGTGGAGATCGATGCCCTCCAAATTATGCCAAGACAAACTCGGCCTCCAAACCCGGCATCGTTTGAGGGTGGGTAATAGAAGATAAATCAATCAGAGATAGAGTTGGAATTCAAAAGAAAGATAAAGATGTTATGTCAAGATAAAATTGGTTTATATGTTAGTGTTTATCTTTAAATGTATTATTCAAATAAATTATTTGTAGTTTTATCTTTATCTTAAACTAGGATTCATCTCCTATATAAAGGAGAGTATTGTATCATTTCCGATCAATTTCAATAAAACAACGATTCATAGTTTTTACGTTTCTATAAAGGAGAGTATTGTATCATTTCCGATCAATTTCAATAAAACAACGATTCATAGTTTTTACGTTTCCGCACGCATCCTGATTTTTTTCAATTAGCAAAGATTAACAAAGACAGATCGATTGGACCAAGATTGTTGTTGGATTTTCACCAGGATGTATATTTATGATACGGATATGCAGCATTGTTCTAGTCAACCGGATTCATAACATTGTTTTGATTTGCCATTATTCGATCAAGAAACTAAACAAGAAATTGTAATTTCTTTAATGGAAAAACGCAGATTGAAGCCTTATAGCTCTGTACAAGGTGAAAAATGCATAAAAGGAAGTATGAAACAAATGGAAATTTTATTAAATATTGGAAGAAGAAGTAAGAATACATCATAACTAGGGAGATTGAATACAAATTTGATTGCAGATCAATCGGAGCAGAGAATTAACTCATTTGATCTTTAATGTACGGTTACAACAGTTTATTTAATGATACCAAGCTGATGAAATCATGATAACAAAACTGGAAACAAGTATGAACAGTGACATCCAACAGTGACATATGAGAAATCATGAAGAAGAAGAGATGATTGTATTCATTAATCAACCAAATGGGATTACAAGTGTTGATACAATGCTTTATATACTAGCTAGATGCGTTGTATATCAGTTGGAGGTGGTTACAAGCGGTTATCTCTTTGTAACAAACTCCTAACTGCTTTTATACATAGGTGTTCGACCTGTTGCTTCTAAGGGAAACTTGTCTTGTTTAGTGTCTAGTTTGCTGCTGTAATCTTCAACACCCCCTCTCAAACTGGACACTTAGGCTTGTAGATATTAATGAGAGGATAAAGAGTTGAGAAATGACTGAATCCTGGACCTGTCCAAAGGTTTAGTAAACAAGTCTGCAAGTTGAAGTTCTGTTGAGATTGGTAAAGGCTTTAAAAGTCCTTGCTGATACCTATCCCTTATGACATGGCAATCTATTTCAATGTGTTTAGTTCTCTCATGAAACACTGGATTTTCCACTATATATAAGGCAAATTTGCTATCACAAAACAAAGGAATGGGCATGTCCTGTCTGGTGTTGAATTCTGCCAGTAAATAAGTAAGCCATTGTAATTCACAAGATGCCATGGCCATTGCCCTGTATTCTGCTTCTGAGGAGCTTCTTGATGCAGTAGACTGTTTCTTTGACTTCCAACTTATAAGTGCACCACCAAAGAATGCAGAGAATCCTATTACAGACCTCCTAGTATCATTGCACCTAGCCCAATCTGAGTTCACAAAGCACTTTAGTTCAAGATTACTCTCTGATGGAAAAAAGATGCCTTGTCTAGGGGATTTCTTCAGGTATTTGAGCAGTTTGTGAGCTGCCTGAAGCTGTAATTCTGTTGGTTTATCAAGATACTGACTGAGCTGTTGTGTAGCATAGGTAATATCTGGTCTTGTTAGGCCTAAATATAGTAGTTTTCGTACCAAAATTCTATAATAACTGTTTGATTTCAAAGGTTCTGAGTCTTTGCTATGTAGACTGATAGAAGCATCCATAGGAATTTCACTTGGTTTACATTCTGAGTATCCTTATTCTTCCAATAACTCCATGCAGTATTTCCTTTAGGACTGCACAATGCCTTTCTTTCATCTGGCCACCTCTAAACCTAGGAAATATTTTAGTTCTCCAAGGTCTTTTATGCCAAACTTGTCATTCAGAAAATGTTTCAGTTCCTTGATCTCTTCCATATCAGGAATTGTGATGAGAACATCATCTACATAGACTAGAACAGCCACGAAAGATTCATTTGAGCTTTTAATAAACAGACTATAATCCTGTTTGGATTGTTTATACCCCCTCTCAAGCAAAGATTGGGTCAACTTTATGTTCCATTGTCTACTTTCTTGTTTCAGGCCATATAGGGATTTGATAAGTTTGCAAACATGACCTTGTTCTGCCTTAAATCCTTGTGGAAATTGCATATACACTTCTTCTGTTAAGTCACCGTGGAGGAAAGCATTGTTAACATCAAGTTGGTGTAGATTCCAATCTTTAGCTACTGCAATGGCAAGAAAAGTCCTTATAGTTGTGAGTTTTTCCACAAGGGAAAAGGTATCTAGGTAATCCAGTCCCAATTGTTGTGTATAACCCTTAGCTACAAGCCTTGCCTTGTATCTTTCTATGGAACCATCAGACTACCTGATGGGAGTCAACTTTACATGACTCCGGTGCATTAATTATCCCCATTTACCACACTTTCAGCACATTTTTGGTTAAATTGGACCATTTTCGAGGTGATATCGTGAGCTTATGGCACGGGGAATGAACCCTTCACCTTGATGGATTATTACCCCTTATTTGTTGATATTAACCCCATTCCCGAGCACGTTTACCCTCCGGAATTGTTTGGATGTTTGTGGTTGTTTATGATATTGAAGGGTATTGGTGTCTCGAGGACCCGGAATGTGATGATTTGTGGAGAAAAAGTATGATCGAGGCAAGACGAGGGTCCAAAAAGGAAGAAAAGTGAAGATTTGGGGAAACAGGGGTTCAAACGCGCGTTTGAACCCTCCAAACGCGCGTTCCAGAAGTCCAGATTTGATTCAGAGTTGAAGCCCTCCAAACGCGCATTTGAAACCACCTTAAACGCGTGTTCTAGTCTCTCAAACGCGCGTTTGAACTTTCTAAACGCGAGTTCCAGATGAAGAACAGTCAAGCCCCTGCCCAGAAATGATGAGTAACGCACGTCCCAACTAAGCGAAACGCGCGTTTGGACCGATTTTTTCAGCAGATTTTTCCTCCACCTATAAATACCCCCCTTAGACTATTTCTTGATATATCCAACTTTTCTTAGCAAAACTCTACCCATCTCTTGCTCGAATTTTGTAATAGCTTAGAATACTCTCTCTTAGTGTAAATCAACAACATCTTAGCTTAATATTTCCATTTCTTAGCTTAGATTTTCATTCCAAACACTAAGAGACCACCTTTTAATTACTTCTTTATTTTGTACTTTTTGGATCTCAACTCGAATTTCTACAATTTTATGGTATATTTCTCTTCTCTTTTACTTGTTATGGCTCTTATTTAATGTTTTGTGCTGGTTTTGATTAGTATAATGAGTAGCTAAACACATACATAGTCGAATCATGTGAAAATTGATGAAATCACCCTTTGGGTGATGAAATTGGGAGTGGATAGTGCTTTTTATTGTTGTATCTTGCATATTTCACGTCTTAGAACTTGTTATAACGGATTTGGGCTAGATTGATCACCTAGGTCAAAAATCACACACATCAATCTTGAGAGTTGTTCAGATAGAGGGGTGTGGGAAAAGGGTTCTAGGATCGCATTGTAGTGCGAGGTTACTCGTTTTTAACGTTTAAACGGCTCTCGTGCATTATTGTCTTGTGAATGAATCTCTCTTAAGGGAGGTTAGTCGACTTGGCATAAGGTGTTGGGGAAGAGTTGTTCAGACCTTAGCACCGGGATTAGGAGTACGTACCCGTGAAATTGAATGTAAGAGTTCGTTCGTTTGTTGCACACTCCCGGTTTTGTCATTCCTTAGGGTGAAACTAGCTACTTCGATCATGGATCGGCTATGTCCCTTTATCTATCTTTAAAACTTAGTAGTTTAATCTTCTTTCTCTCTTTTCTATCGTTAGACTTGTTAGTATAAATCACTTTAGTGTCGTTGTAGTTACAAATACTTTAAAATCATTGATCACCTAGACTAAGCATTACGTTCACTTTGGTACTTACAAACACGATTCCTTTGGGTTCGACCTCGTACTCCTGTAGCTATTCTAGCAATCGACCCGGTACACTGCCGGTTAGAGAGTTAGTTTACCCACGGTTTCGAGTCTTTACAAATTGTTTTTGTTAGGGTGAAATTAAGCTCAATCACTACCTCTTTATCCTGTACATCCATTTACAACCTATTGGTTGTTTGTCTGTAGGTAAGGGAACTATCTCCCATGTATTAGTTTGTTGTAGAGCCTTAATTTTATTATCCATTGCTTCTCTCCATTCAGCATGTTTGACTGCTTCATTGTATGTTTTTGGTTCTGTTATGACTTGGGTACTGAAAATATAAGACTTGTAAAGAACAGACAAGTGATCTAATGTATCTACTTTTGCTATAACATGAGGTGAGGTATGTGTGGCAATGTTATGACACACATAGTCTTGAAGATAAGAATGTGTGCCTCTATTTCTAGAAGACCTTCTCACATTCACATCTTCATTAATAGGTAATTCTTCCACATAATCTAGAAGGTTAACATCATCAACATGGTGAATAATATCATCAGCAGGGTCTTGATCATGAATAGGCTCTGGATGATCATGTATTGGTGAAGGAGTATCAACATGATCATGAGGAGCATTCATGTTATCAAGACTTTGATTATGTGGGGGAGTTATATACTGAGGCAAATGTGTAGGATCAGAAACAGAGAAAACATCTTGATTAAAAAGAATTGGCAAAGGTAAGTCTTGGATATTACCTGAAGCTGTACCATCTTTATAAAGAAACGTAAATTCATGAAATATGACATCTCTAGCAACAAAAATTTGTCTATTTTGAAGGTTTAGCAGATAGAAGCCTTTCACATTAGGCACTCCACCTAGATAAACAGATTTGATTCCTCTAGCTGCAAACTTATTATTGTCATGATGCAAGTTATAGGCAAAGGTTAAGCATCCAAACACCTTGACATTATCATATTTAGGTTTCACAGATTATAAAAGCTCATAAGGTGTATTGTTGTTTAACAATGGAGAAGGAGTAATATTTATCAGGTTTACAGCATGAAGAACAAAGTAAGACCAGTATATCAAAGGCAAATCTGATTGAAATCTTAAACTCATAGCAACATTTAGGATGTGTTGATGCTTTCTCTCAACCACTCCATTTTGATGGGGAGTTTTAACCACAGTTGTCTGATGCAAAATGCCATGAGATGCATAGAATTCAGGTAAATCAAATTCTAAGCCATTATCAGATCTCAAACACTTTCTTCTTTTATTAAACTGAGTTTGGATCAATATACAAAACTATTTAACAAGATCTCTAACCTCACTCTTAGATTTTAACATGAAAATCCAACAAAATCTACTAAAGTCATTAATAATAGTGAGGAAAATCAATGTCCATGAATTCCAACGACTCTATATGGACCCCAGATGTCCATATGTACTAAATCAAAACATGAAAGAGAAACAAAATGACTCAAAGGAAAACTAAGTCTAGATTGCTTTGTCATGGGACATATGTCACGGACTTGGCCTTCAGGAATCTGAATATAACCATGATTCTTCTTTAGAATTTCAACCTTTGATCATAAGCATGACCAAGTCCGTAATGTCACAATAAATGCTGATGCATAGAGGAATGAACATGATTGACAACAAGCAAAGCAATGCAAGAACTATCTGCCTTCAAAATGTATAGGCCTTTAATGAGATTAACTGAACCAATCCTCTTGAGACTTATCATATCCTGGATCACACAGGAATCCAAAAAGAATTTAATATTGTAATCTCTTGATCTAATGAGCCTGGTTATAGACATAAGATTGCAATGGAAAGCAGGAACACAAGGAACATTATCCAGAACCAAATCAGTGTTACTTTTTACCTGGCCTATGTGAGTAATTTTAATACTATTACCATTAGGCAAACTGACATACTTATCAATCACAGGCTCACAGGAGTTAAACAAGGATTTATTGAAGATAATGTGATCAGTAGCACCACTGTCTATAATTCAATCAAAACAAGTAAGGGATTTAGACAAACCTGACTCCATAGGACCTAAATTAGAGGAAAGCTCAATAGAATTTACTGAACTGAAACCAGCATCTCCGGTTTCTTGAGACACAGGATAGGTAGAGGATCATGCCCTTAAAATGTGCAGTATCTGCTGATATTGCTCCTGAGTCATAGGGGCCTTAGGATCTCCCAAAGAATCCACAGAATTATGATCAAAACTACCAGGTGTGCACACATTGTTGGCTGATACAGGTCTTCCTGCGCCCCTCCTCTGAAATTTGGAGGGAAACCATGCTTCTTATAGCATCGGTCTATGGTATGTCCTTGCAACCCACAATGAGAACATTGAGGTTTTTTGTTTCCATTATTGTAAATCTTTCTAAAGTTGCCATTAGAAGACTGATTCTGACTCTAAGTAGCCAAAGCTGCTTTATCAAAAAATCCAGAAACACTTCCGAGATTACTAGCAGAACTGGCAGCATGAGAAATATTTCCATAATTTTGTTGTCTTTCTTGCTTTAAAGCCATTGAAAAAACACTCTTGACATTTGGAAATGGAGAAATTATAAGAACCTGGGACTTCATTGTAAAAAAACTCTCATTGAGACATTTTAGGAATCTTATCACATGATGCCTCTCATTATATTCTTGGTACCACTTCTGGCCACAGTTGCAAGTAGGATGAGGAGTCAAGGAAACCAGTTGATCCCAAAGAATCTTCAGCCTTGCAAAATATTCTAAAACAGAGAGATCTCCTTGTTTCATAGCCTGAATATCATCCATCAAATCTGAAAGTTGGTATGCATCTCCACCACCATATCTATCAGCAAGATCAACCTAGATTTCTTTCGCAGTTTGGTAATTCATCACACTTTGCGCTATGTTCTTGGAAACTGTATTTCCGAGCCATGCCTTGACCATACTATTGTTTTGCCTCCAAATGGGCAAATGCCTATCACCAACCGGTGGAATTAGAACAGAACCATCAATGAATCCAAGCTTGTTCTTCGAAGAAAGGGCGTTTAGCATAGCAGTTTTCCAACTGTGATAATTAGATTCATCAAGAACAGGTTGTACAAGAACAAACGCTGGACTTTCACTAGGATGAAGAATCAAATCTGGTGGAATTGGAGTAGGAGCAACATGATTCTCCATGAGGAATTCCAGAAAAAAAAAACCCAGAGAAAACTAGAAATAGAACTGGAAAAGAACGAAGAATCAAAAAATTCTTCTGTGAATCAAGCAAGAATCAGATGTTTAACAAAGTAAACATCAAGAAATGATGCGGAAGCTATCAGAATTGCTCCGATACCATGATGAAATCAAGATAACAAAACTGGAAACAAGTATGAACAGTGACATCAAACAGTGACATAAGAGAAATCATGAAGAAGAAGAGATGATTGTATTCATTAATCAGTCAAATGGGATTACAAGTGTTGACACAATGCTTTATATACTAGCTAGATGCGTTGTATATCAGTTGGAGGTGGTTACAAGCGGTTATCTCTTTATAACAAACTCCTAACTGTTTTTATATATAGGTGTTCGACCTATTGCTTCTAAGGGAAACTTGTCTTGTTTAGTGTCTAGTTTGCTGCTGTAATCTTCAACACAAGCCGTTTACAACCTATGTTGCATGCACACTCCGTATGGTCGGCGTGTCACGGACACGCCATCGGGCCGAATTGAATTTTTCAAAAAATTTGGACACGCGTGTCGGACACGCCATCAGGCCGAATCGGAATTTTCAAAAAAATTTGACACACGTGTCCGGAAAAATGAACACTTTTACTAGATTTTGAACACTTTTCTAACAAAACGACATAGTTTCGCTTAAAAAAATCCATTCTTGCCTATTAAAATCAGATGTGGTCTTCATTTGTACCAAATCACATCCCGGTCTTCTTCGGCTAATGAGACCTCGATCTTGAAGCTTTCGGTTAGTTGTCCTCATTTGGTGCTTATTGTTTTTGTAAATTACATTTTAGTCATCATATTTTTAATATTTACATTTTAGTCTTTATATTTTTAATATTTACATTTTGACCCGCACCCATGTCTTTTTTTTTTCAAAACTACCGTATCCCCGTGTCCCGTATCCCGTATCCGTATCCGTGTCAGTTGAACCTAGTTTACCACAGAAAACAACTAAAACAATTGCTTCTAACAAACTTCTAACTATCATTGTAGCAATGCGTTGGATATGTGCCTCACAGAACTTTAGCTTCACTTTGTTTCAGCAGCTTTTCACCAACTTCATCAGTTTGTTTCCTTAGCCACCTCTGTTTATTTGGTAACTAGTATTAAGTTGAACTGGGTACATTTGTTTCCATAACATAGTTCATTATTGATCCGTGAATCCGACGGGTTAGAAATAAGCCACCATCGGAGTATTGTTTTTGGATGATGTATTTTTCCAAACAATTTTAAAAGCTAAGTTGTTTTAGAATTCATGAATTTATTCCATTGTTTTGAAGGTAGTATATTGGTTCCATTTTATTCAAAACTTAATGCCCAGAAAATTACCTTCCGGTGAGTTAACACTTTTATGTTTGCAATGATAGATCATTAAAGCACCACAAAGTATTTCCCGTCAACTAAACCTCGCTATATTTGGAAGCCGGCGGCGAAATTGGCTTTAACGGCGGGTATTCTATTTGGGAAGAAGACGTGGAAATAATTTTTTCAACGATGAAGGGAGCAAATTTTTTATTATTTCCTTGTAATGAGACGGCAACGTTTTATGTTAGACATGAAAATTGGACATAATAATAATAAGGGCATTGTTAACGGCACCACATCGAATATACTCGGACACCACACATATGCAAAATTCGATATTTTAGATGTTGAAATGTGTTATTTCAACTCCCGAAAAATCGAAATGTGTTATTTCGTCTTCTAAAAAGTCAAATTTTACACAGGTGTAGTGCCCGAGTATATTGGGTGTGGTGTCATTAACATTGCCCTAATAATAATTAGACAGGGGATCCCGTTCCATGTTTTTACACTATTAATTACTACCTATGTCCCAAAATAGTCTATTTGAGATTTTTTACATATATTAAAAAAGTTGGTTAATTTCATTATATGTTATTAATTTTGATAAAACTATCTAAAATGACATTTAATTGTTATTAACGCAGAGTAATGAAAAGTTGATAGGTAGTATTAAATAAGGGGTAAAAGGAGAATAGTGTAATAAATGTTTCATTGGTTATCTAAATAGACTTAAATTATGGGAAAAAACAAAAGGCTAAACGGACTTGTATTTTAGAACGGAGGTAGTATGATTTACTCATTTCGTTCCATAATATAGTGTCTTCTACTGCCTTCGTCACAAAATGTAAAAATATAATTCTTATCTACAAAACATTACAATATAAATAATTTGTTTTCACTTCTACAACAAACAATTCAATATTGCAAGACTCCTAAAAAAACAATACAACAATTATCTTGAAATGTTAAAAAGTGATTCATTTGATTTTTTTAAATTATGTGTAAAAGTTAAAAGGTCAATATTATGCGAGAGATTTAGTATGACATTGTCTAATTCATTGTGTTTAAGTGATTGTGAAGGTAATACTCCCTTCGTTCCGAAATAACAGACGCAGTTGTCAAAAAGATTTCTTTAAAATAACTGAGTAGTTATATTTCCATTGTAGCATTTATTGTGTTTTTTCTATATCTACCATTATTTATTAATGAGTAGGAGAATAAATACAACATTGCATTATTAGAACCTAAGGGTATTTTAGTCATTTTACATTCAAATTAAAGTATTAACTCACCTTCTTAATATGCGTGTTTTTGACAACTGCATCAGTTACTACCTCCGTCCCAAAATGTAAGTCCATTTGATTTTTTTCATATCGATTAAGAAAGTTGGTTAAATTGGTTATGTGCTGTTAGTTTTGATGAAAATATCTAAAATGACATTTGACTGTTATTAATGAAAAGTAGTGAAAAGTGAGTGGGTAATAATAAATGAAAGGTAAAAAAAGAAAAATGTAATAAATGCTTCATTGGTTATTTAAATAGACTTATATTATGGGACAAAACAAAAAAGCTAAATGAACTTACATTTTGGGACGGAGGTATCCGTTTACCAAAATTAAGTCTGTTTTGCGTTTTGGATTTGTCCCAAAATATAAGTCCATTTAGGTATCCAATAAAGCATTTATTACACTTTTCTTATCTTACCCCTCATTTATTATATACTCATCCACTTTAATTACTTTGCATTAATAACGATCAAATATCATTTTAGTCTTTTTGATCAAAATAATGACATATAACCAATTTAACCAACTTTTTTAATCTGTGTAAAAAACCCCAAACGGACTTATATTTTGAGACGAATGTAGTATTTTATAATGGAGAGAGTATTAGTGTACTACCTCCGGTTTAAAATATAATTCATCCCATAATATAAGTCATTTTTACATTCAATATTATAATTAATGCATTTTTTCCTATTTTGCATATTTCAATGTATGATATTTCATACACCATTTAATAAATTCTAAAGGTATTCTAATATAAAACTATCAAATTGGATTATTTATTATGTTTTTAATATGCGTGTCAAAAACTAGGATTAGTTATATTTTAGACCGGAGGTAGTATTACCCAACGGGTAGCAATAAAGCCAGGGCAACTGTGCTATACCCATAGCACTTTGCCAAGCTTGCCCTTTCGTTCAATTTAAAGCTGCTTACAGTCAGCTCGAAATTAATGTTATCACTTCTTTCTATTTTTTTTGTTTGTTGTTTTTAGTTTCATTATTATTTTTATTGATGGGACATTTTTCCTTTTTCTTCCTTCTTTTTCACGACATATTTCATTTTGTGCTTTGAACAATATTTTGTTTGTGTTAATTTTTGTTCAATTATATATCGAACTATTCACACACACATGAAAAAAAAATACTTTTTATTTTCTTGAACTAACATTAAAAAATACATTTTTTTGAAGGAACATAAAAGAATACTTGTCAAACAAAAAATAAATGGCTATATGTTTTTTTTTCTGAAAATTTAATCGTATGTATAATACTAAATTGTCTCTATATACTAAAATATAACATATATATTTGTTATCACAACTTGTTTCATGAAATGTGCTAACATCATTGCAAAAGCCTACTATATATCCACACCAACCCTTTTTTTAAAAGTAGAAGTAAACAAAAATTTCTTAACTTAAATTCATTGGTTTCACGATATTAAAGAGGAATAACGATTTACAGAAAACTATCATTGTAAAATTTTGATCATTCAGCATGACATATTAAAGTAAATAACCGATGAACATCCACAAATATATATCTACACACTTTTAAAATAGGGTTTCGTGTACTTTTAAATAATACTATCCCGTCTCATAAAAAGTGTCTATTTTTTGGGGGGAAGAAAGTGGAGAGAGCCGTATGCACTTCCTTTCCTGGAATACACTTTGTCAAATTAAGAAAAAATTAATGTGTTTTATTTTAAGTTGTGTTAGACATACATGCTTCTATCAAATAATAATAAATGCTCTTTTGGTTATGAAAATAAATATATAAACATTAAAAGTTATTATAGGGGTATGCTTGAAAAAATGCATTAAATGTTGTATTGGTTTTCTAAATAACACTTTTTATGAGACAATTCATTTTAAAAAATTTGACAATTTTTATAGGACATAAGTAGTATTCAATTTTGTAATAATTTGATGTAAGAATATTACAATTTCGTAAGTTACTACTTACCGGCTAAAAGCTACACATCTATTTTTTTTTCACCGAAACGAAATTATCACAAGAACATATATAACGACAAAATATGTTTTAGTCAATTGTAATTTGTGTAAGGCCGTTGTATGTAATATTAGTATTCTTGTATTTTTAACGAAGCTTTTATGACTAAAATGACTACTATACATTATACTCCACACTACAAAATAAGATACATAGTACACAATCCGAAATTAGCAATCCATGTTGTTTTAAGCGTTTTTCCCTACAAATAAACGACATATTTAGTTTGCTTCATTAATGATATCATTTACAAATTGTGCAGATTACGGTCAATATCTTTAAGCATTTGAGTTACAATAAGATAAATATCATGATTATTTCTGATCTTAGAGTAAAAAGAAAAAACTAACATCGTTCGACAATATAATATTACGTTAACTTAAACAACATTATTTTATCTATTTTCAAAAGTTTTGCAAAATTTATGTAGGTCACTGTAATAACAAAAATATTTCCTTGCTACCTTAACAAACATATATAATAAGTACATAAAGGGAAAAAAAAACCCAAAAGAAGTCAATCTACCAAAAGAAAGAAAACTGATAAAAATTGTCAATCTAAAAAAAATGGATACTTAAAAAAAAAAAACGGAAGCGCCGACAAAGTCATGGAAACGTAAAGGGTACAATTTGGCTGACAATGACATCATTAATTCTATATAAGAGGTTGTTTCTACTGGGGGCAATTTTGGAAAACTGCTCTGGCCAGAGCAGAATTGCTCTGGCAGTAGAACTACCCTTACCCAACTGATATTTTTCGTGAAGCTGAAATAGTCAAATTAGGCTGCTGAAGGCTTTGTCGTATATAAACTGCATTAATAGCTTTCGAACAAGAACTGCATTATTGCCCTTTCTTCCCGACAACAGATTCATTGTAACTAGACACTTTATTATTTAGACGGTACTGTACTTAGATCGTCTCAAAATATATTCATTTATTTTATTTAACAATATAAGATCATTTAAAATATTAATGAAATAATTATTATATTTTTTTATACTTTATAATAATTATATTAACGATAAACAAAAGATAGTTTAGACTTGTATCATTACATTAGTAATATCTAACCATTTTTATGACGTATGAGTATTTCTTCCCTCTCATTTTCAATATCGTATTTGATTTTTTTTTAAATCGAACTTTTATTAATCAATATCCGTCAAACAAGCGGTCAAAACATCATTAGAGGAAAACCTCCCCCAAGATATCCGAGTGGAAATTAACAAAGTATGTCGAGCTAGAAGATGCGCGGGGACATTTCCCACGCGCCGAACAAATGTAAAAGTAACAGTTATGAAACTAGATAAAAAGCTAAACAGTCCTGAAGTAATCACTCATGTGCCGTGAGATCCTCTACAGGGCTCCGGAGACGCGCAACACATGCTAAACAATCACCCTCCACAACTAGTCGCTGAATCCCCAGTCGCCTCGCCTCTTCCAGAGCCAAGGAAATTGCCTTGAGCTCCAAGAATTCCACCGGGTCCCCTGGATCGAAATGATACGCAAAGGAATGCAGAACTGTCCCGAAGAGTCGCGAAAAATGATTCAGATGCCTGCACCCGCCTCCGTAACTGACGCATCCACATTGCCCTTGATCACCCTCTCCATTGTCTTCACCCATTTGTCAGCCAGCTGTATACCCGAGGCCTGCGTCCGATAAAGTGCCAAAGCCTCCACATACTCAGTCGATGCTGCCAGAGAGTGCGTACAAACCTCCGAAACATAAACAACCTGGTCATCGAATACCGTTGAACACCGTGCCTTCCAAATTCCCCACATGAGCCACACAAACCGCGCAGTGTCCTAAACACCTTGTTCCTCTAAAAAAGGCACAAGAAAAAATCCGCAAAGGAAGTAGAACAAAGGCGCCCAAGAATCCCATAAAATGGCGTCACCCTCCAGATTCTGTCTACCATCTCGCACTAAAAAATCACAAGTCGTATAGTTTCTAAAGTCTCACCACATGCCTAACAAACACCATATCCCAGACTCCTCCTCCTCAGTCCCTGTCTAATAGCGAGACATTCATGAAGGCACCTCCACAAAAAGTGCTGAATACGGGGCTGAACCGGTAGCTGCCAACATTTTCTCTATATCCTGCTCTCTCCAGTTGAAGTAGTCGGACCTGTCACTGATGTTGTCCGGTAAAATGATAAGGCCAGGAAGGAACCTGATTGAACTGTATAAACCCCCTTGCGGTCATAGTGCCGGATCCTCTTATATGGGTGCCCTCTTGGTGCTATCGTTGTTGCTAGTATATCATCCGATTCTCATGACCGAAACAACTGCTGAACCCGCTGCACATCCCACATCCTAGTATTCGGGATAAATAATTAAAGCTGACACTTTGGAATCTGTTGGAAGCTCATGCTCTGCAAAAGGTATACGAAACGAAAGTTGCGACTAGTCCAAGCATAATGAAAAAGAAATACCGAATCACCATCCCCCACCCTCCAACGTAGCCCACTGAACAAGAGGTCCTGCCCCTCTAATATACTACGCCAAAGAAATGACGGCCGAGTCCCCAGCCCAGCCGCAAGAATAGTACTATCTTCAAAATATTTTGCATGCAAAACCTGCGCTATCAACGAGCCCGACTATTTAGGATCCGCCAAGATTGTTTTTCCAAAAGGGCCAAGTTGAATCATTCCAAGTCCCGAAAACCTAAACTCCCCAGATTCTTCGGCAAACAGCAAGCCTCCTAGCTCTTCCAATGCACTCGGCGTTTATTCTCTGTGTCCCCCCAAAAGAATCCCCCGATGGCTTGCTCAAGTTCCCGGATGAGGGTAGTCGGAACCTTGAAACACTGCATGATAAATGTAGGAATGGCCTGAAGATCCGACTTAATAAACACTTCTTTCCCTGCATGCGAGAGCAATTCATCCTTCCAACCCGCCACCTTTTTTGCGTATTTTATCCTTCAAGAACTCAAATACCTGACGCTTGTTCCATCCTATCAAATACGGCAGCCCCAAATACTTACCAGAACCATCCCTCAGGGGAATCTTTAACAACTCAGAAATTGCCTCTCGCTCCTCCTTTGAGACTCCGCCCGAAAAGTACAAGCTAGATTTATGGAAGTTAATGGCTTGACCCGAAAGAGCACCGTACCTGTCAAACAATTCTACCAATGTGTCTCCTACCCCGTCCAGGAGCTCAAAGAACACCATACATTTGTCAACAAACAATAGATAGGAGATAGAAACTCCTGCCTCTCTACCAAACCGAATACCACGCAAAGCACCACGTTGCACATAGTCATGAAGTAAAGCTGTAACACTGTCTGCACAGATGATGAAAATGGCGAAGTCATATTTGATTTTGTAAGTGAGAAAACGTAATTAATAATTTCATTAATTCATACAAATTTCACACTTGTACACGTAAAATGGTTGTTAGACCATTTATTATACAATTTTTTGGTTGCAAATACTAGCAAAATACTAACGGGACATCTTAAAAAGAAAAAAAGGTCCACTTGAGAAAGAAAAAGGAAAAAAAGAAAAGAAAAAGTCCACTTACATACAATTATGATAGGACGGAGGGAGTACTATCTTTATATATATGTGGATATTGGTAGAGACACGTGAAATTATCTTGTAAATAAACTACGTACGGCTTTACTCCCTCCTTCTATCCTCCCTAAACTATCTCCATGGATACACACAAGTCGCACGACATTAAATGGACAGAGAGGCATAGTTATTTTTTAAATTTTAAAGACGACATGTATATGGTCTAAACAGGAATCAAAGAAATCCAAATAACTAGACAAAGTAAAATATATAATATGTTATGAAGTATCGATATTTTAATCTGGGCGCCATTCGCTGTATCCTATACATTTCTGACACGACACCCGACCTACACACTCCGTCACGTATCGGTTGATTAAAGTAAAATTATTTATATATTTTTGTCAAAAATGACAGTTTTATGAATAAATCGGGATTCAAGGAAACTGATAATTAATCAGGACAAAACTGGGGTAAACTTCCAACAATGCCCTTTTAAAAATCTGTCATTTAATGCTTTTCTACAAAAGAAAAACAACCAATCAATGCATTTAATGCTTCTTTATCATTTATTATAACTGCCAATTAATTCTCCATTATTTACGTATCAAATATACTGCACATTTTTTTTTATTTTAATGTGAAACAAAATACTCAATTTATCTACAATTTTGATGCAAAATTACTCCACCTATGTTACTTGATCCATGTCAGTGTTACTACATTTTTTTTGTGACTACATCTATTTTATCGATTGTTACTACTAATTTTTCAATGTTACTACATTTTTTTGCCGTAACTATATATATTTTATTGGCTGTTACTACTTGTTTTTCGAGTGTTACTACGTCTTTTTGATAGTAACTTTATTTCATTGGTTGTAACTTTTTTTTTTATATGTTACTACAATTTTTTATTGTAATTATATTTTGTTGATTGTTACTATTTATTTTTATGCTACTGAGTAACTACATTAAATAAATTGATTTGGCAGATTCACTCTCCCCAATTTATGACATGACATTTACTCCAATTTATGACATAACATTTACTCCACTTTATCAACAAAAAAATTAGGGTATTTCGGTCCATTTATTATAAAATTTTCCTTTTTAATCACACAAAATGAAAAATGTCATTTCATCCCCATTTATGACATTATTTGTCCTTCTGGTCCCTTTTCCCCATTATTTAAAAAATGGTTTATTTGTTTATAAGGACGTGTTTTGAGACTTAATTAGACACTTAGGACGCCTAAAAAAGATCATCGTTTATAAGGACACATTTTATGTTAGTTTCCTATATTACCCATTTTGTTACAAACGGGACAGTCATAAATCAATGCACGGAGGCACGGAGCATTCCTTCGGTACCTAAAGCACGGAGCTTTACAACTTAGACTCCAGAATCAATGCACGGTCTCATGGCAGCTTAGACTCCAGAATCAATGCACTTCATCATCAGTAGAAGCTGCAGAATCTTCCAGAACTCTGTTCCCATTGTTTCTCCGATTGTTTCTAATGATGTTCCTAATTGCATCTCTCACGATTCAGCAAATAAAAAAAATTGTTAAAAGCCCCAAATCTATAAATGGGTCCAAGGGTTTTAGCTCAGAAATTGGAAGCATAGCATCAAAGAACGAAAAGGATACTATTAATGGAAGTCTTATCAATTGGTAGATGTGCTATCTGATTGGTCTGTTGAAGATTTCATTGACCCTTTCTCTCCTTTAGTTTTCTCTAAGGTTCGTAAAATTTCTTGAATCATGTTCTGAGTTCTTAAATTTTTTGAATTCTGTTTGTGGTTTTTTATTTATGATTTCATCTTTCTTGCGGATTAATTAAGCAAACCTGCAAAATTTAGATAATATACATCAGCATATGATTTGAACTCTGCTGTGTTGCTTAATTCCTATCCCAATCCTCCTTCTCCGATTCAACCTTGGCTCATTCTTCTCCGACTCACTCTCTAATTCCTATCTCAATCCTCCTCTCAAACACGAAATCATCAAGTCTTGGGAACTCATGGTTCATTCTTCATCTGATTGAGTATGGCATGTTGATGGTAGGTTTGAGTTTGATTGGGAAGAAAATTGGTGCAGTGCCATGATATTGATGGTGGGTTTGAGTATGATTTGGAAAAAATTTGATGGAGTGATATCAATGTCACTGCATATACATTTGGATACATGAATGCTAGCTTCCTAAAATAATTGTCTTTCTTGGTGTAGTGTCATTCTCGATGTTGTGTCGCTTTTTTTTGGTGAAGTATCATTCAATGGGAGCTGGAATGATTCAGCAACTCAGCTAACATAGTAGTGGTCCTTATGGACTATGGTAGCATATGACTTCAACAGCAAAATTAAGTTATTAACTTCGGTTGGATCTTGTGCCTCCAAATTGATTTACATTCATGATTTATGTTATAATAATGATTAATTGATACCTCTATATTAGATATGCTGCTATTGTGAGTCAAGCAAACAAGGAGGAAGTGGATTCTCGATCAATTTTTTGTTGGAAATGTAAGACTCTCATATGAAGTAGTGTGAATTTTTGCTCCTAGCTAAATGCTCTACATCTTTGTGATTATTTGAATTATTACTTCTCAAAATTTTCCCCCTAATGATTGACCGCACCTCATAGGAAGGGCTGTAATTGTAGGAAACTGCTGTATCTTTAGCTGCCTGAATTCACCCTTGTCGGTTTTTATTATCGTATAATATCGTTTGTAATCAGCTTTACACAAAGATTTTTTCGATTCCTGTGCTTCGAACTCGTCTATGTGATGCTGTCTTTGTTGTTATTTCTCTAAAGGTTGAATATTGCTTCTAAAGAGCTGTAAATTGTTTTCGTATTAGAACTAAAATAATCGAGGAATCGAAAGATGTTTTGCCTGAGAATCAAGCTATGGTTGTGAAAGCTAAGCTAGTGTCCAAGAATGCTGAGAAGAAGATCAAGGAGGCTGGTGGTGCTGTTGTGCTTACTGCTTAGTGATTTTGCTGGTTTTCTTGTTTTGTTTTTTGAATTGTTAAGCTACTCTTATGATTGTGCTCGTGTTTTTCCTTCTGTTGCAGATCTTTTTAACAGCTGAAGAAAGCTTGGCTTTGGATCGCCTGACAATGGAACCTACAAATCCGAGTTGATGTACCTCTATGAAGCACGGACACGGACACGGGAACGGCGCACGACACGACACGGACACGGCGACACGGTTACTTTCAGAATTTGAGGGAACGACCGCCGTATATATATATATATATATATATATATATATATATATATATATATATATATATATATATATATTAAAAAAACATAGACGTAGGTTGATGCCAATTCGCAGGGGATTGCATTCCTGCGTGTCCCTTCGTGTCACGTGTCCGCCGTGTCCTCGTGTCCCGCGTGTCCCTTCGTGTCCCGTGTCCGCCGTGTCCTTCGTGTCCCGCCGTGTCCCCAACGTGTCCCGCCGTGTCCCGCCATGTCCCCAACGTGTCCCGCCGTGTCCCCAACGTGTCCCCAGCGTGTCGGGCCGTGTCCCCAGCGTGTCAGCGTGTCGGGCCGTGTCGGAATTCAAAATTTGAATTTAACATTATTTTAATCGAGCGACACGTTTCCGACACGTGTCGGGAGCGTGTCGGGCGCGTGTCGGGCTGAAAATGTGTCGGACACAGTGCACGGCGACCTAATTGAAGTGTCGGTGCTTCATAGATGTACCTTCTAAAAGTGTTGCTGATGCTTGCTTTGTGCAGAGTGCTGCTCCTGTTTGCTTTGGAGCAGATTGTTTTTTGAGTCTTATAAGCTCTTGTTTCGTTTGTATGGGTTGCCATATTTTTTAGGAAACGGGCTGGTGCTGGTTGTTATTAAAAAAAAACTACTCTTTTGATTAATGTTATTGTTGGTAAACCATTGTAGTGTATTAGTGTCCATATAAGGACAAAATACCACTTATTGTACAAAATTAGCACTATCTCACTTTAAACTTTTTTTTTATTTCAATTCCACAAAAAATGTTACTTTGGATGCAATGACACTTTATGATTTAATGTTCATAAGAGTGTTACTTAAGTTGCAATGACACATGATTTCAGAAAAGAAATCGATTTTCTAAAATTAAATCGGAAAAATATCAAATGTCATCGCGGTGTCGCATCATCAAATGTCACTTCTTGTTACTTGATCTTGGTAGCTTTGAAAAACAATATCAAAAAGCACATTTTACCAAAGACGTACGACTTGGTTCGTCCATTGCATCGTAGCTTCAATGGCCGATTCTGACCGCCGGATTGAGATGACTGTCGCTTTTGAAACGACGACTGCCATTATATGTAGCCATTTTTATTATCTCCACCACAACAATTTCAACAATAGTCAATGCATCGGGGTGGTGAATACATCGCGATGTTCAATGCATATTTGATTGCCGATGTCACTACATAAATTGTAGATGTCATTCATATATGATTACTGATGTCACTGCATATTTGATTGCCGATGTCACTGCATAAATTGTTGATGCCATGCATATATGATTGCCGATGTCACTGCATAAAATATTGATATCACTGCATATATGGTTGCCGATGTCACTGCATAAAAATATGAATTAAGGTGAAAGGTTTATGTTGATCGTAGTTTTATATCAAAAGATATAGCCATTTGAAGTCGATTTTATGAAGAAAAGAAGTCAATTTTTTGAAATTAAGTCGGAAAAATATCAAATGTCATCACGGTGTTGCTTCATCAAATGTCACTGCATCTCGGTGATCACTGTATCCCGATGGTCTCTGCATCGCGGTGTCTCCGCATCGGGGGTGGCCACTTCATCGCGGTGTCTCTGCATCGGTGGTGGCCACTGCATCGCGGTGTCACTTCATCGCGATGTCTCTGCATATATGATTGCCGATGTCACTACATAATTTGTTGATGTCATTCATATATGATTGCTGATGTCACTGCATAAAATGTTGATGTCGCTACATATCTGATTGGCGATGTCACTGCATAAATTGTTGATGTCACGCATATATGATTGCCGATGTCACTGCATAAAATGTTGATGTCATTCATATATGATTGCTGATGTCACTGCATAAAATGTTGATGTCGCTACATATCTGATTGGCGATGTCACTGCATAAATTGTTGATGTCACGCATATATGATTGCCGATGTCACTGCATAAAATGTTGATGTCATTCATATATGATTGCTGATGTCACTGCATAAAATGTTGATGTCGCTACATATCTGATTGGCGATGTCACTGCATAAATTGTTGATGTCACGCATATATGATTGCCGATGTCACTGCATAAAATGTTGATGTCACTGCATATATGATTGTCGATGTCACTGCATATATGATTGCCGATGTCAATGCATCGCGGTTGTTAGTCATCGCGGTGTCTCTGCATCGGGGGTGGTCACTGCATAAAATGTTGATATCACTGCATATCTGATTGTCGATGTCACTACATAAATTGTTGATGTCACGCATATATGATTGCCGATGTCACTGCAGAAAATGTTGATGCCACTGCATATATGATCGCCGATGTCACTGCATAAATTATTGATGTCATTCATATATGATTGTTGATGTCACTGCATATCTGATTGCCGATGTCTCTGCATAAATTGTTGATGTCACGTATATATGATTGCCGATGTCACTGCATAAAATATTGATATCACTGCATATATGATTACCGATGTCACTGCATAAAAAATGAATTAAGGTGAAATATTTATATTGATCGTAGTTTTATATCAAAAGATATAGCCATTTGAAGTCGATTTTATGAAGAAAAAATATCGATTTTATGAAATTAAGTCGGACAAATATCAAATGTCATCACGGTGTTGCTTCATCAAATGTCATTGCATCCCGATGGTCTCTGCATCGGGGGTGGCCACTTCATCGAGGTGTCTCTGCATCGGGGGTGGCCACTGCATCGCGGTGTCACTTCATCGCTATGTCTCTGCATATATGATTGCCGATGTCACCACATAAATTGTTGATGTCATTCATATATGATTGCTGATGTCACTGCATAAAATGTTGATGTCACTGCATATTTGATTGCCGATGTCACTGCATAAATTGTTGATGTCACGCATTAATGATCGTCGATGTCACTGCATATATGATTATCGATGTCACTGCATATATGATTGCCGATGTCAATGCATCGCGGTGGTCAATGCATCGTGGTTGTTAGTGCATCGCGGTGTCTCTGCATCGGGGGTGGTCAATGCATCGCGGTGTCAATGAATCATAGGTGGTCAATGCATCGCGGTGTTTAATGCATCACGGTGTCACTGCATCGCGGTTGTTAGTGCATCGCTGTGTCACTTCATCGCGGTGTCTTTGCATCGATGGTGGTCACTGCATCGGGTGGTCAATGCATCACGATGGTCACTGCATGGCGGGGGTCAATGCATCGGGGTGGGCACGGCAACGCGGTGGTGATTGCATCGGGATGGTCACTGCATCGCAGCTGTCAATGAATCGGGTTGGTCAATGCATCGCGGTAGTCAATGCATCGAGGGTGGTCACTACATCGCGGTGGTCAATGCATCGGGATGGTCACAAAAAAATAAACCAAAAAAAAAAATCTCAATGCCTGCATTTGAAAAAAAAAAAAGCAAAACACAGCAGCATGTCTTTTGTTTTTGTTTTTGTTTTGTTTTGTTTTTTTTTTTTTTTTTGAGGAAAGCAGCATGTCTTTCTAAAGTAAATAAAAAAGGTAAACTAAACATTCAAGATATACGCTGCCGTCCGTTCCGCCTTTTTTTTTTTTTATTTTTTTTCTTCATTAAGGGTATTTGGGTCTATCTACTTATTTTTTGTCCTTATAACTAAGTGTTTGTTTTGGATGTCCTTTTTACCTAATTAAGTCCAATATGCGTCCTTTTGAATTTTAAAATTTTAATATCCGACACACATTCACACAGTGCCGACACTCTCCGACATTTCTGCACCCAATTTTTTTAATTTTGTTTTCGTTTTCTTTATTTAAATTTTCTTAAATAGAAACGTTAAAATACACAATTTTCATCTTGATTATTATTTAACAAATAATACGCTGTATTAAGTTTATAGGTTTCTTGTCGATAAATAATCATTTTTACACTTTGTAATATTTTGAAGGTCAATCACAATTTTGTTTTTACTTTTCTTATTTTGTCTATTTTTCAGATTTTTCCGAACATTTTTTTTGATAAATCGAATCTTATATATATATATATATATATTATATATATGTCGTGTCCTTATATTTTGGAATTAGCCATGTCCCCGTATTCGTGTCGTATCGTATACATAGATAATACGTAAACTCTTTGAATATCTATAATATATATATTCGACCATAATATTGTTTCAAAAGAAAATACAAAAAATTGTTTGATTTTTAAATATTATAATCTGTTAAAGATTATTGTTTATCGTATAAATTAATACGACATATTATTTGTCAAAATATGTTCAAAGTTAAAAATATGTATTTTAACGTTTCTTTGGAATAAAAGTGAAATAAAGAAAAAAATATTGAAAAAGATTACATTCAGGAGTGTCGGAGAGTGTCAGAGACGAGTCAGAAAATGTCAGTAGTGGGTCGGCGTCGTGTTGGATATTTAAATTTTAAATAATATAGAATTATTTTAATTTGCTAATACGTGTCCGATACGTGCATGCCGGAAAACTTGTCGTATCGGAAAAATGTCAAACATGACCCACGTCAAGCAGATTGAACTGTCGGTGTTTCCTTGTCCTTTAACGATAGATACGCATAAAATAGATATGAATGTGTTGAAAGTTTTTTTTTTTTGTTGATAAAAAATGTGTTGAAAGTTAACTATATTAATTACACGAAGGACATCTTAGTATCTTACCGCAATTACATGCTTTAGCTTGAAAATAATTTTCTACTTTGATTAAAACGTCTAAAGCATCATTATTTTTTCATATCTATGTATGATATGCATTTAAAGCAACATATCAGTTACAATTACGTGAGGAAACGAATAAACAGCTGTAGCATACTAGCATTATGTTAGTCAATCTAGTGTTACGATCTGTGACGGATCCAGAAATTATATTCAGCGGAATCCTTAAATATTTTATGCGGTAAATATATTTTTCGATAGGTAAAATGTGGAGTATTCTTATTTTTAACGGGTCCACAACCCCATTTACTACTATTTGCCTCCGCCACCGGTTACGATCGAATAAATTGTTGAGATTAATTATTCAAAATTGTAGTTTTAGACTTTGATTCTATTAAAAAAAAATTGTATACGTCACTCCTAACAAGTTGTTAGAATTGTTAATTTTTTTCTAAATTGTTAAACCCTAACCACAATGATCTCACTCTTAGTGTCTCATGAGATGGGTGTAGATGTTAATCAGGTATCAAGTTCTTAGAATTGTTGTTTTTCTAGACTTTATAGTTAAAAGTAATACTAAAATTTACTACATCCGTCCCAAAATATAAATCCATTTAGCGTTTTGATTTTGTCCTATAATGTAAATGCATTAAGAAATCTAATTAAGCATTTATTATATTTTTCTCTTTTTATTTCTAATTTACTATATACTCTCCCATTTTTCACTACCTTTTTAATATATATGAAAAAAATCAATTTATATTTTAAGACTGAGGTAGTATCTAATTTTAATGAATGTGAAAACCTGAAAAATAATTAGGTACGGATGTAGCAACAAGGATAATTTTTCAAACCTCAAGATCTTTACACATCTTCCACGGTCTAATGACTTAAATGTTCCAACAATAATCAGAGAAAATTTTGTCGTCATTAAAGCTACAACCACCAATTGACTTGTCAGCGGATTTTATCTTTAGATTAGATTTTGGGAGAGAATGTGACCCTTGCCTGGTCTAGAAGGGTTTATTTGTATTATTTATTTTCCTTTTTTTGAAACAAGTATATTATTAAAAACTTAAAGCTGAAAATCTCAAAACTTCATATTATGGCTAAAGCGCTGGCACAAAAAGAAAAAAAATTACTACTAATAATAAAATATAGATCAGTTTGAAACCACCTTATAACAGCTTTGACTATCGGCTAAAGGGAAGAAAAAAAAACAAACTAAAAAAGTGATTTAGCACATCACAACAAGCAAACTGAAGCTACGAGGAAGAACAATTGAACGTTAAATAATTGAACTAAGACACAACAATTCTAACCAAAGTGTAGCATTCCTGCACAAAAGAATGTAATGCAATGGAATGACTTTTCTTTTCTTATTACACTTTTTGGTATAAATGTAGCAGAATGAACGTAATAAAATTTTATTACAACGTAATGAAAAATCTATTATTATTTACATAAAAAAATGGATGTAATGAAAATAGACGTATCAACCCACACCCATCCGACTCAACATGAAGATGGGTGATTTTTTGTTCTGCTAGGTGAACTCATCGTAGTTACACTACAAGAAAACTGGTTTAAAGGGACGACAAAAGTCGTCCCTTTAAATGAATTCAAGCATAATCAAAGTTTTGGGCGGATTTTTTGGAGGGAAACTTTAAAGGGACGACAATGTCGTCCCAAAAAATAAAATATTAACCCCACCGTACCAGCTTGGATTTCCACGTGGACGAGACTATTTAAAGGGACGACAATGTCGTCCCATTAAACATTTTTTCCAGAAAATAATATATTATGTTCAAGAAATTATAAAATTTGGGTTTGTAGGGACGACAATTGTCGTCCCTTTAAAAAAAATTAATTAATTTTTTAATATAGAACGTTGAGTTAATAAATAAGATTGAGTTTATTATTAAATTCACGTCTAAAGGGACGACATTGTCGTCCCATTAAACATTTTTTTAGAAAATAATATGTTATGTACAAGAATTTATAAAATTAGGGTTTGTAGGGACGACAATTGTCGCCCCTTTAAAGTAAATTAATTTATTTTTAATATAAAATATTGTGTTAATAAATAATATTTAGTTTTCTTATAAAATTCTAATATACATATTCTAATAAACGTTGCGTTAAAATATAAAATTTATTATTTTTTTATAAAAATTCCTTTATCGAATGATAATACATATGATTCCGATAATACTCTTTAATAGGTGAACTCATCGTAGTTATATAGGCAATGCTTAACGTTTTCCCTTGGTGATAATACCTATTGCAGATGTACCATTGCTATTCCCTAACTTTTTGGGGTATTTTCAACACTGGCGGCTCAAAATAGGGAGAAAAGAGTGGCTTGACCCCCTTAAATTTAAAAAAAATAATATATTCCTATGTATTTTTTACACTAATTAAATTTTTTATAGACTAATACCTACTAAGTGATCCGTTAATTTTTTTTAACATTAACCCTCGACCCGTAATCATATTTGGAATGTTAAAATTAATGCTTATAAACTTGTAATATGATGTGCACTATTGATCACCGACCCGTGTCCAAGATTTCCTGCAGCCGCCTATGATTTTCAGTGGCCTTTAGAACGAATTTGTTTTTCCAATCTTTTCTGCTTCATTTAGGGACGGTGATGGAATAGAAAAGAAATTGGTTTATAGTTTCATAAATTATTACTCTTGGTGTGGTAGCTCGATCTACAATTTTACTGTGTTTGTTATTTTACTATCTGACAGATTGTTTGTTTGTGTATGGCCTAATTGAAATTGTTTTGTATGATCGATACATGCTCTTTTTGTAATTAAGGGAAGAAAAAAGTGAAGGAAGACAAGAAAATGAGACACTTCAGACACTTGAACATGATATTATCTAACTTGAAGTTTATCGGTAATTCTTATTATTCTTTTGTTCCTTATAAACTCTACAACCTTGCAGTAGAATCGATAGTTTGTGATGGATCTAATACTGCAAGGCATATATACCTGATAGGGAAAATAAATTCTGTTTCTTTTCCTGACCATGTTCCCACTTTTCTTCTTTCTTTTCCTCTTCCTCTTCCATGTGTTCTTGTCAAAGGAAGTCTGGATTGAAGGAACTTAGAAACCTAGGTTTCCCCATTAATTGATGAGTTCTGAAATACTTTTGCTTGATGTCTAATAATTCCATCAAGGGAAAAAACAAAGTGGACAATGGGAGTTGCTACGATTTTTGGATGAATTTTGCTGTGACGAAAGTAAAGTGTAATTACGAAAGATGTGGAATGCTTTAGTGACGAAAAATAGAGTTTTCACGAGAGGCTATGCTTTGGTGACGAAAATTTAGAGTTCGTCACGAAAGGCTGTGCTTTGGTGACGAACGTTAAACTCGTCTCGAGAGAACCCTTTAGCGTCGCTTCATACACAACGAAAGGGAGACGAATGTTTTAGTCGCGTCTACTAGTGCCGAAAATTTGTACTTTTAGCGAGGAATTTGTTCGTCACGAAAAGATCTCTTTTAGTAGTGTTAATATCAAAAAAAAAAAAAACTAATTAAATAAGAAAAATAATAGAAACACACAATAACAGTTTTATTCATGGAAAATGATATGTGTGCACTATTTATGAGCGGTCAAAATTGACCCCAAAACTGCGTTTAATGAAAGAGGCAAATTTGCCAGGGTGTGTGTGTAACGCCCCGCTTCCGGATACCGAGTCCTTACCCGGAAACCTAACGCTCGGTGCGTATAATATTAAATAAATGCAATATTATATGTAAGTCTCTACTACGTCATATCGAGTTAGGCGAACGGAAGCTAAAAAGACTCGGCAAAACCATCATAATTGCTACTAAGAATAGATACAATCATACTAAAGATAGAAATGTAACATTTATTATATTGGAAAGCCAAACGAAAACTAAAACGTACGAAACCTTCAAGGGAATACTAAAAGAAAAACACAACGTTTCCCAAAGAACAACGTATCTAATGTATATAAAAGAAAAACAGAATAAATAAACGTTTCAACTCCGGCGTCCTCAAACATCTTCATCAAGTCCGCCTCAAACTCTGGGTCTACCTGTTCATCTTCTCTCCCCCAAACACATAGAAAAACAATGCATTTGAGGTAAGTACAAAGTACTCAGTAAGAAGTAGAAGCTACAATTTAATTAGGCTCTTTAACAGTTTTTACTTTAATAATTATCTTTATAAGACCGACTCGATCTAAGGTTCATTCCATGCCCATCGACACTTCATGACTATACGTTTCTAGCCTAGCTTATCTCTATTAATCAGCATTCAAGGGCACTACGCATGGTGCTACTCACCAAGAAGTAACTGGGTGCAACATATTGGTGGATCTCACCAATAACCACGGAAGCCTATTTTGGTAGACTACACGTTCGGTGAAGTCCCTCTATACGTAGGGTCTCGGACTTACGGGGTGGTGTTTTTCCGTACGTAGGGTCCAAAGACTTACAGAGTTATTCACTTTCAGAAAGCACACACATTGCGATATAGACTTGTGCCTTACCAAGAATGGATTGATGTTCAATCTTATTACTACGCAAGTATGTAATTATTAATGGTTATTAACTAGCCACCTAGGTGTTTTCAAGTAAGCTCCCTCACCCCTACTTCTTTCTCTCTTAGATAAATAGTGATCAATGGAAGAAGATTCAAAATTGAGTATGAAGTCCTACAACAAATATGTTCTTGTTGTGGTAAATTTGGACACAGTAAGGAGACATGTTGATGTGATCCGTAAACGAATCAGATACGAAAATACCCGAGGACTTGACTGAGGCACCAATAGAACGAGCCTTAGCTAACCCGTAGCTAAAAACCTTGGTATATACGGACATCCACAAGGTTCTCTCACAACCTCGGTAAGTCTAGTTTGGAATCTACCAAACACCAACATGAGAAAACCCACCAAAGCTTAAAAGTTTCAAATATAATATATTTATATCAAAATTTGTCCGATAATTACTATGACTCTATTTGCTTTATATATGCTACATACTCCAAGTAAAATAACAAACTAAGCTATGTGGGACAAAAAATAAATAATAAAAATGAAAAATAAAAAACCTAATAATAAATAGTAATAAAAATCTAATAAAATTTGCCATGTAACAATGTGGGATAAATGATGAAACCAATCGACTCCAAGTCAAAACTTCTCATCTTCAATCACATCACCAGTCCTACCCTCCTTGCTGAGAATAATTCAAGTGTGGATAAGGGAGCGGTAGAAAAGCAACAACAAAAACCAACAGGCCCTACCCCTGAAAATCCTTACGGACCTTGGATGATTTCAACCAGATGTAGGAGGTGGACCCCGGCCAACAGCAAGACGGGACAAACCCCTCACACTGATATGGATAATCTTGTTAGAAATCTACGCGGGAGTGCAGCTGAATTCAAAATTTGGATTTCCTTTTACCCAAAATCGACTTCGTTTAAGCAATAAACAAATAAGCTAAAGACGGTGGTCACCTTGCTTTGATCTAAAAGATCGACGCTTTGACCGTCTAAGGAGAGTAGCGATGCACGGAGCTGCCCAAGCGTTCGGCCTCTACCATTAGTCAACACGAACAACCCACGGAATCCACCATTGGATTGTTACTAGAAAAATCCGGTTGCTAGACCGGCCTTTTCTATCTCTCAAAATCTCTCCACAAGAAGCTTTATATTCTTCACAAGAACTATTAGCTATTGGAATTTTGATGTACAAAAGAGCTAGCCAACCCCTCCTTTAAATAGAGTGTGGTGCGCCTTATGACTATCCCAATCTGATTGAGATTAGCATCATAGTAGATTGGGGAGAAAGAAAACATTTTCCTAATAAAATAAGGAAAGTATCTTTTATTGATTTATCTCATTTAATATTCAATATCTTATATTAAATATTTTCAATATATTGTCAATATCTTATATTGACTATATTTATCTTATTACCATAAATCTATTTTTCAAAATCAATTAATATCTAATATTAATATTATGGTAATCTTATTAATTAAATTGCACAACTCAAATGTATCCAATACATTTAAAATATGCGTCTCTTTTCCCCACAAAATTGGGAATTGAGATTTTCTTTAATTAATATAATACTATGATTAATTAATTTACAAAATACATGTGTATCATATACACATAATAATTTTGAAATATATGTATCACTATACATATTTAATTAATCAACATAATTAATATCTTGTATTATATTTATTCATAATAAATAAATGACACCATATTAATTTACCACTATAACCTTTATAGTATGAGATAAATTCTTTCCTTATTTGGTTATCCCTATAACCGCATTTTAATCCGCCTAGATGTTCATATGTGTGACCCGATAGGCTTTCGAATATGTTGGCTGTAGACACAAAGTGCAAATTACGAAAATGCCCTTCATGCCTAACGATCATGGGATAGCGTCTAGCAACACACCGTGACCGCCAATCATCGGAAGATTCAAATGCACTGACTACTACCTTTCATGTGAAGCAGTTACCTTATAACTTACAATCCTATCGCTGTAATTAGTGGTGGCCAAAATAACCGGACCGGCGGTTGGTTAACCGGAACCGGCGGTTATCTAACCGGTGGTGGGGTAACGGCGGTTGGGTGAACCGCCGGTTGGTGGAACCGGCAGTTAGACGGTTAGTGTACGGTTAGGGTTTTGGTGGAACCGGAACCGGCGGTTGAACCGGCATGGCCGAACCGGTGAAAACCGGCCGGAACCGGAACCGCCCAACGGTCAGATTTTGCAACGGCTATTATTTTATTTTTCCAAACACCTCAAAAAATTCTATAAATACTTCCCAAATCCATTTCAAATTTCCTACACCATTCTTACATCTTCTTCCCTAATTTCTTACATCTTCTAATCATTTCTTTGATTATCAAGTTGGTTTAGTTGTTAAAAACAACAATCAAATTTACTTTACGATACCGATTTTTGAAGTTATTCCGATTTAATCGTTACTTCAACACGATTTTAGTTACAAGTAAATTTGTTTGTATTTTATTCAACTAATTTATTTACAAGTGTATAAAAAATTTAATTTTATAATCAAATTTACTTGACTAAACCGAAATTTGAAGTTGTTACGATTTAATCGTTACTTCAATTCGGTTTTAGTTATAAGTAAAATTGGTTAGATAAATTAATTTTTTTTAATATGTAATTTTTTTTATAACCGTTGGATTTAATTTTGATATTTTACAATGTCAAAAAGAGGAAGAGGTGAATCATCAAGAGGTAATCGAAATGTTACTTTCCGTGAAGACACGGTTGTGCCGGAATCGGATGAATTTGTTGGTGGCTATAGACCCCAATATTATACAGACCCTGTCACCGGTAATCACATTTCGATTCCTCGGTTTGACACACCTTCGGGTTACAATCAAGATGATTTTGATAGTCATTACGACGATATAATGTCTCATCCCGGAAATTTTAACATCAACCTTAACGAAGGTGAAGGTAATGATGAAGACGACGTTGATGAAGATGTATTTACTAGGGATGCTTCCCGTGCTAGACAAGCACGTGGTGGGAGTCGTGTGCCTGTAAGAACACCGCGTGATGCTAGTGATGATGCTACTCTCTTTGGACCGCATGCAAGAAATCGATGGATGTTTTTGAATTATTCAAAAAATATACTAAATTGTTTTCAAAATGTTATCAACCCACTGCACATTTAGTCTTGCCTGCTAGTGTAGAAATAACTGCCGAGTTTGAAACCTTGGAACATGGCGCTACATTATTTCAATGTTTAGAGCCGATGAAGGAGAAATGGAATAAGTACATGTTGCATATTCACGACACTTATCTCATTTCTTCTATTCTCGACCCTCGTTTAAGACTACTAGGTGTGTCTAACATGTTAAGTGCTTACTATGATGCTTTGTCTAATACTCATGGTGTGCCCCTGGTAGATTATAAAGTTGAAGTAGATAGAGTTGAAAATTTATTAAACACTTTGTTTGTTGAATATGAGCGTATGTATGGATTGAGAAACGACGCGGTTCCCAATCCATCCGCAAGTGCTTCTACTAACCCTGCAGGTGCCCTACGGGGACTTAAAAAAGTTCAGGATAAAATGAACGCGAAAAAACAGAAGGGAGCGACAACGTCATCCGATCAACGTATAGAGATATCAAAATTTTTAAACACAACATTTGAAAGCTGTGAAACCGATGATTCCTATGATTTCGGCTTCGACTTATTGAAGTGGTGGAAGAAACATGCTAAAGAATTTCCGGTGCTATCAATGATAGCGGTCGAGTTTTTAAGTTGCCCTGTTTCGACCGTCACTGTTGAACGATGTTTCAGCATGGCAGGATATGTGATTAACAATAAAAGATGTTCGCTTCATCCCACCAATTTAGAGAAGCAAATGTGTTGTCAAGATTGGGTACGAGCTGAGAAGTGGGTGCAAGACATTGTGTCAGAAGATGATGAATCACAGTTCGAAGGCGGTGACACTGAAACTTCAGGAGCAGGAGCAAGCGGTCGAAATACCGACATCGATTAAAGGTACGCAATTTATATCTTATTTATATATTTGTTACAATTATTACTATGCAACACTATATAAAAAGAACAACACTATACAAAAAAAACAACAATATACAACACTATAAACACTATAAAAAAAACACTATATAAACACTATAAAAAAACAACACTATACAACACTATATAATAAAACAACACAATATAAACACTATAACAAAACAACACTATACAACACTATATAATAAAACAACACAATATAAACACTATAAAAAAACAACACTATACAACACTATAAACACTATAAAAAAACACACAATATAAACACTATAAAAAAACAACACTATACAACACTATATAATAAAACAACACAATATAAACACTATAAAAAAACAACACTATATAAACAGTATAAAAATACAACACTATATAAAAAACAACACTATATAAAAAAAACAACATTATACAACACTATATAAACACTAAAAAAACACTAAACAACACTATATAAAAAAAACAACACTATATAAACACTATATTAAAAAACAAAACTATATAAAAACAACACTATACAACACTAAAAACACTATAAAAAAACACTATATAAACACTATAAAAAAACAACACTATATAAAAAACAAAAACTATATATAAAAACAACACTATACAACACAATATAAAAAAAACAACACTACATAAAAAACAACACTATACAACACTATATAAAAAAATATACTAACATATCAAACAAACTATAAAAGACTATAAAAAAAATAAACAATAAGAACTACGTTCGCTTTGATTTTTTTATATGTATCGTGCCTCCGACACGATTACATATAAAAGATACGTAGGCAACCGAATTTCCGGTACAAGCTTTGAAAAAAATAACATAATTTACATAAAAAAAATTATATATTAAGTAATATTTAATTAAACAACATTTTTAATCAACGTATACTTAAAACCGACTAAAAAAACCTTATAAAATAAAACTATAAAAGACAATAAAACAACACTATATAAAATAATATAATAACCTATCAAACAAACTATAAAAAACTAAAAAAAAAACAATAAGAACTACGTTCGCTTTGATTTTTTTATATGTATCGTGTCTCCGACACGATTACATATAAAAGATACGTAAGCAACCGAATTTTCGGTACAAGCGTTGAAAATATAACATAATTTTTAAAAATAACATATTTTATATATAAATAAAATAACACAATATTACTATTATATTTAAAACCGAATAGAACACTATTTATAAAAAAAATTCATATTATTTTACAATCGTTTTAGTAATTATAGTAAAAAGAATAATAATTTTTATTGTAGTGAAAATAATAAGTATTATATGAAAAAGTTAAAAGAAAAAATTATGAAATTTTAAAACCGTGGTCTGAACCGTGATCTGAACCGTGACCGGAACCGGGAGCAAACCGGCAAAACCGTGAACCGGCAACCGGCGGTTTGTCAACCGGCCCAAACCGGAAAATACCAAAACCGGCGGTTCCGGTTAAGGGGGGTCGGTTGGGGCATTTGGCCACCACTAGCTGTAATAATATTCATACGGTTTTCTGCAATTAGAATTTGACAATTTTGGGCCTATAACTAAAAAATAATTTATTCAATGCAAAAAAAAAAAAAAAAAAAAAAAAAAACCAATTTTATTCATTGAAAACATATGATACAGACATAGCAAATGAGAGCTTTTGGACGGTTACCATATGATAATTGAAGACACACAAAAGATAACTTAGGTAATAAAACGACATAAACATGTGTTTTTTAACATGATGGTTTTACACAGCCACATGTCCCACATAAGAAACAAGATTTACTAGTAATTTTTAAAACCATCGCTGGCTTTCGCTTCTTCACCACCGCTACTGTCGCCGCCGCTAACGCCATTAATGTAGCCTGCACCATTATAGTAATCCTTACCCAGCTTCGCATCCTTTGCTTCTTCAACTATATATATATGTACATGCATCAGTCAAATTTAGTTACATATATAAACACGTTTTTCCGTCTGCTATGAAACTTTTAAGCACCAAGAAATTCGTATACCTCAACCAAAAAAAAAAAAACAAAAAAATTATTTCAACCTCTCTCTCAACATATTACTCTTTTGGACGATTACATTTACATGGCATGCAAGAGATGGTCTTTAGAGAAATGATATATATATTGTGCTTGGCATTCGCGCAACAAAATCCTTTTTTGATAGGCTAGACGTATGATTTTTTTTTCTTTTGTTAACATATATTCGCTCGTGTAGGGTCCTTGGTGACCACTTTAATTATGAGGCTCATATATATTTATAATTTTGTTTTGGATAAGACTCTCTCTAATAGGAACCTTTTACTTTTGTAATGCTTTTTATATATATATTTTTAAGGAAAATTTGCAAATTACCCCCTAAACTACATCTTTTGTAAAATTTACAACCTCAAATTTTTATTTGATCAATTTACAATCTTCAAGTATATAAAATGAGCAATTTACGACCTCTAACTTTTAATTTCTCAATTTATCTCTCTAAAGTCAAATATTTACTCAATTTAACAATGGTGTATTTATTACTTTTTTTTCCTTTTTATTTTTGATTTATTTTACAAAATATTACATTAAATATGGTCAAAAGATATTTTAGACTTTTACCATTAAAATTAATAACATTTGATAGACTTATATTTTGGGATGGATTATAGTGTAATATAAGTGCTCTTCCATTTAAAAACATCACAGGAATAAAACAGTTCTGCCTTGTTTGGTTTCGGGTTGGATTCAGGAGAGAGGAAGTAAGATAAAATAATGATTATAAAATTTAAATGTTGTATTGAAATTTGTGTATATGAAAAAATGATCGGTGAGAGAAATTTTAATGAATACTTTCTTCGTTCCTAATTATATGTCGCAATTGTCAAAATCGAAATTTCTTTTTTATCTGTCGTAGTTACATTTTAATACATATTTTAATACTCTTTTCGCTTTTCAATATTACATTTGAACTGTCTAGGCTAATTCAACTTATCAATCTTTCATATTCATTACACCACTACACTTTTCAAGATTTTTTTTGGAGTACTCATTTTCTTAATCTGTGTATTTTTTCTCAAACGCGACATATAATTAGGAACGGAGGGAGTATTATATTGATAAATATATGATTAAATAATGTAGTGGGTGAATAAAATGAATTGATTAATATTATTTTATTTATAAATTGTGAAATGATTGGTGAGCGTAATTATAATAAAGTAATAGAAATAATAAACTGATGGTAAATAAGATAGTGCTATTAATAAAATATTAAGCTGGATCCAACCCAACCCAAAAGCAAAACCAAACAAGGCTTCAGGTCCTTTTTTCATGCTATTTACCGGTTGTATATATCTCCCTATGCTTCATCTTAGCAGTTAGCACTTTTACCTTTTTAAATTTTTTTTTTTATTTTTTATGTTTTTATTTTTTTTCCCTGAAAGACGGAAGTTTTATTATAATCGAATGAACAAAGTTTACAACACGGTCAAAGCCGTACTACAACGCGGCCAAATGCCGCACTTACAATGCCAAACAAGGCTATCAAGACCAAAAGTCTCCATGAGACAGACTTGATAAAATGGGTGAAGAAGCCAAGAGAGGCCGAGAGCTTCACCACACAACCAAAAAAAAAAAAAAACTAAAATCTAGTACAAACTACAAAATGTCTAGCAACGGAATTGAAACCAAGGGAGGAGCAATGATCCAAATCAGCCACCGCCGGCAAACCGCCGCAGCTGCCCGCCACCTCCAAGCGGAGAGAGAAGCCCGAATGAAAGACTAACACCCCCGAAGATAGAGTGACACTTTTTTTTTTATGTATCTCCGTATGCTTCATGTTAACACTTTTACCTTTTTTTTTTTGTTTTTTTTTTAACGGAATACTTTTACCCCTTCATATGTCTATTTAGTCAAATTTTGCCGTACCTCCATTATTAGAGTTTCAACATGGAGAGATTTTATGGTGCAACGGTTGTAGGAAGGTTATACCAAGTGGCATACATTAGAGCCTCTCATGTTTACTCTCTTTCACATAATACACTTTTATCGTGTGTGAGAGGTTAGAAATGAGTGGTTGTAATGTATGCCACTTGGTAAAACCTTCCTACAACGGTTGTATTTTAAAATTTCACTTCAAGATGCACGTGACAGTTTGAACTAAAAATATATAGAAAAAAGATAATGATACGTACAGACACAACGGTTGTATCATAACGAATGACATAACGGTGATCTATACCATTGATCATGTTAGATTTACATCTGATCAATTTAGACACATTATCAACATTACAGATCATATTTGTGTCACTCGTTGTGTCACAACTGTTGTGCATGTATCATTATTCAGAAATAAAATGCGTAGACGAGGATGAAAGTGTTATGATAAAAACAATAAGATAACGGTATAAAATTCATTAATTAAACAAATTGAACAAAAGAAAATTCTTTTATCTCTTTAAAAATATAGAGAAACACAAGTATTTGTGGATTGCATTGCAACTCAAAAAACTCTCTCAAAGGAAAGGAGCCAAATAGTTTTAAAATGTAAAGAAAATTAGAAAAATAGAAGTTACCCTTCGTTTCAGCAGCAACCGGTTGTGCTCTAGCAGTCCAAACACAACAAGGAAAATGGCACATAAAAGACCAACGTAAACTAAAGTATTTGTCTTCATTTTTCTTTTTCTTTTTCTTAACAAAGAGAAAACTTAGACAATTGTGGGATGAATTTACACACTCACTTCACTTCACTTCAATTTGTAGTGTAACGAAGTTGGAATTGTCAAATTAAGAAGGATGGCCAATTGGCCATGGGCAAGTGGCCGCAAACATAATGCTAGCATTATTGGAATATCAATGTATCTATCTATCACTCTCAACTGCACCTGATATTACTGGAAGTATAAAACGAATTGAAATACATTTATCTAAATGTAAATGAGCCTTTTTTCTTTCAACGTCGATCAATGGCTAAAACACAGTCCACGACTACAATAAAATTCAATTCCAAATGCAAGGTGGTAAGAATTTTATGCACACAAATATATATCTTCACTACGACCTGTTAATTTGTTAACACCATTAGTAATTTAATTTTCAAATTTAAAAGCTATACGTTTGTTAATTATTTTACATAACCTTTGGGTTCAATAATAAAATGATTTGGCCTTTCTTTGAAAAAATTCAAATGATGAGCTGAGAGAGCGTGCATATCTCTTCATTCAATAAATGCAAGTCTTTTTTAAGAAATCTAATTCCACTCTTACTATTTCTTTTTGAAGAAATGTTGCCTCCGTAAGATAACAACTTTGGAGACTGTCAAGAATTGTTGATTTTTTTTTTTTTTTTTCTTCAATCACATAAGATCCTGTATATATAGTAATATCTAGGGCATCGATATCAATAATTACCACTCTATCATTACTAATATATAATTACAAAATACATCACATATATCACAATATATCGTAATAACCCCCTCAAGGTGGAGCGTGGAGGTCTCGAACGCCCAACTTACGTAATAAGAACTAGAACTGTTGTCGTCCCAATGCCTTCGTAAAAATATCCGCCAACCGGTGTTGCGTGGTCCTGTGGGTATATAGGAAGGAACAATCAAACCATCTGTAATAGCATCACGCACGAAATGACAATCCGCCTCAATATGTTTCGTGCGTTCGTGAAAAACGGGATTCTGGGCAATGTATAGTGCCGACTGACTATCACAAAAGAGTCGGATGCCAGGGGGATGTCGTACACCAAGGTCAACCAACAACTGCTTCAACCACTTCAATTCGCATGTAAGGGCGGCCATAGATCGATACTCAACCTCCGCGAAGGACCGAGAAACCGTGGACCGCTTCTGGGAAAGGGCAAAAGACTAAGCAAAAATGAACCAACCACTCAGAGATCGTCGGGTAAGGGGGAAAGTGGCCCAATCAGAATCACACCACCCTTCAAGCATAAGAGAACTATCGGATCACAACGAAATACCTGGACCCGGATGTTTCTTCAAATAGCAGACGAGTCGTAACGCAGCTTCCCAATGACCAACCCGAGGTGCCTACATAAACTTAGAGAGAATATGAACCGAATATGCTAGGTCAGGACGCGCCACACCCAGATAAATCAACCGCCCCACCAATCGCCGAAAGTTTTCTGGATCATCAAGAAATGGCCCTTTGGCTATGGCCAGTTTATGATTACATTCAATGGGGAAGACAGCCGGTTTGGCCCCAAGTAACCCCGCATCGTGAATTATGTCGAGGGCATACTTACACTGGTTCAAAAAAATTCCGGATTTATTCCGGGCAACCTCTAAACCAAGGAAGTACTTAAGCACAACGAGATCCTTAATTTCAAACATCGACTCGGATATGTCTTGAACTTAGTCATCTTCACTTTGTCATTACTTGCGATGATTATATCATCCACGTATACAAGCACATTAAGCTGGACACCGTTACGATGTAGGGTAAACAAAGAATAATCCGAATATGACTGACGGAACCCATATGCCTTTAATGCCGATGCAAGCTTCGCAAGCCAACACCGTGGAGCCTGCTTTAAACCATATAGGGATTTTCGCATGCGACATACCAGGCCAGATCGATTTTTCTCAAAACCAGGAGAGATCTTCATGTAAATCTCTTCCTCCAAATCCTCATGCAAAAACGCGTTATGGACATCCATCTGATGAATGTCCCAATTTTTAATAATTGCCACACTAAGGAGCGTATGAACTGTGACCATCTTGGCTACAGGAGCAAACGTCTTATTGTAATCCAAACCCTCGAACCATGCAACCAAACGAGCCTTTAGACGTTGTAACTAACCATGCTCATTGTCGAGAATAATATTGAGTCTAGTTAAATATAATTATCATTTGTAATTTATTATGTCTTGTTGGCCAAGTCGGTTTGAGTCTATATATTTGTATCTACACTATTCAGCTAAATCAATCAAATCAAATATACTTTGAATTATGTTATGGTATCAGAGTAGCTCGATCTTCTCTCTTGTTATGTCAATTCTTCCCTAAAACCTAACCCCGTTTTCCCAAAAAAAAAACAAAAAACAAATAGAGGCCGCAGATAACAGATCTTCTTCTCCGGCCAAGTCCAAACCTTCTCCGGCAGCCTTGCCGTCTACTGTCACAGCCATCCCTCCTCTTCATCATCGAAGCCCGATTACAGGTCCGACGATTCTCTTCTCCTAATTGCCGAAGCCTAATAGAGTAGGAGCCGCTAGCATACAATTCCGACTTCCGGCGTCCAGCCACCAGCCTGCTCTCCTGTACTCCCCGTTCACAAGCTTAGCTCTTCTGTCGATTCGCGAGAAATTTATAAAGGATCGAGAAAGGATCCTTTCCACGGGAATTCATGTGTGTTTGGTGTAGACCTGACTCTCGATGGGAATTCACAAGCTTAGCTCTCGCCGTCAAAACCTTATTTAGCATCCACCTCCGTTAAGGTTTTATTTATTATTATTATTATTCTTATTCTTTTTCCTACACCAGCGTAAAGAAAAAGACGGGGCATATTTTATTTACCATCAGGCGGACACAAAAAAAAAAAAAATATATATATATATATATATATATATATATATATATATATATATATATATATATATAAAAGCGAAGAGAAAATGGCAGATTGACGAAACTATCTCACACATCCTTTCCCACCCGTGGCCATGGTTCGGATTTTTCTCGAGACCGGGGGCGAGGCTGTGATCGTGGACAGCTTCATCCCCCACACTACAATTTCTATAATGGTCCAAAACCCTCCACCTGCCATTTTTCTGCCGTCACCGGCCATACCGAACCGGCGTGCTCCTTGCGATATCAACGGTCTCCCTCTCCTTACGCATATGTGTCGTCCCCACATCCTGGATTTAAATGGATTGCGGATACCGGGGCCACCCACCATATCACTCATGATCTTCGTCACTCTCAACCTATCTTCTGCACCTTATGCTGGACCCGAAAAAGTGCATGTAGGCGACGGTACATGTTTACCTATTACTCATTACGGCTCTTCTTCTGTTACTTCCCATTCCCAGTCCTTTTATTTATCTAATATTCTTGTTACACTCTCTATTACCAGAAACCTTTTATCAGTGCAAAAATTGCCTCTGACAATTCCGTGTATTTTGAATTTCATGGGTCTTACTTTCTCGTAAAAGATTATTCATGTCACATCCATCTTAGGGGATTTGTAAAAGATGGCCTCTATCACTTCTCCAATCCGCTCCACCGACACCCTGCTTCTGTTCAAGCTCTTTCCTCCTCCTTCACCTCCTCCACCACGTGGCATCAACGTCTCGGTCATTGCTCTTATTATGTGCCCTGTCAAGCCTTAAAGAGTCTTCCCACTTTTAGTCCTGCTAAACCACCCCATAATGTGTGTGCCCCGTGTCAATTAGCTAAGAGTCACCGCTTCCCTCTATATACCTCTGACTTTACCTCTACTGCTCCTTTGGATCTGATTTACTCCAATGTTTGGGGCCTCAGTTCTGAACCCTCTATTTACGGTTCCCGTTACTATGTCAGTTTTCTCGATGACTTCACGAAATACATATGGCTTTATCCCCTGAAAAATAAATCTGATGTTGAAACCATCTTTCCTGACTTTCTTGCTATGATTGAACGTCAGTTCAATACCAAACTAAAATCTATCCAAACTGACCGGGGTAGTGAGTACCGTCGCGTTTCCACCTTTCTTACCTCTTGTGGCATCCGGCATCGCCTTTCCTATTCACATACACACGAACAAGTTGGTGCCATTGAGCGTCGTCACCGTCAAATTGTTGAAGTCGGCCTCTCCCTTCTTGCCCAATCTAACCTTCCTCTTCCATATTGGGAAGATGCCTTTATCACTGCCACTTATGTCATCAACCGCCTTCCCACCAAAGTCCTTCATGATAAGTCTCCCTTTGAAATGGTCCATCATCGATCCCCTGACTATACATTCCTTCGGGTCTTTGGGTGTGTGTGCTGGCCATATCTTTGTCCCTATAACCATCACAAAACCGATTTCCACTCTAAAACATGCATCTTTCTCGGCTATAGTCCTTCCCACCGCGGTTATAAGTGCCTGGACCTTGCCTCTGGCCGAATCTATATTGCTCGCCACGTGGTTTTTGACGAATCTGTCTTCCCTTATACGCCTTCTCCCTCTAAACTCACTTTTGATAATCTCACTGTACCGCTTCATGTCTTCCTGCCAGCACCTCCCCATAATCCATCTCCCAGCCCGGCTCCCTCCAATCCGGCTCCACCCTCTCCAGCTCTCACTCCCGAGCCTTTCTCACCCATATCTCCTACGTCCACTTCAGCCTCGGCCTCTCCAGTATCGTCTCATGCCCCACCTGCTCCTACTCACACCATGGTTACTCGTACCAAAACTAATTCACTCAAACCTATTTCTCGACCTGACTTTATCCGCTACCCACTTCCTAAAGCCCTTGTTGCCTCTACCGACACCCTGGACCCCACTTCCTATACTGAAGCCTCTAAACACCCAAATTGGCATAATGTAATGATAGAGGAAATCAACGCGTTGTTGCGCAGTCAGACCTGGGATCTTGTTCCTTTGCATCCACATATGAATATTGTTGGCAATAAATGGGTTTTTCGCACTAAACGTCATGCATATGGTAGTTTTGAGCGTCACAAGGCCCGCCTTGTGGCTAAGGGATTTCATCAGGCCGAAGGAGTTGATTTCACTGACACTTTTAGCCCGGTTGTCAAACCGGTAACTATTCGTCTTCTTTTGTCTCTTGCTGTCTCGCAGGGTTGGTCTCTTCGACAGGTGGATATTCAGAATGCTTTCCTTCATGGGCATTTATTTGAGCCCGTCTATATGCAGCAGCCGCAGGGGTTTGTTCACCCCGAGTATCCTGATTATGTTTGCCGTCTTTGCCGCAGTCTTTATGGCGTCCGTGGCCCCACGTGCTTGGTTCTCTCGCTTCACTGATGTGTTGACTCAGTTTGGGTTTGTCGGCTGTAAAGCTGACACCTCCTTATATATTTATTCCCGTGATGGTGCTCATGTTTATATTCTGATTTATGTGGATGATATTGTTATTACTGGCTCATTGTCTACTCTTGTTGAGCAAGTTATCTCTTATCTTGGTCGGCACTTTCCGGTTAAGGACCTTGGTTCTTTGTCCTATTTTCTTGGCATTGAGGTACTTCCTACCTCCGATAGACTGTTTCTCACTCAGCGCAAATATATCTTTCAGCTTCTGCAGCGTGCCTCTTTGGACAAGGCCAAGCCTTGTCAAACTCCTATGTCGGCTTCTTCCCGTCTTACACTTGATGACCGCCCTCCCTGCGCCGATCCCTCACTTTACCGCACCATTGTTGGTGGCCTACAGTATCTTAGTTTCACTCGGCCTGACATTGCCTTTGCGGTCCACAAGGTTAGCAAGTATATGCATGCGCCTACCGAAGCTCACTGGTTTTCCGTTAAACGTAATCTTCGATATCTTAAGCATACTATCTCTAATGGTCTCTTCTTCTCCCGTTGGTCCCCTCTTACGCTCCGGGCTTATTCTGACTCTGATTGGGCAGCTGACGGTGATAATCGTCATTTTGTTGGGGCATATTTTGTCTTTCTTGGTGATAATCTCATTAGTTGGCGTAGGAAACAACACTTGACGGTTTCCAAGAGTAGCACTGAGGTCGAGTATAAGACTCTTTCCAACACCGCCGCAGAACTCCAGTGGCTTTGCAATCTTCTTTGTGAGATGCACGTTCCGTTGTCTTCTCCGCCTACTCTTTGGTGCGACAATATTGGCGCCACCTACCTTGCTCACAATCCAGTGATTCATGCCCGCACGAAACACATAGAGATCGACTTCCACCACGTTCACGAATTAGTTGCTGCCCGCTGTTAGGAAATCTACGTGGGAACGCAGCGGAATTTAAAATTTATTTTCTATCGACCCAAGATCGACTTCGTTTAAGCAATAAACAAATAAGCTAAAGACGGTGGTTACCTTGCTTGATCTAAAAGATCGACGCTTTGACCGTCTAAGGAGAGTAGTTCTGCATAGAGCCGCCCAAGTGTTCGGCCTCTACCGGTGATCCACATTAACAGCCTGCCGGAATCCCATCATGGATTGCTACCAGAAAAATTCGGTTGCTAGACCGACTTTTTCTCTCTCTCAAAACCCTCTCTAAGAAACTCTCTATTTTTCACAAGAACTATTAGCTCTTGGAGTTATGTTGTACAATAGAGCTTGCGCCCCTAGTAGAGTAGAGAGGAAGAAAACCTTTTACTAGTAAAATAAGGAAAATATATTTGATTGATTTATCTCATTAATATTCAATATCTTATATTAAATATTCCAATATATTGTCAATATCTTATATTGACTATATTTATCTTATTATCATAAATCAATTTACACATGTGTATATAACACATATATATACTGCAAATATAAATCTATACATATATATTTATCACAATTGTGAACATGCATATCCTATATACAATTCACGTGTGTAATATATATTCATATGTTAATATCTTATATTAATATATGGCAATATCATTAATTAAATTGCACAATCCAAGCGTATCATAATACACTATTATATGCGTCCCATATGTATCAAAATACATACATTTAATTAATCAACATAATTAATATCTTGTATTTAATTTAGGGGGTTCTATTTGGACCCCCTATTTACTACTTGCACCACATTAATGAATATTTTTTCGGATGGAAAAAACACCACTCACACTGGTGTTCGTTGTGGCAAAGCAACGTCAGTGTCACTGACGTTGGTATGCCACTAGGAACACCAGTGAAAAGTCATGGACTGACGTTCTAAGATTTAACAATTTTTATATAGGGAACGTCAGTCACACTGGTGTTCCTTGTGGAACACCAACGCCATCCATGGACGTGGGTGTTACACAAGGAACACCGAGACGACGCTCCCTATATAAAAATCATTGAGTGCAAGTAATTTTTGTGGTACAAGTAGTAAGTGGGTGCAAGTAGTAAATAGGGGTGCAAATAGAACCCCCTTAATTCATTCATAATAAATAAATATCACCATATTAATTCACCACTATAACCTTTATAGTCGAGATAAAACTTTCCTTATTTTGTTATCAACTACAACCACATTTTAATCGGCTAGATGTTCTTATGTGTGTGACCCGATAGGCTTCCGAATATGTTGGCCGTAGGCATAAAGTGCAAATTATGAAAATTCCTTCATACCTAACGATCACGGGATAGCGTCTAGCAACACATCGTGACCCCCAATCATCGGAAGAGTCAAATGCAATGACTACTACCTTTCATGTGAAATAGTTACCATGTAACTTACAATCCCATCGCTGTAGTAATATCCATACCGTCGTTCGTCGAGTGTCAAACATTAACGACCGTATCTTAAAATCTGGATATCAAGCTCTCTCGAAGTAATCGATCGAGACTTTCTAGGTGTCCAATCTTACCGGCATGTACCGGGTCAATTGTAGTCTAGTAAGTGGTCAAGGTCGTATCCACGAGGATTGTGAGGTTGAACACCGTAAAGCTATTATTATTTTGATCTAAGTCGCAATAATTCAAGGAAGTAAATTTATCTAAAATCTACTACTACAATGGGTAATAAAATGATAAAAAGCCTAGCCAAGACAATGCATTGATCAAGTATATCTCTACTAGTATCATGGGAATGAACTACCTACCAACCTTACATTAGTGTTAAAGTGTGTGTTACGGTGCACTACAAAACTAGTAGTTTCCCCTCATACAGTGAATGAAACTACTCTATGTCTCCTCCTTGGTCTAAGAACCCTAGACCTAATGATTCAACATGATTAAGATCTTGAATGCAATGACAATGTGTCGATAATCCCCGGATAAGAAATCGAATTCCAATTAAGGTCAATTTTACCTTCCGGTTTCCCTATTCCTTCTCCCACACCTAATATCTCATTTCGGTCTCAACTAAGTGTGTGTGTGCTAGTGCTAGGTGATCAATCCAACAAGCAATACAATGCAAATAGGAAAAGATAACAACAACACAAATAGATATGAAATATATGAATTAACATTCCTAATCAACATATTAGAGATTAATAACTATTACAACAAAATCATCTTGGCTAGTACCAAATTTAGCTACTCATTACTACAATTACTAACATGTTAAAATTAGTATTCATAGCAATAAGATTATCAAAACAAAAATAAAACTAGAATATTAAGTCACCAATCGTTGAGTTTACAATGGAAAGCTTGAAGTCTTCTTCTCCAATCATCAATGGAGTTTGCTCCAAGAAGTTGAGCTCCTTCCAATAAAAATACACCGAGAGATTAAACTAGCATTCTAGAATTATAATTGTGTTGAAAGTAGCTAAATAATGGAACTAATTTAGCTAGGAGAGCCCCTAGAGGCGGTGGTGAGCCTACAAGAGAAATGGGGAGTTGGGGAAGAAGAAGTGGGTATGATGATTTGGGAAAAACCGATTCTGAAAGAGATTTATGCTACGCTTCTGTGGCGTTCCGGCGTGCGCCGCTAAAGATCCGGCGCGAGCCGGTATAACTAACTCCGACAGCATCTGATAGCTTTCTGCAATGATTCGGCACGCGCGCCGGTAAAGATTCGATCTGCGCCGGGTCTTGATAAAATAGAAATAACTTGAGTAGCAGACCTCCGATTGATGTGATTCAAAATGCGTTGGAAAGCTCGTTTCTTGAACTACAACTATCATGAAGAATTCTTCCATAGAAAATGCTTTTAAGTGGGTTCAAATGTCCGTTGAAGAGAGGCTACGGTAGAAGCATTAAGGACAATTGATCCGTTTGAACTCGTAAGCTTATGACACACTCTTCTAGCCCTCAAAAGACATGTTTTAGGCTCAACAAGTGTCATCCATCGGGGTCTTGGTCAACCTATAATCCTGCAATAAATTACCAAAATACCAAGCGTAAACCCGACATGACGCTCCGGTTACTAAACCGGTTCAAAACCTATCAAAATACGATATTTTATATAATAATTACTATCTACACATTTGGATGAAACTAAGAAATTAATAACTTGAATAGGTACAATAATGATTAAAGTGGTATCAGAAATGAGGTAAAATGTCATAATAATGAGCGACAAGTTGTCTCTCATCACAACTCCCCACTTAGCTTTTGGTCGTGCTCGAGCAAAACAAGCGATAAAAAAAATGAATGAGGGACAAATTAATGAAGGTACAAGATGTAAGGGACAACCGGACGATGCAACCATTTGAACCATAACCACACGTTAATCTCAATATAAGTGTGTAACAGAGTGTGTGTTAATAGTTCTCAAATTTGTTACCAAGTAACCAATTATGAAATCATGCATGCAAGACTTTTACAATGCAATCCATAAGTTTAAGAATGATACCAATCTCCACTAATTGAGGTATTCGGAATCAAGAAGATGGGTCGGGTAAGACTTGTAGGCTTGTAATGTCGGGCTCGGGTATTGGCTAATCGAAGGGATAAAAAGGATATAAAAAGAACAAATGCAAGATAGCAAAGTTTTATACCTTCGATTTCAATGTTTTTTCGAATTGACAACTTCAATTCTCTCGCATAATTGCCAAAGACGTCTCCTCAACAATAAACATAAGATATGAAGTATCTTTTCAATTGATTTATCACCCGAACTCGCATTACTTGGTCGAACTCGTCTTCCAAGATTTCCCTCTAAAACTCACCATATTAAATTAATTCACAACAAATTATATATTTTTTCCTCTTTTTTTCCTTTATTTTTTCGAAAATTAAAATATACATACATATCATCAAATTTAATATATATACATTAATGGTCTCCGAACTCGATAGATACCAACTAATCTTTGTGCCAGTAAAGTCATCCAACGTTCAACTTCCAAAGTTATCACCGCACCATACATGAAGACTTGCTAATCTTGCGGGACATTAAAGGAATGTAGACCAAAATTTGGGTCGTGGTCGGATACTAATGCGGTTAATCACAAATGGCTAGTTCGAGTGGGGTCTCACCACTCTACAAAGGCTGAGGTGGGGACAGGTGAAAATTACATTCGGGACGGCCATTTGGCTATGGTTAAGTCAAAGAAATGCCATAACCGTCATCCCTAACTCCGACTCCAAACACCTTTCTATTTTGCCTCGAAAGGATATCAAGCCTAAGTTCTAGTTGCTATGGAAGCATGCTTACATGATATCATACAAACGTTGCATGTTAACAAAAGATTGAGACTATACGTGTACAAGGAATTCATGTCACACAAATAGATTTGGGGTTAAAATGCACTTACGGTTCACATTGGTTATACACATCCAAGTTGATCATTACATCTTCAAATCCATGAAATATATGCCTTATACAGTTTATTTTAATCAATTAAATAATGCTCGAAAAAAATCGAAAACTAAGGGATTTTCTAATATTAAAATAAACACTAATGCCATTGCTAGACCAACCACGACTCCACTCCCCACTTACGAACTTGCATTGTCCCCAATGTAAAGTGAGGGTAAAGAAGTGGTTGGGAAAGCAATGGTGCACCAAAACAAGTCAAAACAAATAACGGGATGCTATAAAAGGGTGGGTGGGTGGGCATGAACAAGAAAGACAACCAATGAAATGACAAGCCATCCCAAGTACGAACAAAGTATCAACCAAAATGTAGAGACAAAAAGATCATTGGCCACACCTGGCCTTACAAAAGAGCAAAAATATTATACTAAACTTTTACGGGCTGCCTCCAGGTAGCGCTTTTGTTTAACGTCGTTTGCTAGACGAGATTATACGGTAGAAATGATGGAAATTATATAGATTATAGTGCATGGATACCACTAACAATTACTCACATAAGCATGTAGCAAATAAACACAAAAGCCAACCGGAAGATAATGCTTAAGGAATAATAAGAAAGATAGTACCCGTGATTGCTAAATTTATAGTCTATAGCTAGACTATGCATTGCTTAGGTCTTTAATGCACTGGTGGTGGGTCATCCTCACGCACCGCATCCGTCTTTTTCATCAAAATTGGTCTCCAACATAATGTAGACGAATGCCACCAATCCCAACGATTCTTGACCTATTCCTTCGATTTTCGAGCTTTTGGTTTGTGAGCTTTCACATTATCGCTCACGTCTTCTTCAACTACCTGCGTGTTAGTATGATCCACAACAAGGGGACACGAATTGTCCACAAAAGAACAAGATTCTAGTGTAGTGCGTGAATATTTCAATGAATGGTAGATGTTGAAGACAACGCGCTCATCATTCAATCCTAAACTAAGCTCTCCCTTACGAACATCGATTACAGCTTCCACCGTTGCTAAAAATGGTCTACCGAGGATAAGGGGTGTATTGTACCCTACCTCCATATCCATAACAACAAAATCGACGGGGAAGTAAAATTTATCAACTTTCACTAGTACATCCTCAATGACTCCCATTGGGCGTTTTATGGATCTATCCGCAAGTTGGAGAGTCATCTCTGTACACTTAAGCTTGCATATGCCAAGATTCATGAAATCATTGTAGGACATGAGGTTTATGCTCGCACCGAGATCACATAGCGCCTTCTTAAACAAAAGTCCCCCAATATCACATGGGATAGTAAAACTCCCGGGGTCTTTAAGTTTAGGAGGAAGCTTGTGTTGAAGCACGGCGGAACACTCCTCTCTTAGACACACCGTCTCATACTCTTCCAACCGTTTCTTTTTGGATAGTATGTCTTTAAGAAACTTACCATACGCCGGCATATTAGTGAGTGCTTCGATGATAGGGATATTAATGGTTAAGTGCCGAAAAGTGTCAAGAAAACGTGCATACTTCTTGTACAACTTCATCTTTTTAATTTCCTCACGAGGGGGATAGGGAAGTGACTCGAGATCAATTAAAGTAGGGTTAGAATGTATACCTCCCTTACCCTTGTCGTTTGATAAAGATGGTGAAGCTTCCTTGAAAGTTTGTGCATTGGGTGGATGCCATGTGTCATCATTCTACACCTTTTTCTTCAAAATCCACTCTAGATGTTGTGCTGCCCTGTTGGGTTGAACCGATGTGAGTTTTGGTTGAGCCGGATGAGGTTCGGTTTGAACCGGCCCTTCCAAAATTGATTCCTTTCCAACATGCTTATTGAACAAGGTCCTCAAATCACTCAATCTTGGATTTTTCAATAGCCTTGGAGCCTTTATCTGTTCTTCTTCTTCTTCCTCCACCTCAACATAACCATCATTTTTCAAGAAATCATCAATAATTTCTTCCTCTTCTTCACTCCACTCTTCCTCCTTTTTGTCATTCAAATCTTCTTCAACCTCATTGCTTCCCTCATTATGCCCATATGACTTTCCACTTCGAGTAATAACATGGACTCCTCTCGGGTTTCTCTCGGTGTTGCTTGGTAATCCACCCGGGGGTCTACTATTATTTCTCTCGCCTTCCCTAGTCAAAAGGTCTTCAATAACTCTTACTGAGGCTTCCATCGTTCTCATTCGCATTTCGTGCCCACTCATAGATGTTTTCAAAGTACCAACCTCTTGAGACATCATACCAATATAAGTCATCATTGTTTGCATATTGGCGGCTTGAGTAGACACAACTCCCATCAAGTTTTCCATCAAAATTTTCAAATGGGAGACATCCTCTATTGATTGAGAACTTTGTTGAACATGGGCTTGTTGAGTAGGAAATTGTTGGTAAAAAGGATGTGGTTCAAAAACATTGGTGTGAGTGTTGTTCAAATCCCAACGTTGTCTCAATAAACTCATTTCTTCTTGTGTAGATACATCGGAGTTTGATAATTCTTCAATATGAAAAACACCAAATGTCACATCATCACACTTTCTACGCTTTAACTCTCTCTTCCCCGCTTGTAATTCATCAATCCTCTTGTTTATCCCCGCCATTTCTCTCAAAATTTATTTCTCATTTGAATTGTGCTCATCCCCAATGGTAACTTCCAATTCACTTGGGCCGGGATCCCACAATTTCTCATTTCTTGTCACTCTTTCAATGGCCTTATAAACATCTTGGGCCGTGCTCATCATAAGTGATCCATGGCATGCCAAATCAATTTTTTTCCTTGACAATTTATGCAAGCCTCTACAAAATAATTGGATTTGCATGTCCAAAGTATAATCGTGGTTTGGACACGCCCTCAAAATCTTCTTGAAATGGTCCCAAGCATTGTCCAAAGATTCAATTAAATCTTGCTTGAAATTAGCAACTCTTACCTTCAACTCCAAATATCTACCCGGTGGAAAGTATTGCTTCAAAAACTCAGTTTTTATGTCATCCCATGATTGCAAGTGATGGTGGGGAAGTGACATAAGCCATTCCTTTGCTTGACCCTTCAATGAAAAAGGAAATAATGCAAGACGGGTAAATCTTTTACAAGCACTATTTTGGAATCCCGTATTGCATATTTCTTCAAGGTTATAAAGATGTGAATGTGGGTCATCATGGGTCTTTCCATGGAATTGGGCTCTACTCTCCACTAGACTGAACATATGAGACTTGATTGAAAATTTTTTAGCATCAATGTGAGGTAGCCGAATAGGATTATGAACTTGATTTTTTCTTTGAATGGCTTGCTCACAAAGAGGTCTATTTTGGTAGGGTGGATTTTGGGGTGGGTCATAAGGATATGGTTCATGGGGTGGTGGAGGACTTTGTGGATATGGTTCTTGTGGTGGTGGTGGAGGATAGTCATTTGGATTTAAGGGATTTTGTTCAAAAAGGGCATTTTCGTGGTTATGCCATCCTTATGCATTTCCTTGCACCTCGTCCATTTCCACTTCTTGATGTAATGACTCTTGTGAAGATGCTTCACTAAGATCCATTTCACTACGAGCTTGGACAACCTTTATCTCAAACAAACCATCCTAATACAAGTGTTGATATCCGGGATATAAGGAGTATCCGGGGCCTTACCACGTCGAGAATGGTTCATCAACTACAAGATAGAAAACAACAAGAACACAATTAATAGCACTTGGTGACTTACCAAAGAGGTAAGCACCAAAAATAAAATAGAAAATATTAGAAAAAGATTGACTTATTCTCAAGAATTTTGAGCTAGTATAAGTATCAACCGTTACACAATCCCCGACAACGATGCCAAAAACTTGATCGAGACTTTCTAGGTGTCCAATCTTACCGGCAGTGTACCGGGTCAATTGTAGTCTAGTAAGTGGTCAAGGTCGTATCCACGAGGATTGTGAGGTTGAACACCAAAAAGCTATTATTATTTTGATCTAAGTCGCAATAATTCAAGGAAGTAAATTTATCTAAAATCTACTACTACAAAGGATAATAAAATGATAAAAAGCCTAGCCAAGACAATGCATTGATCAAGTATATCTCTAATAGTATCATGGGAATGAACTACCTACCAACCTTCCATTAGTGTTAAAGTGTGTGCTACCGGTGCACTCCTAAACTAGTAGTTTCCCCTCATACGAGTGAATGAAACTACTCTATGTCTCCTCCTTGGTAAGAACCCTAGACCTAATGATTCAACATGATTAAGATCTTGAATACAAATAATCTTTCCCCGGATAAGAAATCGAATTCCAGTTAAGGTCAATTTTACCTTCCGGTTTTCCTATTCCTTCTCCCACACCTAATATCTCCTTTCGGTCTCAACTAAGTGTGTGTGTGTGTGCTAGTGCTAGGTGATCAATCCAACACCAAAAAGCAATACAGTGCAAATAGGAAAAGATAACAACAACACAAATAGCTATGAAATATATGAATTAACATTCCTAATCAACATAATAGAGATTAATAACTATTACAACAACATCATCTTGGCTAGTACCAAATTTAGCTACTCATTACTACAATTACTAACATGTTAAAATTAGTATTCATAGCAATAAGATTATCAAAACAAAAATAAAACTAGAATATTAAGTCACCAATCATTGTGTTTACAATGGAAAGCTTGAAGTCTTCTTATCCAATCATCAATGGAATTTGCTCCAAGAAATTGAGCTCATTCCAATAAAAATGCACTGAGAGATTAAACTAGCATTCTAGAATTATAATTGTGATGAAAGTAGCTAAATAATGGAACTAATTTAGCTAGGAGAGCCCCTAGAGGCGGTGGTGAGCCTTCAAGAGAAAGGGGGAGTTGGGGAAGAAGAAGTGGGTATGATGATTGGGAAAAATCCGATCCTGAAAGAGATTTTATCTGAGAAACCGCTTCTGTGGCGTTCCGGTGTGCGCCGCTAAAGATCCGGCGCGTGCCGGTATAACTAACTCTGACAGCTCTGACAACTTTTTGCAACGATTCGGCGCGCGCGCCGCAAAAGATTCTGTCTGCGCCGGTCTTCAGTAAAATAGACATAACTTGAGTTGCAGACCTCCGATTGATGTGATTCAAAGTGCGTTGGAAAGCTTGTTTCTTGATCTACAAATATAATGAAGAAGGATTCCCCAGAAAATGCATTTAAGTGGGTTCAAATGTCCGTTGAAGAGAGGCTACGGTAGAAGCATTAAGGACAATTGATCCGTTTGAACTCGTAAGCTTATGGCACACTCTTCTAGCCCTCAAAAGACATGTTTTAGGCTCAACACATGTCATCACTCGGGGTCTTGGTCAACCTATAATCCTGCAATAAATTACCAAAATATCAAGCGTAAACCCGACACGACACTCCGGTTACTAAACCGGTTCAAAACCTATCAAAATATGATATTTTATATAATAATTACTATCTACACATTTGGATGAAACTAAGCAATTAATGACTTGAATAGGTACAATAATGCTCAAAGTGGTATCAGAAATGGGGTAAAATATCATAATAATGAGCGACAATTTGTCTTTCATCAGTAACTCATTTACTTCCACTTTGCAAAGATTCATGAGAGTAAGACATTCCTTATCAGAAGGCCCTTTCGGATATTCACCCTACTGATAGGGAACGTTATTTCCAGACGACCAAACATGTATACTCCGTATGCTTCAGTATCACACCCAATCACTACCGCATGATCGCCCCGTGGCTAGAGGAAACCTCAATAGTGTCAAAGCATGACAATCCATACCGTGATACCATGAAGACTCCGGTCCTAAGGATAATTAGACAACCGCCACATAGCGTGACACTTAACCGTGTAAGTGGGTTAGTCTAACGTACGCATTCTCTAATACAAGTCCATGTACAGTTGATGAGCTAAAATTTACCCCTTCAAAAATACAATTTATAAAAGACTCATAACCGTGGGTAAACTAACTCTCTAACCAGCAGAGTACCGGGTCGATTGTTAGAATAGCTATAGGAGTACGAGGTCGATCCCAAGAGAAATGTGGTTGTGAGTACCAAAGCGAACGTGGTTCTTAGTCTAGGCGATCAAAGTTGTGATGGAGATTATTATACTAATGCAAAAAGTAAAGTTTAACTAACAAGATTAAAAAGCATAGCCAAACTATGATCCAACAGGTTGTCACCTCAGGAATGACTTGACAAGGAGTGTGTTTTAACTGATTCAGTTTATATGACATTCACGGGTGTCAACTCTTTATTATTGCGTTAAGATTTGAACAACTCTCACTTAACCCCCATACCAGGTTTATTAACTCTCCCTTTAGAAAACTAACTCGCCTAACATGGTTGACCAGAATAAAAAGCCGCTGAAAAACCTCACAAAAGCATAGTTTTAACGTGTCACTTAGGTTGTCAATCTAACTATTAAAGCTATGTTTTAGTGATACTAATACCTGTTTCCTTCATCTCGTAAGAATAAGAATATCACATAGGCATAGTCCTGACCTGTCACTCAGGTTGTCAATCTGACAATCTAGACTATGTTTTAGTGATATCCATATCCCACATCTCGCCGCAAAATGCATCTATAAGCTCGATGTAACAATGAACAAAGTTGTCAATCTCATTCAAAGCTATTAAAATGATCAAAACAAGTTTTAAAACATGAGTTTATCATACGAACGTTTAATTTAAGAGCTACACAACTCCTGACTCATCTCCCAAGGGCGTTTCACCCGTTTTCACATATTTCGGCTATAAAAAAAAGGTTTAGCTACTCATATATATATAGATATATAGATATTACAAGTAATCGACTCTGTCGTAATGTCATGGATTAAACGGCGGGAAGTTTTACATAATAGCCTTCTGTCAATGCCGGAATTCTATTAAAACCAAATTAAAACCTTAATCCAATCATTTGCCGGATTCTCGATACTTATATATATATATATATATATATATATATATATATATATATATAACAAAATGAAAGGAAACAAGAAAGAAAGAATGAAAAACGGAAACTATATTATAACGATAATTATTCAAATTATAACGAAATTACAACTATATATATATATATATATATATATAGGCCCCAAAATGAAAGAAAAATGAAGGGAAAAGATGAAGAAGGGATGGGGGAAGAAGGGGCACCAAAGCTGATGAAAAAGGCCTATTTATAGGCAAATTTGGATAGGCCGGATCGATCCGGGAAAGGGCCGGATCGATCCGGGAATAAAATATATTATCCCAAGATTATTCTCTGCAGACCCATGTGCAAAATCATCATTATGTCGATTTTCAGTTACGCCGGATCGATCCGGGAAAGGGCCGGATCGATCCGGGACTGTAAAAAAACATCAGTTTTGAGCTGAAACTTGAAAAATTCATATCTTGAGTTGTAGACCTCCGATTGACGTGATTCAAAATGCGTTGGAAAGCTCTTTCAAAGATCTACAACTTTCATGAAGGACTCTTCTTCAGAAAATGCATTTTTAATGAGCCATTTGTTCGTCGAAGATATAATTCGTTAGTGGTACCACTAACCACTGAGCCACTTGACCACTTAAGTTAGTGGCACACTCTTATATCCCTAAAAATACCTCTTTTAGGACTCAAAACGTGTCATTACTCGGGATTTTGGTCAACCTATAATTCTGCAATAAACCACCAAAATACCAAACGTAAATCCGACACGACATTCCGGTTACAACCGGTACAAAAACTAATAAAAACACATAAAACACGATATTTTATAAAATATTCATGACTTATATATTTTTATGAAATTTAGGAATTAAAGACTCGAAATGATACAAAAGTGCTCAAAATGATATCAGAAACGGGGTGAAAAGTTATAAAAATAACAGTGAATTTTTCCGTCATCAACAGTCCAAGTGTCTCTACACTTCGATAGGCGAGATCTATCCCTGCCCTTAAAGATAGAAGACATCTAATACGTGCTAGTCTGTTTATACTATCAATGCCCTGTTTAATAGTACATCAGCCTAGAGACATTTAAGTATCAAACTTATTAAAGTGATTAGAGATCTCATCAACCATAATCGCCTATCATGGTTTCTCTATCACAATTTAATACTAAGGACGTTATCATATACCAATTCATAAATGGTTCACTAAAAGAACATATATATGACAACATAAAAGCCATTTAATATATGTACAAACATAAAGAAATAGTAGAAATGATCCGACCCGGTCGGATCCGGTCCAACCCGATTGGGTTTAGGACACTATTCCAACACCCAGAAGATCGTCATCTCTTTTATCTCCTTGAAGGATCAGTTGGCCGATGTCCTTACCAAACCGTTGGCGCAGCCTCGTTTTGCTAGTTTAAAGTCCAATTTCCATGTTCAGCCTCTTCACACGGGATTGCGGGGGCGTGTCGAGAATAATATTGAGTCTAGTTAAATATAATTATTATTTGTAATTTATTATGTCTTGTTGGCCAAGTCGGGTTCAGCCTATATATTTGTATCTACACTATTCAGTTAAATCAATCAAATCAAATACACTTTGAATTATGTTACTCATCATAATTTTTGTTGTAGACCCATTTATTTTCCAATGCCTTTTTCCCGAGAGGTAAAGGTTGCAATTCCCATGTACCCTAGTCCTCCAATGCCTCAACTTCATCAGTCATAGCCTTACGCCATCCGTCATGTTTCATAGCCTCCTTAAAAGTTTTAGGAGGAGTACATGTAGTAACTATGAGATACTTGCGGTGCTTGATAGAAAATATATCGTAATTAACAAAATGCATAAGAGGATATGGAGTACCTAAGGATGCTGTTGAAGCGGGTGAACAAGATGTTGGACTTTTTTCCCACAGTAGTTCGAGTAACAAACGTTAAGGATCTTTTGTCATCATCCTCTACCCAATTCCTCCACTACAGGGGTATCCTGGACATGTTCGGGGTTGTTATGAGGTGGAAGAGGAGCAAGTTCATCAGGCGTAACATTTTCTACGAGGTGAATCGCCCCTCAACCGGGGTAACTGGTTCTGTTAGGGTTACCGGTTAAGAGAAAGATGCAGGAAAACATCATCTTCATGCACATCATTGTCTACATTCGGGTTGGGTTAGTCAGGTTGAGTCACATGGGATTCAGAATAAGGAAAAACACATTCATAAAATTTTACATCTCGAGACACAAAGATCTCCTTCGTATCAAGATAAAAAAGAGTCCAACCTTTCTTACCGAAAGATATCCATTTAACACACACTTATGACTGTGACTGTCAAAATTAATTTTGGAAATGCGATGATTATGTGCATAACACAATCATCCAAGAAACATGAAGCGTAGAAAAATCAGGTGGCTTTCCAAACAAACATTTGTAAGGGGCTTTGTAATTGAGAATGCTAGATGGAGTTAGGTTAATTAGATGTGACGCTGCCAACACACATTCCCCTAAAACCGAAGGGGTAGGCGACCCTCGAAATGAATTGCCCGGGCAACATTCAAGATATATCTATGTTTACGTTCTACACGACCATTCTGTTGAGGTGTGCCCACACACGACGTTTCAAAAATTATCCCGTGTTGTCTAAAATAAGGATTAAGACACCTAAATTCAGTCTCATTATCACTACGCACACGCTTAATAGTCGCATCAAATTTGCGTGAAACTAATGCAACAAAGTCCAAGAACATGGTTTCAACCTTGGTTTTATTCAACATCAAATAAATCCTAACCACCCGAGAAAAGTCATCAATAATTGTCAAAAAATATGTGGCCCTACAGGTCGAGGGAGTATGCTGAGAGTCAAATTGGCTATCATTTACTATGTAATTATACTCCGTTTATACATCGTTTTATGTGTTTCCGGAGACATTTGATTGTATTTTGATGTATTTTACACCTTGGTTATCATTTCGAGACCTAGGACGAAAAGTCTGGAAATCTCATTATTTTTCGGTGTTTTAATGCAATCTCGGTCACCCTAGTGTCTTGTAGGGATTACGTGTGGTGCCTATGTTTCCTCTCAGATCTACTATTTTGTTGGTGAGCATGAGGACATGGGTGTCTAAACTGTATACCCTGATTTTGAAGATAAGTTTCAAGGATCGCCCCTATATCATCGAACACATTTAATTTTAGTACCAAACTGATTTTCCACCAATTTTTGAAACTGAACAAAGATAGAGAAAACATCTGATTTAGATTTCAAGGGGAATATCCAAGTAAACCTAGACCAATCATCAATAAAATGCACATAATAGGAAAAACCAGACACAGATTTAACAGGGGCCGGGCCCCAAACATCATAATGAATTAAGTCTAAACATGAGGCATGAGATTCAGAATTAAAATAAGGCAGGGCATGAACCTTGCCAAACTGACAGGCATCACAGAAATGTAACTAATCATTCAATTCAATATTACAAAATTGTAGAATTTGATTCAAAATCTGTCTGGATGGATGTCCTAAACATCTATGCCAAACATTAGGATCCTTATTAGGATTTGCAACACTCAGGTGTGCACTTATGGAAGTAGGATTAAACTGACTGACGGGGGGCTTGACTTTGGAGTGAAGAGAGGTCACATTTTGGCCACACTTGAAGGCCTTGATAGAGATTATGAATCAGTTGTGGTGAACATTACTTCAACAGTTGGGTCTTTGAGCTGGCAGGATGTGCAATCTCAACTTATAACTCATGAAAGACTCATAGAAAGATACTCTGGCACATGCCCTATTGCCAATTTTGTTCAAGGACAACATGCTAGACCTAACACTTCTTATGGGAACTCTAGAGGAAGACCACAGAATCAGCAAGGATCCAGTGGAAGAGGTAAAACCAATGGCAGAGGAGGTAGAAGGAGAAGCATGAGTGGCAGTGGTAGAGGTTCTGGAGGTTATTTAGGAAACAAAATGGTGTGCCAACTGCGTGGAAAAACTGGCCACATAGTGACTTCTTGCTGGCATAGGTTTGAAGAAGATTGTGTTCCTCCAAGTAACATGTCTGGAGGTGATCAAAAGCAAGCATCAGCCTATATTGCCTCACCACAATCTGTTGGAGATGCTGCTTGGTAGATGGATAGTGGAGCTACAAATCACCTCACTGCTGAGCTCAAAATCGGTATTCCAGTGACAATACCACTGGAGAAGAGTGGAGAAGCTGAAGATCCAAAGTTCAATCGGGTAGTTTGCATGTGGCTAGAAATGGCTGTAGAAAGAGGTACTTCTATCACCGATGGTTGAAGCTGAGCTGTGGGTGCGGCGGAGCTGACGGGAGCTGCTCCTTCTGTGCTTCCCATCGCCGGTGGTTCAGTGGTGGCCATTGTCGTCACCAAGGCTCTCTGATACCAAGTTAACAAAGAACAAACATTTGCAGAAGATAATCTTTTGTCATAGATTTCTGTTTTTGGTACACATACATATAGATAGATATTCTAGACCACTAGGACACTTGGTCCACCAGAAATATTACACTTGGCACATTAAAACAATGACACATGTCATGTAAAATATTCAATTCTTAACATAGGTAATGGTGATAAACTTAATATTGCACATATAGGACTTTTATCCTTAAACCTTGCACATTCACCTATTAAACTCCTTAATTGTTCTTCATGTTCCTACCATGGCTAAAAAACTGTCAAGTGTTTATAAACTTGCATCCAAAAATTATGTTTTTCTTGAATTTTGTCACACAAAATGTTATGTGAAGGACAAGGACACCAAACACGTTTTGCTGGAAGCCAAGAACCCTTAGACATCGTCTTTAAAAGTTGGTTTAACCTCCAAATCCTATTCAGAGCCCCTTCAGTCCATCGAATCTTCAAATCAACATCAAGACAATGTCTATGTAACTGAGTCGTCTAAGTGTTGTAGTGTCTTTGTAGATATGTGCTACTAATAAAGATGTTAATGTGTTGTAAATGTTAATGCGTTTGAATCTACCTTATGTTAAAATGTTAGAGTCCAATTCAGAAAGATTGTAATGCTTAGTTTAATAAAAACTGTGTTCCTTTAGACTTTTGCATCACTTTGACCCGTAAGTGATTTTAAGCTGTCAAATTTGAATCATGGTATTACACAATTACATTAGATACGAAAAATAATAGGTATACTACAAAAAAAATCTACATGATTTTACACTAATATCTGCATACCACACTTTTTTTTTCTTTTTTTTTCTTTTTTTTTTGGGTAAAACGATCATTTTATTCAATCACAAAACCATCAACCATGTTAGAAATTACATAGTCTTTGTGCTGAAAAATAAAAACAGAAATACGTCCATAAACTATACTAATGCCAAGCTAGCCTCAAATTCTTCGCTTGTTCAACCGTCTGGGAAGCAAACACGAAGGCCGGCGGCCTCTCTGGCATACCACACATTTTTCATTAGTTAAAAAACTAAAAATATGAAAAATAAATATACAATTCACAACAACAAAAATATATATACTATTAATTTACACACACACACACACACACATATATATATATATATATATGTGTGTGTGTGTGTGTGTGTGTCTGTTTGTGTAAATATTACGTAGGTCTTTAGTGTAAAAATATCATTTTGTTCTATCGGATCAACTAAAACGAGAAATTCTTATCCGGAGAGTCTTCGTGTACACCGTCCGTTGGATGTGCGACATGTGTACATAAAGACATATCAGTATTTGTTTTCTTGTACACATGTTGATGGCCAAAATAGTGACGGTTGATGGGAGTCAACTTTACTGTACTTTGGTGTGCAGTTTAAACCCCGTTTGTCACTTTATTGGCATATTTTGGGTAGTTCTAGACCTATTTAAGAGTAATATCGAGAGTTATACGCACGGGAAGTTAAACTGTCACATCGATAGTAAACTCAGCCTTTTTGACGATATTTGACTTTTTCCGAGCACTTTTGTCTTGTGAAATTACGCGTGGTGTTTGTTCGTATATGCTATTGCAGGACTTAGGTGACTCGAGGACCCGGAAGACGATGTTTTATAATGAGGAACATGTTCGTGGCATGAAAGTTGAATGAAAGTGGAGGAAAAGCCAAGTTTGGAGTGAAGTCAAGGCAAACTGGCGTTTGCCCAACCTCAAACTGGCGTTTGCCTCAAGCCTACCTCAAACGGCGTTTGGCCAATGCAATGGCGTTCACAGAAGTATGTTACTGAAAGTTAGATTTTGGCCAACCGTGCGTCCAAATAACCCCCAAGGCGTTTGGAGGGGTTTAGCCCGATTCAAAAAGCTCATATAACTCAAACGGGCATACATGCATTCAAACGGGCATTCGTCTTCTCAAGGCATGATCTCTGATGAGCATTCAAGGCAAGGCAAACGCTGGTTCATGAAGATGAAACCCTAATATCATCAAGATTTCCAGGAAAACTAGCGTCTGCCAAGATCCAAACGCTCATCCATGACCGACAAAAGTAGATTTTCGACCTACACTATAAATATGCAGCTCATTCAGCCCCTAATGATCTTTGGCCGTCTTTAGACTTTTCCTAGGCGATTTAGGGGAGATTTTAGTGTAGTTTGATCACCTTTCAATCCTTTGATTCCCTAGATTACTTCCTTCGATTCTACACACTTGTTATATAGCTTAGATTTACTTTTCAAGAACAAAAGATTCAAATTTTGGTGCAATTATTTATTCATATTTTCTGGATCAGATTTTCTGCAAGTTATATGGTAATGACTTCTCTTTTATTTATTCTCTTGAGTTTGATTCCAATTCTTATTTCGTTTAATAGCATAATCATGAGTAGTTAATTGCATGCGTAATTGAATGTTTAAACAATTAATCCACGCCCTAAAACTTATTTTAACATCTTTCAATTAGATTGATCACCTAGTTCACTGTCACACACATCGAACTTATAGATGCATTTTGCGGTGAGATGTGGGATAAGGGTTTTAGGATCGTTGCGTAGATTCGGCCTAGTTGTTAGGTCCGTTTCAAATATAGAGGTTTGTCATCGTTGTTCGAGCAGCTCTAAAGCTAAATCATGTTAGGATAATCGGTTTTCTAAAGGGAGAGTCGGTTAGCTTCACATAGGGTGGTTAGATCGAGTTGTTCAGTCTAATCACTAGAATTAGGAGTTGGCACCCATGGATGTCGTTAAACTACATTGGATAGGTAGGTCGGTTAAGACACACTCCCTGTCAAGTCCTTCCTTAGGGGTAAAAGTAGCTCATGGGATCATAGTTCGGCTATACCTTTTAAATCCTAGAAGTAAACTCGTCAGTATAATCTTTATTTTTGCATTAGTATAATATCCTCCCACCATATTTTGACCTGAACTAAGTCCGACGTCGGCTTTGGTACTTAGACATTACTCCCTGTGGATTCGACCTTGTGACCACTATACTCTCGTTGAACCGATACTCTGTCGGTGAAAGTTAGCGGTTACATATTTTGCTATCAACGGTCCAACTTTAATCGGTAGAGTACCGAGTCGGATGTACTATAGTAGCAATCAAGGTCGATCCCATGAGAAATCAATCGAGTACCAAAGTCATTTTCATACTTAGATTAGGTCAACCAAGAGTGTAGTGATAATTAACACTAAAATGTAATATAAACTAAAGATAATAAGGAAGAAGGCATAGATAAAACATGATCCAATTGATTAGTTTCACCCCTCTAATCGACTCATTGGGAACAAGTATAACCAACCTACCAACCAAGCATACTCTCGATGTGTTTGTGGGTGCAATCTCCAATAGTGGTGTGTAAACACAAACGCAACAACCTACCCACCTTATGTCCGGTTCAATAGTCCGACTTTAAGGATTTAACTGACCAAATCATGATTAACGCTCTAGAGATGCTCAACTCACGTTGAAAACCTCACTCAAGAAACCGGATCTAAACAACTCAGTCGACTTTACTTGGCGATTCCAAAACCCCTTTTCCCATATCATCTCACAAAATACATATATAAAGACAATGTGTGAATCATGAATCAAGTGATCAAATCAATTCAAGCATTAAGCACAAGATTTAAAACACAAACCCATCAAAAGATTCAACTTTAACAACTACCCATTCCCAATTTCATCAATTAGAGGAGGATTTCATCAATTTTCACATGATTTAGCTATGTAAGAATTTAGCTACTCATTATAATGAAAGAAACAAGAATCAAACATGAAATTAAAGCCATAAAACTGAAAAGGATTTTGAATTAAGTACAAAAATGCAGGAAATCTGAAGTTGCATCAAACTTCATCCAAACCCATTGTCACTTGGGGAAGAAGACCTCAAAACACCAACAAGAAAGAGAGAAACTATGCTAAATTGTGTTTAATTTAAGAGAAAGAGTGAAAGATGAGCTAATCTAAGGTGGAAAAGAGATGAAAAACGACCTAAGATTGTCTAAGTGAGTCTAGATATGAGTGGATATGAAATGGGGGGTGAAAAATCTGATTTTTACATCAAACCCCGAAGCTAAAAAACTGTCAAAACGTCCGAATACGTGCGCATTACGGTGTTACAGTATAAAAGCTTATGGGAATGTTGAGTGCACTCTGCTGATCATATGAAGATATCAGCAGCCTGCTGACAGCATAAACACCAGCAGCCTGCTGATTAGTCTAGTTAGTTCAATATAGAAAACGGTTGTTCGATTGTAATCTATTATAACCGTTTGTAACTTACTTGTAACTGATTCATGAGGTGTATGATGTTATAAATACCCCATGATCAGCCACATTGAAAACAACTTGTAACTTTTACTTGATCAATAATAATTTCACATTTTATTTTGTTTGTTTGTCATTCTACAAACTTCATCATGGTATCAGAGCAGAAATTTGAGAATTTCTAAAAGCTTTCCTGCATTTTTTTGAAGAAACTTGAGAGTGTTCTTCATCTTTTCTGAGTTTTCAGTTTCTTGAAGTAAAATGTCATCACTTTCTCTATTTTTGATCAGTTCTTGACCGGTTTTTATCCATCATTGTTGATTTGAGAATCAATTATGGAGTTCTTGATAACCATGGAAGCTAAGAAACAAGAAATCAGTCCCTCCAGTCCATTCTACGTTCATCCTAATGAGAATCCTTCTCTGGTTCTTGTTTAGCCATTGATGAATGAAAATAACTACAATCCCTGGAAAAAGTCCATGGTGATGGTGTTGATCACCAAGAATAAAATTGGCTTCGTAGGTGGCACAATTAAAAGGCCAGAAGCAGATTTAGCCGACTTCCATGCATGGAGGCAATGTATACAATGGTGAGATCATGGATCTTGAATACTATTGAAATCACTATTGCACAAAGTTTGATATACTTCAAGAATGCATGCATTAAGACTTTCAGACCTTCCTGAAAAAAATGCATCTACTGAAACAAGACACTGATTTTGTCAATCAATATTTCACAAAATTGATGATTCTTTAGGAAGAAATCAAGACCATTAGGCATGTAACAGTCTGTTCTTGTGATCCTCAGTGTCACTGCAATACAATCAGCAATCTGATTGATCATATGAAGGCTGACATGTCATGAAATTCCTTAAAGGTTTAAGGGATGAATTTGAACAAATGGTCTCACAGGCAATGCTGATGGTGCCCTTTCTAGAAATTCATGATGCCTTTGCAATGGCAATCAAGTTTGAGAGACAGAAGTTGTATGCGGCCAACAAGCCCAAGAATCACGATTCCATGGTTCTATTGTCAAAAAAGAATGGACAGGGACATAATCAGACTGTCAGCAGACCTAACTCTGCTACAAATCCTAGGCCTAAAAATCCAAAAAAAGATGCAATGTAGTTTCTGTGGATTCAATGGCCATACTGAGAGACTTGTTACAAGAAGCATGGCTTTCCTCCTAGTTTCAAATAAAAAAGGGTAAATATGTAGAATATAAGCAATCAGCAGAAGAAGATCAGGCACCAAGCAGGTCTGCTGGACCAAGGTTTCCCAATCTTACTGCACAACAACTTGACAAGTTGATGGCTCTGCTAAATGACCCTCCTGGACATGCAGGATTTGCTGTTGGCCAACCTGCTGATATTGTCACACACTACTCACCTACTACAGGAACATGTGACCTAAATTTAGTAAGATCAATACAATGGATCTTGGACTCTGGTGCCACAGATCACATTGTAGGATCATTAGATCTATTAAGTAATCTCAAACCTTCATCTGGTATAAAAATGGGATTACCTAATGAAAATAATGTTTATGTCACACATATAGGACAAGTGAGGATTAACACTCAACTGGTCCTACATGATGTGTTTTTCATTCCTGGTTTTAAGTATAACCTTTTATCTTTACCTTCTTTTATTAATCATACAAAAGGTGCAGCTGTCTTTTCTGCAAACAAGTGTGTTTTGCAGGAGAAGAACAAGAAAATGATTGGTTCAGCTGAGTTACTTAGAGGACTTTACATCATGGATCAACCAATAAGACTTTCTGTTTCCAATGCTGTAGAAAATCACACTTTGTCAGATAGATTGGATGATGCTTTTTTATGGCACTACAGACTAGGACACTTGCCAGATAAAAGACTGTAAGTCATTAGTTCACAGTCTACTGATGTCAACTTTTGTAATCATGATCTTTATTATGTCTATCCTATGGCTAAACTTAAGAAAAATCCTTTTTCCTTTAAGTACAACTGTTGTAAATGCTACTTTTGACCTTGTTCATATGGATATGTAGGGCTTTGAGACATGATGAGAGTCAACTTTACTGTACTTTGGTGCGCAGTTTAACCCCCGTCTATCACTTTATTGGCATTTTTTGGGTAGATATAGACATGTTTGAGAGTAATATCGAGAGTTATACGCACGGGGAGTTAAACTGTCATATCGATAGTAAACTCCGTCTTTTTAACGATATTTAACTCTTTTCCGAGCACTTTTGTCTTGCGGATTACGCGTGGTGTTTGTTCGTATATGTTATTGCAGGGCTTAGGTGACTCGAGGACCCGGAAGACGATGTTTTTGGGATGAGAAACGGGTTCGTGGCACAAAAGTAGCATGAAAGTGAGGAAAAGTCAAGTTTTGGAGTGAAATCATGGCAAACTCGTTTGCCATACCTCAAACTTGCGTTTGACTCAAGCCTACCTCAAACTAGCGTTTGGCCAGTCCAAACAGGCGTTTGACAGAAGTAGTATTGATACTGAAAGTTGAGTTTTTCGCCAAACTGGCGTTCAGACACTGCAAATGGGCGTTTGTCCCTCAAGGCATGATCCATGAACTGGCGTTCAAGTTAAGGCAAACGCTCGTCCATAGAAGGAGAAACCCTAATATCATCAAGATTTCCAGGCAAACTAGCGTTTGACAGGAGGCAAACTAGCGTTTGACAGGAGGCAAACTGGCGTTTGAGACCGACAGGAGCAGATTTTCGACCTACACTATAAATATGCAGCTCATTCAGCCCCTATATATCTTTTGGCCGTCTTTAGACTTTTCCTAGGCGATTCAGGTGCGATTTTAGTGTAGTTTGATCACCTTTCAATCCTTTGATTCCATAGATTACTCCCTTCGATTATACACACTTGTTATAGCTTAGATTTCCTTTTCAAGAACAAAAGATTCAACTTTTTGGTGCAATTATTTCTTCATACATTGTGGATCAGATTTTCTGCTATTTTACGGTAATGAATTATTTCTCTTTTATTATTCCAATCATGTTTTCCTTTCTTGTTTCGTTTAATAGCATAATCATGAGTAGCTAATTGCATGTGTAGTCGAATTATGTGAAAGCGAGCGAAAACGCAAGGGGGATGAGATTGGGAATTGTGTAGTGCGTAATTGAATGTTTAAACGATTAATCCACGTCCTAAAACTTATTTTAACATCTTTGAATTTGATTGATCACCTAGTTCACCGTCACACACATCAAACTTATAGATGCTTTTTGCGGTGAGATGTGGGATAAGGGGATTTAGGATCGTTGCGTAGATTCGGCCTTGTTTTTAGGTCCGTTTCCAATACAGAGGTTTGTCATCGTTGTGCGAGCAGCTCTAGAACTTAATCATGTTAGGATAATCGGTTTTCTAAAGGGAGATTCGGTTAGCTTCACATAGGGTGGTTAGATCGAGTTGTTCAGTCTAATCACTAGAATTAGGAGTTGGCACCCGTGGATGTCGTTAAACTACTTAAGATAGGTAGGTCAGTTAAGACACGCTCCCTGTCAAGTCCTTCCTTAGGGATAAAAGTAGCTCGTGGGATCATAGTTCGGCTATACCTTTTAATACTTAGAAGTAGAACCGGTAGTTTCATCTTTATTTTTGCATTAGTATAATATCATCCACCATTATTTTGACCTGAACTAAGTTCTACGTCAGCTTTGGTACTTAGACATTACTCCCTGTGGATTCGACCTTGTGACCACTATACTCCCGTTGACCCGATACTCTGTCGGTGAAAGTTAGCGGTTAAGTATTTTGCTATCAAGACAACATACTGTAAATGGACAACAATATTTTCTTTCTGTTGTAGATGATCTTTCTAGATTTATTTAGGTTTTTCTTATGAGGCTTAAATCTGAAACCTCTGACCTTGTTAAATCTTTTGTTAAATTTGTTTCTACTCAGTTTCATAAAGTTATTAAAGTACTTAGATCTGACAATGGTGCATAATTTCAACTTACTGACTTTTATGCTCAGCAGGGTATAATACATCAGACATCCTGTGTTAGTACACCTGAGAAAATGGTATTGTTGAAAGAAAACATCAGCATTTGCTGAATGTTGCAAGAGGTTTGAGGTTCAAGAGTAATCTACCAATTGAATATTGGGGTTTTTGTCTTTTACATGCTGCAAAGTTGATTAATGCCACACCTACACCACTGCTGAAAGAAAGCACTCCACATGAAATTCTTTATGGCACCAAACCAGATTATTCTGTGTTTAAATTTTTTGTTTGCGTAGTTTTTTCATGCACACTTCAGCAGTATAGAACCAAATTTGACTCAAGATGTAGGACTTCAACCACCTCCAAGGGTGCTATTCTCTTAGATATTACCAACAAAGATATCTTTGTTTCTAGAAACACTCAATTCCATGAAACTTATTTTAATTTTTTTCAGCAGGTGTTGGGAAAGCCTAGATATCTTGCTGACATGCATGTTCCTTTGCCAGTAATGGACAGTTTTGATGACCTGCTGAATGAGTCAGCACACCAACCAGCAATGGGATCAACAGCAGCTGATACATCCAATGCAAGGCATGAACCACTAAATCAGGCACCTGAACCCACACAACTAAGAAGTTCCACAAGAACAAGGAAATCACCAAACTTTTATCAAGGGGGTGCTCATAATGTTCAGCAGACTCCGCATCTGTTGAGTGCAATAATGAGTCTGGACAACCTCTCAACAGACTATGCCAGATTCATTAATGAAATTGATGTTGTTAAAGAGCCTAAAACTTACAATCAAGCTATCAAGCATGATGAATGGAAGGAGGCAATGAACAAAGAAATTGAAGCTTTATAAAAAACTCAAACATGGGAGATAGTTGATCTGCCCCTAGGAAACAAACCTATTGGATGCAAATGGGTGTACAGAATCAAATACAACCCTGATGGTTTAGTAGAGAGATATAAAGCTAGACTAGTAGCAAAAGGCTACACCCAAACATATAGGATTGATTATCAAGAAAGTTTCTCACCTGTTGTCAAGATCACTACAGTTAGAGCCTTACTTGCAGCAGCAGTAGCAGCAAACAATTGGCACGTACATCAGATGGATGTCAATACTGCCTTTTTACATGGAGATTTGCATGAATAAGTGTACATGCAGTTACCTCAAGGCTGTGCAGCAACCAAACCAAATCAAGTTTGCAAGCTTACTAAGTCATTGTATGGCCTCAAGCAAGCCAGCAGACACTGGAATTGCAAGTTGACTGAATCTTTGGAGGCTCAATGGTTCACTCAATCCGAAAATGATCACAGTTTGTTTACAAAAGGGCCAGGACAGTCCTTTATTGCTTTACTGGTCTATGTTGATGACATCATAGCAGCAAGCCCCAATGAAGGGTTGATTCAGCAAGTAAAGGATGCTATACATCAGCAGTTCACCATCAAAGATCTTGGAAAATTGAGATATTTCTTAGGCATTGAGACTGCTAGATGTCCAAAAGGTATATCCATTTCACAAAGAAAATACACACTTAACCTCCTAGAAGAATATGAATTTTTGGGAGCCAAACCTGCTAAGAAACCTATAGAGTCCAAACAGAACTTACAACATGGTGATTCACCACTTTTAGAAGACAACAGTGCATACAGATCCCTAATAGGTAAATTAATTTACCTCACTTTTACCAGACCAGACATTGTCTTTGCAGTCCAACAACTAAGTCAATTACTATTGAAAACCATATGAAGGCAGCTTATACACTGCTGAGATATTTGAAGACCAATCATAGCCAAGGAATCTTCTTCCCAGCAAACAATAATCTTTTACTTAAGGTTTTACAGATAGTGATTGGGCTGGCTGTTGATTGAGCGTTTTTTCACCAAACAAATTTATAATACTCAAGACAACAGTGACTAAACAAGCTCTCTAACCGGCAGTGTACCGGGTCGATTGCTAGAATAGCTACAGGAGTCCGAGGTCGAACCCAAAGGAATTGTGCTTGCAAGTACCAAAGTAAACGTAATGCTTAGTCTAGGTGATAAATCTTTTTATAGTGTTTGTTTACTACAACGACACTAAGTGATTCCCCTAACGAGTCTAAAGACAAAAAGAAAGAAAGGAGATTAAACTACTGAGTTTAATAGATAGTTAAAGAGACATAGCCGAACCATGATCAAAATGACTAATTTCAACCCCGAGGATAGACTAAACCGGGAGTGTGCAATATAACAAACGAGCTCTTGCATTCAATTTCACGGGTGCGAACTCCTAAACCCGGTGCTAGCGTCTGAACAACTCTCTTCTAACACCTTATGCCATGTTAAGGTCTGAACAACTCTCTCCTAACAAGTCATGTTTTGCACTCGAGCCGCTTAAACGTATAAACGAGTAACCTCACGATGTGCTCGGTTTAACAACTAAACCGAGACTACACCACGATCCTAGAACCCTTTTCCCACACCCCTCTCTCTGAACAACTCTCAAGAGTGGTGTGTGTGATGTTTGACCTAGGTGATCAATCTAGCCCAAATCTGTTATAACAAGTTCTAAGACGTGAAACGAGCAAGATACAACAATAAAAAGCACTACCCACTCCCAATTTCATCACCCAAAGGGTGATTTCACCAAATTTCACATGATTCGGCTATAAAGATGTTTAGCTACACATTATACTAATCAAAACATGCTTAAAACAGTAAATAAGAGCCATAACAAGTAAAAGAGAAGAGAGATATACCATATTGCAGAAATTCGAGTTGAGATCCCAAAAGTACAAAATATAGAAGTAATTAAAAGGTGGTCTCTTAGTGTTTGAAATGAAAATCTAAGCTAAGAAATGGAAAGATTAAGGTAAGATGTTGATGATTTACACTAAGAGAGAGTATTCTAAGCTATTACAAAATTCGAGCTATGAAAGGGGTAGAGTTTGGCTAAGAAGATGAATAATAATCCCAAAATGGACTAAGGGGGGTATTTATAGGTGGAGGGAAAATCCTGCAGATTTTAGTTCGAACGCTGGTTTCAGATGAGTGGAACGTGCGTTCTGCTTGAAATTCTGGGCAGCTTAGGGCTTTTGTCTTGCGAAACGCTGGTTTACAGGTATGGAACGTGCGTTTAAGAGGCCTGGAACGCACGTTTGAAGGTAGGGAACGTGCGTTTGAATGGCCTGGAACGCACGTTCGGGGTAGTTGCTAAACCAGCGTTTGAAGGAGCTGAACTCTGTATGACTCTGGCAACTCTGGAACGCTGGTTTGAGGGTTGGAACGCCAGTTTGGAGACCTGGAACGCTGGTTTGAGGGTTCCAAACGTGCGTTTGGACCCTGTGCCACCAATTCTTCACTTTTTCTCCCTTTTCCACCTCTTTTCTCGCCTCGGTCATGTTTCTCATTGTAAACCATTGCCTTTCGGGTCCTCGAGACACCAATACCCTACATCATCACAATGACCAAAAACAACCAAAACATTCCAAAGGGTAAATGTGCTCGGGAATGGGGTCAGTATCATCAAAAAAAAGGGTGGTAAACTATCAAAATGACGGAATTACCCCCCGTGCGAGGAACTCACAATATTACCCCGAAAGTGGTCTAAATTATCCAAAAATGTGCTGAAAATGTGGTAAACGGAGGCCAAACAATGTAGCGGAGTCACGTAAAGTTGACTCCTATCAACCACCCCATGATGAGCGTTATTTTTCACCAAACAAATTTATAAAATACTCAAGACAACGGTGACTAAACAAGCTCTCTAACCGGCAGTGGACCGGGTCGATTGCGAGTAAAGCTACAGGAGTCCGAGGTCGAACCCAAAGGAATCGTGCTTGCAAGTACCAAAGTGAACGTAATGCTTAGTCTAGGTGATCAAAGTTTTAAGGTTTTGTTACTACAACGACACTAAGTGATTCCAACTAACGAGTCTAAAGATAAAAAGAAAGAAAGAAGATTAAACGACTAAGTTTAAAGATAGATTAAGGAACATAGCCGAACCATGATCAAATTAGCTAGTTTCACCCAAAGGAAAGACAAAACCGGGAGTGTGCAATAACGACGAACTCTTGCATTCAATTTCACGGGTACGTGCTCCTAATCCCGGTGCTAAGGTCTGAACAACTCTTCCCCAACACCTTAAGCCAAGTCAACTAACCTTCCCTAAGAGAGGTTCATTCACAAGACAATCATGCACGAGAGCCGTTTAAACGTTAAAAACGAGTAACATCGCACTACAATACGATCCTAGAACCCTTTTCCCACACCCCTCTCTCTGAACAACTCTCAAGAGTGATGTGTGTGATTTTTGACCTAAGTGATCAATCTAGCCCAAATCCGTTATAACGAGTTCTAAGACATGAAATACGCAAGGAACAACAATAAAAAGCACTACCCACTCCCAATTTCATCACCCTAAGGGTGATTTCACTAAATTTCACATGATTGGGCTATGAAGATGTTTAGCTACACATTATATTAATCAAAACATGCATAAAACAGTAAATAAGAGCCATAACAAGTAAAAGAGAAGAGAGATATACCATAAAATTGCAGAAATTCGAGATTAGATCCAAAAAGTACAAAATAGAGAAGTAATTAAAAGGTGGTCTCTTAGTGTTTGGAATGAAAATCTAAGCTAAGAAATGGAAAGATTATGCTAAGATATTGTTGATTTACACTAAGAGAGAGTATTCTAAGCTATTACAAAATTCGAGCAAAAGAAGGGTAGAGTTTTGCTAAGAAAAGCTTGATATCTAAGAAAATGTCTAAGGGGGGTATTTATAGGTGAAGGGAAAATCTGCTGCAAAAAGGGTCCAAACGCGCGTTTAGAGGGTTGGAACGCGCGGTTGGCATCTTCAAACGCGCGTTTCGCTTGGCTGAAACGTGCGTTACACATAATTTCTGGGCAGGGCTTGACTGTTCTTCATCTGGAACGCGCGTTTAGGAAGGTTCAAACGCGCGTTTAGGATCTTGGAACGCGCGGTTGGCATGGTTTCCAAACGTGCGTTTAGAGGGCTTCAACTCTGAACCAAATCTGAGCTTCTGGAACGCGCGTTTAGGGATTCAAACGCGCGTTTGGTGGGTGGAACGTGCGTTTGGAGGGTTCAAACGCGCGTTTGAACCCCTGTTTCCCCCAGTCTTCACTTTTCTCCCTTTTTGACCCTCGTCTTGCCTCGGTTATGCTTTTTCACCACAAATTGTCATCTTCCGGGTCCTCGAGACACCAATACCCTTCAATATCATAAACAACCAAAAACATCCAAACAATTCCGGAGGGTAAAAGTGCTCGGGAATGGGGTTAATAATAACAAAAAGGGGTATGAATTCATCAAAGTGACGGATTCGTTCCCCGTGCCATAAGCTCACGATATTACCCAAAAACGGTCTAAAAACATCGAGAATGTGCTAAAAGTGGGATAAACGGGGGGTGGAAAATGCACCGGAATCACGTAAAGTTGACTCCCATCAACCACCCCACACTTAGCCTTTGCTCGCCCTCGAGTAAATTAGGCGTTTTAAAACCAACCAAGGGATTCAACTTTGTGATGTAGGTGCTACTACTCACACTCTCGAGGTAACCACAAAGTATGAAACACGAACATATACACACCGGTTATAACATTATCAAGAAAGTGGAGTGTGTGTGGTGCCAAGCTAAAAACCAAGTGCTCAAAATGATTGTCGGAGCTTGAATCCCAACCAAAAGTCCACCAACCGTTTCATACCCACTAGCCTCTCCACTGATCAAGGTTACTAAGTTTGGACACGATCGGGTAGGACTTGATAGGTTATAATGTTAGGCTAGGGTAATTCCGGTTAATCGAAAAGGATATTTTGGGAACTGGAGAAAAAGAAGTACGAGTGAACCTAATCAACAAGTGTACCACCTTATCTCTACCATACAAACCATCCAAACTCCTTTTGATTATTATAAAACTTTGGGAACCATAGGATACTGACATACCCGAACTCATTGCCTAATTCAACTATGTTTCAAGTTTCATAAGGCGAGGTCGAATACATTAGCACCTATCTCACTATCCCAACTCCAACATCATACGTATAACTTTGAGCTCATTACTTTGATTCCAACCCTTTATTTTATAAACTCCAAACTCTTATTCATTGAGAACTTTCTAATTTATTTTGAACTTTTGATTGATTGAGTTCTCTTTTTTTTTTATTTTTTTTAAAAGAAGGAATTTCACAGATTTTCCTTTTTCTTTTTGGGCCAAACCCAAACACTAAGCCCAAATGAGCTCCTCTTCTCCTTATAGCTCCATACAAGAAAACATCATTTCAACCACCCCACACTTGCCTTAGCAAGTGTGGCCTAACAAAAGACTAGGTCCACTCGTAGGGTATGAATGAAGGGAATGTGACCAAAAATTAAGCTCGGGGTAGGTTTCTGACTACGTAACAAAACGGCTATAAAACGAATGGTGGTCAGACCATTCTATCAAGGCTGAGAGGGGCTACGAAGGTCTAATGTTGGAGATTAGGCTTATTTGGCCATGGTTGGTCAAAGAGACGCCATGACCGTCATCCCGTGTCCTACTTAGGTAAACCTTTCTATTTTGCCTCGAGACTAGTGGTATGAGAGGTGGTAGTAATCAAATTGTGCACAAAGTGTAGCTTTCGTGAAAATAATAAACTCTATTCTCAAGATAAGATCAAACCGAAGTGCACACGTTCGGGGCCCTACTAAGATGGCCACCACTCGAGTAAAGACATAGCACAAACAACACAGTGTCGGGAACCCTTGAAAAATTTTAAAATCACCCAAAAATTGACTCGAGCCCGGTCATAGGCTAAGTATACCACAAATAATGCACATTCAACAATAAAAACAATAAAACGGCTAAGTCCCCCACCCCACACTTAAACGAAACACTGTCCTCAGTGTGTGAGAAATAAGAGGCGTAAAAGACTTAGCTGTTTGACCAAAAGACCCGGCAGAAAGGCGCAACCATGACTCGAAACTCGTGATAGCCTCGTGTGAATCCATCCCGAAACCTAAAGCGAGGTCAACAGAAACAAAGACAGCGCATGCACGGGACATAATCCGCGTGCTAAAAAGCAAGCAATAGGGTAAGCGGGTGCATAAAATAACGAGTCTAAGCCACAGTGACGAGATCAAAGCATAACGAGGGGGGATACGGGATATGCAATGGAAGGATACAATCGAATCAAAATAAAGTACAGAACATCCATGCATTTAATATAAGCTAATAAAAACATCCTTGTCATCCCACAGTATCAGTCAATAAAAAGGAAAACATACACGGTCAAGCAGGCCTCAGGGGCTCAAAAATAAGTGCACGTGCATGCCAAAGTGAAATGTGTCCAAAGTATGATGAAAGAACGTCAAAAGGAGGTAAAATGTCAAAGTATAAAAGGGACAGACTAGTAAGTAAATACAGTAAGAATTGCATGAAAAACATGCTAGTCTGCTCCATGTCCCTGTACGTCAGTGGTGGGATCCGGTGTGCCTGATGTTGGTGCAACCACAGCAGCTGCACTCTCAGTCTGTGTAGATCCTGCAACACCTGTCCTCACTGCCTCTGTCCCAGCTGCAACTGTGCCAGCCCTAACTGTGCCCATCAGATCATCCAAATCAAGATCATCAAACCCCTCGTCCGGCTCCTCTACGAATGACTCCTCTGTAATCCGCTGCAAATCCTCCTCAATCTCTGCGGTATACTGAAACGGTGCAATATCTAGATCCAACTCAGGAAGCTCAACCTGCCTCTCCTGAGCCAATACCCGCTGATTTTCCACAATTCCGTTCAGTGTCACCCTCAGACTATCCATCCAGTCTCTCTGTTTGTGTGCAATCAGAAGCCCCTGCCTCTCACTAAGCCACGGCCCCCCGGTAGAGGATGTAGAAGGTAGATGTGAAGGTGTGGTGGAAGGTCCAGTAGTAGAGGGAGGAGGTGGGGGTATAGTAGTGGTAGTAGTGGAGGGAATGATAGGAGGAGGTATGGGGATGGTGGTGGAGGTAGTGGAAGTAGTAGGGCGGAGGACGGTGTGAATAGGGCGTGGGGTGGGCCTAGGAGGTTTGGTAGTGGAGCGGGCATTGAAAGGCTTAGGTACCACGGGGAGGTTCTTCTTCCTTAGGATCTGATCATCAGGATACTCTTTTACTAACGCTCCTGTGCACAAACCATGGATAAGATAAGGGCACATAATCATCCGACGCTTAACCTTCTGATTTTCTCTAAATTCCTCAAAGATGGTTTTCCCGACGTCTACCTTCAGATCATAGTGTAGAGCATACAACAGTTGCAAATCCTTAATGTGGAAGTGCGTGATGTTGTCTTTCGGTAGTAGACGGTTCTGAGAAAACTTTGCTTCCACTTTCCAATCATCCGGCCAAGTCGTCGTCACCAACTGACTCCTCACATTGCTACCTTTTGAAATCCACGGTAAGTCGGGGTTGATTGCTTTCCTCATTTCCTCTAATGGGTCTAGGTTTTCAGTAGTATTCCAATGTGACCTCGCCGCAAACCAACCTAAATAATCCTGCCCCTCGAAAGCCGGTATCCGATAATAATCATTGATAGCTTTGACGGTCCACGGGACATTAACCCCTCCGACTCTGATAAACCCGGATTCCAAATTAGCCACACTGAAATTTGCATACCATTCCCGGACTATTGACAAATTCAGATGCCCCTCAGGTTCATAAATTAGATTATTCCACCCTCTCTTCATTAAGTTGTCAATGAAGGGTTGAGGCACAACTTTGAGGTCTAGCCCCCTCTCATAACACATGTTTTTCACAGCGATATACTCATTATAGTTAGACAAGGCAACCGTGAGTTAAAACGCTGCTCAAAAGGGATAATATCAACAGGAGGGGGGGCTAGAGGAGGGTTTTGCTCGGGGGCAATCTGCGGGGGGGTAGGTTGTGGAGGGGGTGAAACAGTATGGTTACTTTCTTGGCCTGCAAATGTACCAAGGGCACATCGCTCTCAAGGTCTGTCGCCTCCTCACTATCGCTACTTGTATTCCTTCCCTCGGTATCCGGCTCAAAATCCTCATGTGAGGTCTCATCCCTCAACTGTCCTGCTGTCCTAATGGCTCGAGGGTTTCTACTCTCAACTGTGTCTCGGATCCGAACACCACCCGTAGGTCCCCGAGGATGAACTAGGGTTTTCTGTTATTTGGGCACTTGCCTAGTCAATGGTTGCTTTCCCTTACCTTTACCCTCGGTTTCCTTTCGTTTAGTTTCCCTCATTCTCACTGAAAACCAACCAAACAACGACCAACAACCAATATCATCAGCAAAACGACCCGGTTATCATCCAACCGGGATTTCAAACAAGCCAACCATTCCCAACAAAACACCCCACACAAGCCACACCATTCACCATTGATCAGTAACACAAACAAAACAAACAGAAACATGATATAACATCAATAAACAATAAATAACGGGGAAGGGGCGTTAAACCAAAATAGGCCAAAACTAACCCTATCCGAAACTTAAACGTAAAAACGAAATATACCTGTTCTATGCTTAAGGGAGAGGATAGGAACGATTTGGAGTGAAGAACGAGCCTCGAAACGTCGAAAATGAGCAAATTCGACCTCGGTGAAAAATCGCCAAAAAAGTCGATCAAATCGAGGATAAGGGCGATTTGTTGTTGGAAAGGCTTGCTGAAATCAAAAGAAGAGATTGAGAGGTGTTGAATGGGCTTTAAATCGCCAAAAACGAGTGAGAAATGAAGAATTTCGAGTGAAAGGGGTTGAAATGCGGCTGCCGGACGTTAGGGTTGAGAAAAATCCGATTTTTTGAAACGCCGGTTTGGAAGCAGGTATTTAAAGGAGACGAGTCCAAACGCGCGTTTGGAATGAGTGGAACGCGCGTTTCGCATGTCCAAACGCGCGTTTGACAGGTCAAACGTGCGTTTGGGAAGGGAATTCATGATCAGAGAGTTGAGGCTCCAAACGCGCGTTTGGAATGGTTCTAAACGCGCGTTTGGGAGGAAAAAGCTGCAAACGCGCGTTTGAAAGGGGTAAACGGGCGTTTGGACCAGAAACTAGGAAAACTCAAGATTTCTACCCCACACTTGATTCTAACCGCCCCGAGACCACTAGAAACACCAAACTAACTCAACAAACTACGAAATGGTGGGTTGCCTCCCCCAAGCGCCTTTGTTTTACGTCGTTGGCTCGACAAGATGGATTAAACGGTGCCAACTTTTTCAAAGTTATACCGTTGGCACAAGGCGATAAAGGGTAGAAAGATAGAAAGATGGATTTAGAATTATACGAGTCAAGGTTTAAAGTCCATGACAAGACTTACAAGATTCATCACAAGGTACGGGATCTTCAAGATGCACTATTTCTAGTGCTTCATCGTAGGGCAACCGTTCATACCTTTTCAACCGCAAGCCATTAGTGGTAAACGTGCCAAACTTAGGATGGGTGATTTCGATAGCACCGGACGGATAGACTTTTGACACAACATAGGGACCGGACCACCTAGACTTCAACTTCCCTTGGAAGAGATGCAAACGAGTATTGTAGAATAAGACTTCGTCACCCTCATTGAAAACACGAGGTTTAATCAACTTATCATGGAGTAACTTAGTCTTTTCTTTATACTTCGTGGAAAGGTCATATGCACAAAGGCGGAACTCATCTAGTTCATTCAATTGGGCCATACGCTTTTCACCAATCAAGGTATCATCGAGGTTTAGCATTTTGATGGCCCAATAAGCCTTATGCTCGATCTCTACGGGAAGATGACAAGACTTACCATAGACTATCATGTAAGGTGACATGCCTAGAGGTGTCTTAAAGGCTGTCCTATGGGCCCACAAGGCATCATCTAACTTCAAAGACCAACTCTTGACATTCGTGTCTACCGTCCTCTCTAAGATACGCTTAATACCCCTATTCGTGACTTCGACTTGACCACTCGTTTGGGGATGGTAAGCGGTACCTAACTTGTGTTTCACTCCATACTTCTCTAAAAGTTTATTAAACGGCTTGTTAGCAAAATGGCTTCCGTTATCACTGATTATAGCACGAGGCACCCCAAACCTACAAAAGATGTTCTTTCTAAGAAAACGGATAACAACATTCCTATCATTGGTGGGTGAGGCTAAGGCTTCGACCCATTTGGACACATAATCACACGCGACTAGAATGTACTTGTTACCACACGAAGAGGGATAGGGGCCCATGAAATCAATGCCCCACACGTCAAAAATCTCACACACTATGATCGGCTTCTGAGGCATCTCACTCCTTCTAGATATACGACCGGATCTTTGACAAGCATCGCAAGATTTCACATAAGCATGTGCGTCTCGAAATAGAGTGGGCTAATATAGCCCACTTTGCAATACTTTCAAAGCGGTTCTTTGCCCCGAGAAGTGGCCTCCGGCCTCTTTGTCGTGACAAAACGAAAGAGCACTCAAAATCTCACTTTCTGGGATGCACCTCCTCAGAATACCATCCGAACACAACCTATATAGACAAGGATCTTCCCACACATACTTACCCACCTCACTAAGGAATTTACGCCTTTGGTTCGAGTCAAGGTCGGGGTCTACGAAATCGCACTCGTGGTAGTTGACAAAAGGAGCAAACCAAGGACTACCTTCCTTACCGACTTTTAGAAAGTTGCCTCTCTTAGCCGGAAGAAGGGTGTCAAGTGCATACAGTTGCTCGTGAGGGAAAGAGTCATTTATCTCGGTTTGTGCTTTAACCAACTCCTCACTAAGCTCCATGCGACTTAAGTGGTCGGCTACGACATTCTCACAACCTTTCCTATCACGGATCTCTAAATCAAACTCTTGCAAGAGCAAGATCCACCTCAAGAGGCGGGGCTTGGCATCTTGCTTGGCAAAGAGATAACGCAAAGCGGCATGATCCGTGTGGACAACTACCCGAGAACCTACGAGATGAGACCGAAACTTATCAAACTCAAAGACGACCGCTAAAAGCTCTTTTTCAGTGGTGGTGTAGTTCTGTTGGGCCGGATTCAAGGTGTGACTTGCATAAGCAATGGGTTTGAAGATTTTATCGATCTTTTGACCGAGGACCGCACCAACCGCGGTGTCACTCGCATCACACATGAGCTCAAATTCTTGATCCCATTTCGGGGCAACTAAGATGGGAGCGGATACTAGCAGTTGCTTGAGCATCAAAAATGCTTCAACACAAGCTTTGTCAAAATCAAACGGGACGTCTTTTCCAAGAAGAAGAGTAAGAGGACGGGCTATTTTCGAGAAATCCTTGATGAACCTACGATAAAACCCCACGTGGCCTAGAAAACCCCTAAGAGTCTTTAGGTTGGTGGGCATAGGAAGCTTAGCTATCGCTTCAACCTTAGCCTTATCTACCTCTATACCCTTACTAGATATCTTATGCCCTAAGACTATCCCCTCTGTAACCATCAAATGACACTTCTCCCAATTAAGCACCAAGTTTGTCTCCTCACATCTACCCAACACCTTTTCAAGATTATCTAGACATTGTTCAAAGGAATCACCAAACACGCTAAAATCATCCATAAAGACTTCTAAAAACTTTTCTATCATATCCGCAAATATGGCGACCATGCACCGTTGGAATGTCGCGGGTGCATTACACAACCCAAAAGGCATCCTACGGAAGGCAAAGGTACCATAGGGACAAGTGTAGGTAGTCTTTTCTTGGTCCTCTAAAGCCACATTTATTTGGTAATACCCACTAAACCCATCAAGGAAACAATAAAAGGCATGGCCACTCAATCTCTCCAACATTTGATCAATAAAAGGGAGGGGGAAATGATCTTTACGGGTTTGGTCATTTAGCTTACGATAATCAATGCAAATTCTATGACCACTTACCAAACGCTTAGGCACCTCCTCTCCTTTGTCATTGATTTCCACGGTCATACCTCCCTTCTTCGGCACCACTTGGGTGGGACTCACCCACTTGCTATCCGAGATGGCGTAGATAATCCCTAGCTTCAACATTGTGACCACATCCTTCCTCACAACCTCTTGGAGGTGTGGATTGAGCCTTCTTTGGGGTTGCCTTACCGGCTTTGCTCCATCTTCCAGAATAATCTTGTGTTGGCAAATGGTGGGACTAATACCCTTAAGATCGCACATCTTCCACCCGAAAGCGCGCTTATGCTTCTTAAGCATCCTCACTAACTCATCTTCCTGCAAAGCCGTTAGTGTAGAAGAAATAATCAAAGGAAGTAAATCATTATTTTCAAGAAAAACATACTTCAAATGAGGTGGAAGCGGCTTCATTTTCAAATCTTTCGGAGGATCCTCAATTGATGGCTTTTCTAGCTCTCCTTCAAGCCCAAGATCAATCTTCTCAGTCCACCTCTCACCCACGAAAGCCGTCTCTTCGAGCTCTTTTGCTTCCTCTTCCAACTCTTCTTTTTCATCATGTTCTGTACTCACTCTTTCCATGCATTCATCGGATTCGTCTTTATATACCTGCATGTCAACATGTTCCGAAACGCAAGGATATATAGCATCAATAGAAAAACAGTCCTCGGTGCTCTCCTTAGGATGTTTCATGGCTTTATAGACATTGACCGCGACTTTTTCATCTCCAACTCTCAATATTATCTCACCGCTCGCAACATCTATCAAAGTCCTCCCGGTATTTAAAAAGGGACGTCCTAACAGCAAAGGTGTTTTGGAATCCATCTCCATGTCTAGTACAACAAAATCTACCGGGAAGGCAAACTTGTCCACTTTCACTATGACATCCTCTATCACTCCCATAAGTTCCCTTATAGACCTATCCGCCATTTGAAGGGTCATCCCAGTTGGCTCCAACTCTCCTAGGTCAAGACTCTCATATATAGCACGGGGCATTAGGCTTACACTAGCCCCCAAATCACATAGAACACTAGGAAAATGAGTTGAACCAATAGTAACCGGAATAGTGAAACTACCCTTGTCTCTAACTTTCGGGGGAATCTTAGATTTTCCATTAAAAATAGCGGAACACTCTTCATTCAAACACACAACTTCTTGCATCTTACCCTTTTTAGTTAGCAAATCTTTTAAAAACTTACAATATGAGGGCATGTTTGCAAGTGCCTCAAGAAAAGGAATGTTCAAGTCAATTTTTCGCAAAATCTCAATGAATCGAGTTTGTGCCTTATTCAAGCAACTTTGTCTATGATTCCTAGGGGGATAAGGGAGAGTGCTCAAATCAAAATCTTTAGAAGGAGGAGGGATCATACCTTTCTTACCTTTGGTGCGTGGGGAAGACGGCTCTTTCATTGGCTCTTTCCCTTCTCATTTAGTTGGTTCCTCCTCTTTCACGTCGATAACCACAAAATCTCCCCTAGCTTGAGCTTCTTTCCTTTCCACTTCCTTCTTCTTGATATACTCCCCATGATCTTCATCATCTTCAATCCCATCAATATCGCCATCCATGGCCCCCGCTTCCGTCTCAATAGGAGCTTTTCTAGCCTTGTCCTCCCATAGGACCTTCTTTTCTCCATTAGTTCTCAACACTTTACCACTTCGAGTTAAGATGGCGTTCACACTTCTCGGATTTTTTTCGGTGTTACTCGGTAAACCGCCCTTCAACTGAACATGTTCCACCACTTGGCCAAATTGTGTCTCAAGATTTTTGATGGCGGACCCATGTTTGTAGTTCATCTCAACCATGTCCTTCTTTATCTCCGCAAAGTTTTTGTTCATTTGTTCCAAGATGACATCGGTTGAACTCTTTTGAGGTATAGGAGCCAAAGGAGGAGGGTTTTGATGATTGGTAGAACCCTATTGATTATACCCTCCTTGTTGCCTTTGGTGTGGAGGTTGATAGACATGCCCTTGTGAAGATTGGCTTTGATTTTGGCCTTGTCTATAACCTTGGTTTTGGCCTTGGTTTTGATTACGGTTCCAACCTTGATTGTTGTTATTCCTCCAAGAACCATCACCTTGATTTCCATAGTTCCCTCCTTGACATTGTCCCACATAGTTCACATCTTGGGATTCTTCGTACGGTTGCCCACCTTGTTGTTCCCCCATACATTGGCCTTGATAGGGGCTTTGTGACTGATTTTGATATTGGGACCCCGTATTCCATTGCTCCATCAAGCAAATACTCATCATCCGCTTGGCCAACTCATTCATGTTATCTTGAGATGGAGTACTAGGTTGCCCATAAGTCGAGGATTGAGGATAAGCCATATTTTGAGCTTTGGTCGTCATCCTACAATCCTTTGCCGAATGTGATCCACTAAAAATTTGACAAAGCTTAGCACTCTCATTCTCTTTTTGCAATCTCCCCAACTGTTGCTCAATCGTTGAAACTTATTTCAAATGATTTAATCATATCATGAGCTTCCGCTTTCATTAATAATTAAAGTCTCGGAGCACTGCATCAATTATGTAATCTCCTTGTCTCTAACTACTATAACGGGATTGCTCATGCCATTGCTTCTTTTAAAAGAATTAAAATTACTTAACCATATTTGAGAACGTTTCTCAAAATTAACAGTCATAATTTGGTTTTACTAATCGAGAATAAAACATAAATATAAAGTTTGCTAAAACTACAACATAAAAATGAAGATAAAAGAGTGTTGTTGTCTATACACGCAAAATCAAATATGGTCTTTGGGATTATGATTTTGCTCCCACTAGTCAACTACTCCCAATTGACTTTCAAGAATTTTTCAAAATCCTTTAGTGGCTGGAATCCTATCTAGTTGACTCGATCCCCGACGTGGGCCGATCGACCGGGTCAATTTCGACGGGTAGATACTTCTTACCAATCGCGTCCAACGCGACTTCCAGTGGTTTGACTAGTCAACTCTTTGACAATTCACATCGTCTATGTGATAGTCAACCTTATGTCTCTAAAATCAGACGGTCCTGACGTGGGCCAATCACCGCAAGATTCTTAGTCGAGTCGTAACCCAAGTATTCATGAGATCTCATAACGATCATATCTCGATAATGACGATATACCCGTGGTAGGTCAACTCCCGACGTGGGCCGATCAGTTGGATCCGAACAAGGGCTCTTCACCGTCACTATAATATTGGGAGACATATTATAACTCGAATTTTGTTGTGGGAGTAATTTTAAATTAATTCACTTAATTAATTTCGAATTAATTCTCTTAATTAATTTAATTACGGTCTCATCAAATATATCTATCTCTATAGACATACATCCTACACATTTGTCTAGATCGTGCCTAGTCATGCATCTATCGTATCATATAAAATAAATACAAGCACAAAATAAATAAATGCGTAAAGTAACCGGTATGATCATGGACTTTTCCTAGGTGCGGTTTCGAATACAAACTGACGAAACCGCGGGTCACAATCTAAGGGTAGCTGCAACCGCCAATAGGATCTTTAATGCGCCATTCTCCAATGGGATCTTTATTTTTCGTCTTTCTTTGGTCTCCATCTTCTGCTCCATTCTTGTTACATTTAATCTTATCTAATAAAATAAATACACCCGCCGTACACGGGGGGGAGTCAACGGGAATGGGATAAATGCAGAAAATAAACTAGGTCACGTTCTTCATAACGGCCTAGGACAATTTTTAAACCAACAGAAAAATTAAATCATTCACATCTATCCTATCGGTCGAGTCCATGATCAATCGGGGTCCATATAATCATATTATATCTACTATATCTAATCCATACAATAAAATCTTATGAAAAAGATAAAATTAAAATTTAACTACTTGCGTCTTAATTAATCAATTAACATTTAATCTATTAAATAATTTTATCCAATCAATTAACTAATTAACATTTAATTAATTAAATTATTTTAATCGAAATAAAATTAACGATTAATTTTAAACCGATTTTAATTTTAATTTTAATTAATTAGAACTATTCCAAAATAAATCGAAATTAAAATTATTTCTCTTTTGTTTCTTTCCTTTTGATTCGTAATCAAAAGGGATGCCTTTGGTTTCCTAAACCAAATTTGGCTTAGGCCTGGCCACTTTCCAAAATCAAAATTTTGGAAGTGGCCTAGGCCTAGGCCTTTTACAAATCAAATATTTGAAAAGGGCCTAGGCCTATTCCAAATCAAATATTTGGAAAGGCCAAATAATTTTGGTTTAGGCCTGGCCACTTTCCAAAATCAAAATTTTGGAAGTGGCCTAGGCCTAGGCCTTTTCCCAAATCAAATATTTGGAAAGGGCCTAGGCCTATTCCAAACAAAGTTTGGAAAGGCCATTATCATTTAATGTCATGTGGCATCCCAATGGCCAAACTATTTGAACCATTGGTTAGCCATATGACACAACTAAACAAAGGAGATTTTAATCACAACTATGAACCATATTGAATCACAAAATACACAAAACAAAAATTTGGAGATCCGCCAGCATTGACCGGTCAACCGAGCCGCCGCCGGTGGTGGTGCCGCCGCCAGTCGGCCGAGCACCACCCGATCCCTTTTTTTTTTTTTCATGTATCAATTTTGCAAATCAAAAATCTTTCATCTTTTAATTACGTGATTTAAACGATAAAATTAACTACGCATAATAACATGCTTATTGCTTAAGCTCGAAGCTCTCTCTGATACCACTGTTAGGAAATCTACGCGGGAACGCAGCGGAATTTAAAATTTTGATTTCCTTTTACCCAAGATCGACTTCGTTTAAGCAATAAACAAATAGATAGTAGACGGTGGTTACCTTGGTTGATCTATAAGATCGACGCTTTGACCGTCTAAGGAGAGTAGTTCTGCATAGAGCCGCCCAAGTGTTCGGCCTCTACCGCTAGTCCACACGAACAGCCCGCCGGAATCCCATCATGGATTGCTATTGGAAAACTCCGGTTGCTAGACCGGCCTTTTTCCCCTCTCTCCAACTCTCCATAGGATGCTCTCTACTTTACACAAGAACTATTAGCTCTTGGAATTATGATGTACCAAAAGAGCTTGACACCCACACTATATTTATAGTGTAATGTGGCGCCTCAATGAAGAGTGGAGGAGAAGAAAACCTTTTCCCAATAAAATAAGGAAAATATATTTGATTGATTTATCTCATTTATTACAATATCTCATATTAAATAAATCTAGGATATTGTCAATATCTTATATTGATTATTTCCAAGATATTGTCAAGATCTTATATTGACAATATTTATCTTTTATTATATTACCATAAATCAATTTACACATGTGTATATATATATCACATATATAAATCTATATAAAATATGTACTACTAAAATATGTCAAGTGGATGCATATCACATATATGATCCACGCCACATATATATATATATTTATATATACATATTAATATCTAATATTAATATAAGGTAATACTATTAATTAAATTGCACAATCCAAGTGTATCATATACACTTCAATGTGGCGCCCCATATAGCCAAATATTGGCTTCCGGAATATTATTTAATTAATATAATACTATTAATATCTTGTATTTAATTTATTCATAATAAATAAACACCACCATATTAATTTACCACTATAACCTTTATAGTCTCGAGATAAACTTTCCTTATTTGGTTATCATTTATAACCACATTTTAATCCGGCTAGATGTTCATATGTGTGTGACCCGATAGGCTTCCGAATATGTTGGCCGTAGACACAAGGTGCAAATTACGAAAAATGCCCTTCATGCCTAACGATCACGGGATAGCGTCTAGCAACACACCGTGACCCCCAATCATCGGAAGAGTCAAATGCAATGACTACTACCTTTCATGTGAAACAGTTACCGTGTAACTTACAATCCTATCGCTGTAATAATATCCATACGGTCGTTAGTCGAGTGTCAAAACATCAACGACCGTATCTTATAATCTGGATATCATGCTCTCTCGAAGTAACTCGTTTACTTCCACTTTGCAAAGATTCACGAGAGTAAGACATTCCTTATAAGAAGGCCATTTCGGATATTCGATCCCAATCATAGGATACGCGATTCCCGGACGACCAATCATGTATACTCCGCATGCTTCAGTATCATACCCAATCACTACCGCATGATCGCCCCGTGGCTAGGGGAAACCTCAATAGTGTCAAAGCATGACAATCCACACCGTGATGCCATGAAGACTCCGGTCCAAAGGATAATTACACAACCGCCACATAGTGTGACACTTATCCGTGTAAGTGGGTCAGTCTAACGTACGCATTCTCTAATACACGTCCACGTACAGTCCAAGTGTCTCTACACTTCGATAGACGAGATCTATCCCTGCCCTTAAAGACAGAAGACATCTAATACGTGCTAGTCTGTTTATACTATCAATGCCCTGTTTAATAGTACATCAGCCTAGAGACATTTAAGTATCAAACTTATTAAAGTGATTAGAGATCTCATCAACCATAATCGCCTGTCATGGTTTCTCTATCACGGTTTAATACTAAGGACGTTATCATATAACAATTCATAATTGGTTCTTTAAAAGAACATATATATGACAACATAAAAGCCATTTAATATATGTACAAACATAAAGAAATAGTATAAATGATCCGACCCGGTCGGATCCGGTCCAACCCGATTGGGTTTAGGACACTATTTCAACAATCTCCCACTTGGCCTAAAACCAATCACTCGTACACACGAGACCAAGTTGAAACACAAGAATCTCATGCAATACTGCAACCAGCCCTAGCCATGAACGGATCGCCATCCGTGGGGACTCAGACTATCTTCATATCACGTTCCATATGATCAAGTCAAAGGAACCGCCTCAAACACACACGAATCTCTGACGAGACCATGGTCCTTGCTTCAAGCAATGAATCCACTTACTATATCAACTATATAGAAAAGGTGGAAGAACCGTACAAGGTTCAAGAATGAACCTTCTAGATCCATGTACTTTGCTCGTTGCGCCTCTAAGGCACTACTGTGTTTTGGCCTACTTGTAGAACTCACGGTGACCCATAGGCTAGAACATTTCCAACTCACTGTATCACTTGATCAAAGTGACTGCAAACCCAGACTGTAGCTCACTCGCCTTCATAAGACTCGGGATATACGTTTGTATATCTACGTTTATTTAATTCCAAGTTTTAATAAACTAGGAAACATTCCTTAACTTGTTTAAGGATATTCTCGACATTTACAGATTTACTTTCATACTTGCTCATGACTATTCATGGACTATGAACATCCGGCATTACCTATAAGATGGTTCCTATCGTAGTAGCGAAGGAAACCTTCCATAAGCATCATCTTTCACCTTATCTTTGGGACCAACGTCCTAACATAGATAGATCTCGCGATCTATGCTAAACTTCTTTTAGCATCACATCTATATAGGTAAACTATCATCTAATAGCAGTAAAATCTATCGCTATAGATTCTCATTTCTAAAATAAGAACTGCTAATCCAAGTGCTTTCGTAAAGATCTTGAATTACCAAACATTAATTGACTGTGACATGGGGAGATGATTCATGAGAGAGATATCCAATACCTTACTCAAAAATAGTAATGCACTCCCACTATCCATCTTGCACATTGGGCATATCCTTCTTTTGACTAAATCAAACTCCTTTGATTATCAAACAAAGAAATCGTCTAGAGAAACTTGTTTGAGTCCATAAATGGATCTCGTGGGCTTACATATCGTGTTATCGTCTATGAACATCGAGCTGTCTGCCCGACGTCTTCAACACTATCATATAGCCATGATACGAAGTTATAACAAGCTTAGTCTGAATAGAACTGGGCTCAGCCTTTCAGGGACACTCCCTTAGGTAAGACAGACTAGGTTCACAACCTGATTGTCACCGATGGAATCTAATTCAGATATTATGGCTCTAGCCATATCTCTCAATCTTGCCTCTCAAACATTCTTTCACAAGTCGTGAGATATTCATTCTTCAAGATGAACATACCAACAGCCTTTTTGGGCTTGAGGTTATCCACAGACTTCAGAACTTTTGTGTGCACTGAGCAGTGATCTACACCTCATCGCTATGTGGCGTCTGCTCATGTTCCAATGGTTGAATATATCTTTGTGGATCTCAAACTGTTTTGAGATCTGATTCACTCCCACTGTTTCTTTTGGAAGAAACACTTCCTCTAGAAGACAGCATGTTTGGAGACAAACACCTTTTGCTCCGCGGACCAGTAAATAATATCTAGCATACTTGCTGAGATATTCCACAAAGTTGCATATGTCGTACTAGGCTCCAAGCCTTTCTGACTTTGCTTATGACAACTTCAAATCTTCGGTTAAGATAGATTCGACATTATCCTCTTCCATATCTAATATGGAATTTATTCAACCTTTATTCTTTGGAACTCGGTTAAGTATAAGGGCACTATCCCGAAATGTGTAAGGGATACATCGCATGGCTTGCGTCACACCTTTATCATATAAAGTGATATTTCCATTTTGGGAACACAATCTAATTGCGTATCCCAAAGATGGTATCCTTCAAGGGAGAATCTGATTCTATTTCAGACGACTTCTGAAACACCCTTCAAGTATTAATTACTTCAATCCAATTGAAGATTAATTCCTAAGTAGCTCATCAATCTCATATTCGTACTAGCTCGAACTTTTCGGGCTTTCTGAATTATGCACTTCACTGAGTACACTTGACTATTTCTAAAAATAGACGTAGAGATTAATAAACAATTATTTGTGGCATTAATTGTCACAAGCCAACAAACATCGGTATGTTCAGGATTTAGACAATTTTTCTAGATTTTGCAACCTTTTCGAAAAAGGGTATTTTATTCCTCTTTGGATAAGATACGTATAACCCACATGATTCATAATCATATGGTTCAACATCATCAGAATGACGTTTAATTACGCGCTTCCCTTCCAGAGAGACTACATCTAGAACAACTACAAATATCAAGGATAACAGCCATACAAATATTCAGTTGAGACCTCATCACATATATCAACTATATAGTGACAACAATCTAGTATGTTAGATTCAGTGACCTTCCAACTTTATTAGAATAACATTTATTCTTTACAATTGAATATGTCTACTAAATCCTAACAAATAACTGAAAGTATGTTCTTCATAAGAACCGGAACATAATAACATTTATTTAGTTCCCTTATCAGTTTACTAGATCCAGAATATGGTAAGTATTACAACATTTGCTTCACCTTCCATATCTGTATTTAATCTTTCTAATTTAATCACACTCGTAAGATATCATATATCTTAGAGTTGACTTTGAACTTAGATAGATTTATCTCAACTCACTTGCCTAGAATAGAAACTTCAATAAGTTCTCTATTTAAGCACATGCCCTAACTTTCCTTTTTAATCCTTTAAGCACTTGAAAAATGTTTCTTAGTGTAGTCTTCATAAGACTTAAGAAAGATCACAAGAGCTATGTCTTTGATTTCCTTTCATAAAGAAAATCTAAAGTTTATTAAATAGTTTACTTAACCTTTTAAATCGTATTTAAAACATTAACTATTTAATTAACCTTTAAGCAATGATTAAAGAAATAAGTCGATACTTAAATCTTACAATTTTGAAAACAACCTTTCCAAAATTGGATGTAGTCATTCTTATCCAACGTTTGAATTAATTTTCATCGTATGATTGAATGATCATCTTGGATCGTATCCAATATATGACTAATTCGTTGAAACTTATTTCAAATGATTTAATCATATCATGAGCTTCCGCTTTCATTAATAATTAAAGTCTCGGAGCACTGCATCAATTATGTAATCTCCTTGTCTCTAACTACTATAACGGGATTGCTCATGCCATTGCTTCTTTTAAAAGGATTAAAATTACTTAACCATATTTGAGAACGTTTCTCAAAATTAACAGTCATAATTTGGTTTTACTAATCGAGAATAAAACATAAATATAAAGTTTGCTAAAACTACAACATAAAAATGAAGATAAAAGAGTGTTGTTGTCTATACACGCAAAATCAAATATGGTCTTTGGGATTATGATTTTGCTCCCACTAGTCAACTACTCCCAATTGACTTTCAAGAATATTTCAAAATTCTTTAGTGGTGAGATCCTATCTAGTTACCTCGATTCCCGGCGGTGGCCGATCAACCGGGATAATTTCGAAAGGTAGGTAACTCTTTACCAATCGCATCTCTATGCGATTCTCAGTGGTTGACTAGTCAACTCTTTGACAATTCACATCTCTATGTGATAGTCAACCCTTTGTCTCTAAAATCAAACGGTCCTGACGTGGGCCAATCACCGCAAGATTCTTAGTCAAGTCATAACCCAAGTATTCATGAGATCTCATAACGATCATATCTCGATAATGACGATATACCCGTGGTAGGTCAACTCCCGACGTGGGCCGATCAGTTGGATCCGAACAAGGGCTCTTCACCGTCACTATAATATTGGGAGACAATTATAACTTGATTTTTGTTGTGGAAGTAATTTTAAATTAATTCACTTAATTAATTTCGAATTAATTCTCTTAATTAATTTAATTACGGTCTCATCAAATATATCTATCTCTATAGACATACATCCTACACATTTATCTAGATCGTGCCTAGTCATGCATCTATCGTATCATATAAAATAAATACAAGCACAAAATAAATAAATGCGTAAAGTAACCGGTATGATCATGGACTTTTCCTAGGTGCGGTTTCGAATACAAACTGACGAAACCGCGGGTCACAATCTAAGGGTAGCTGCAACCGCCAATAGGATCTTTAATGCTCCATTCTCCAATGGGATCTTTATTTTCTTCTTTCTTTGGTCTCCATCTTCTGCTCCATTCTTGTTACATTTAATTCTATCTAATAAAATAAATACACCCGCCGCACACGGGGGGGAGCTAACGGGAATGGGATAAATGCAGAAAATAAACTAGGTCACGTTCTTCATAACGGCCTAGGACAATTTTTAAACCAACAGAAAAATTAAATCATTCACATCTATCCTATCGGTCGAGTCCATGATCAATCGGGGTCCATATAATCATATTATATCTACTATATCTAATCCATACAATAAAATCTTATGAAAAAGATAAAATTAAAATTTAACTACTTGCGTCTTAATTAATCAATTAACATTTAATCTATTAAATAATTTTATCCAATCAATTAACTAATTAACATTTAATTAATTAAATGATTTTAATCAAAATAAAATTAACGATTAATTTTAAACCGATTTTAATTTTAATTTTAATTAATTAGAACTATTCCAAAATAAATCAAAATTAAAATTATTTCTCTTTTGTTTCTTTCCTTTTGATTCGTAATCAAAAGGGATGCCTTTGGTTTCCTAAACCAAATTTGGCTTAGGCCTGGCCACTTTCCAAAATCAAAATTTTGGAAGTGGCCTAGGCCTAGGCCTTTTACAAATCAAATATTTGAAAAGGGCCTAGGCCTATTCCAAATCAAATATTTGGAAAGGCCAAATAATTTTGGTTTAGGCCTGGCCACTTTCCAAAATCAAAATTTTGGAAGTGGCCTAGGCCTAGGCCTTTTCCCAAATCAAATATTTGGAAAGGGCCTAGGCCTATTCCAAACAAAGTTTGGAAAGGCCATTATTATTTTAATGCCATGTGGCATCCCAATGGCCAAACTATTTGAACCATTGGTTAGCCACATGACACAACTAAACAAAGGAGATTTTAATCACAACTATGAACCATATTGAATCACAAAATACACAAAACAAAAATTTGGAGATCCGCCAGCATTGACCGGTCAACCGACTGCCGGCGCCGCCGCCGGTGGTGGTGCCGCCGCCAGTCATCTTTTAATTACGTGATTTAAACGATAAAATTAACTACGCATAATAACATGCTTATTGCTTAAGCTCGAAGCTCTCTCTGATACCACTGTTAGGAAATCTACGCGGGAACGCAGCGGAATTCAAAAATTTGATTTCCTTTTACCCAAGATCGACTTCGTTTAAGCAATAAACAAACAAGTAGTAGACGGTGGTTACCTTGGTTGATCTAAAAGATCGACGCTTTGACCGTCTAAGGAGAGTAGTTCTGCATAGAGCCGCCCAAGTGTTCGGCCTCTACCGCTAGTCCACACGAACAGCCCGCCGGAATCCCATCATGGATTGCTATTGGAAAACTCCGGTTGCTAGACCGGCCCTTTTCCCCTCTCTCCAACTCTCTATAAGATGCTCTCTATTTTACACAAGAACTATTAGCTCTTGGAATTATGATGTACCAAAGAGCTTGACACCCACTTCATATTTATAGGTAAAGTGGCGCAACAGATAGAGTAGATCGAGGAGAAGAAAACCTTTTTTTCCAATAAAATAAGGAAAATATATTTGATTGATTTATCTCATTTATTACAATATCTCATATTAAATAAATCTAGGATATTGTCAATATCTTATATTGAATATTTCCAAGATATTGTCAAGATCTTATATTGACAATATTTATCTTTTATTATATTACCATAAATCAATTTACACATGTGTATATATATATCACATATATAAATCTATATAAAATATGTACTACTAAAATATGTCAAGTGGATGCATATCACATATATGATCCACGCCACATATATATATATTTATACATACATATTAATATCTAATATTAATATAAGGTAATACTATTAATTAAATTGCACAATCCAAGTGTATTTTATACACATTCAAATTGCGCCCCATATGCCAAATATTGGCTTCCGGAATATTATTTAATTAATATAATACTATTAATATCTTGTATTTAATTTATTCATAATAAATAAATACCACCATATTAATTTACCACTATAACCTTTATAGTCTCGAGATAAACTTTCCTTATTTGGTTATCATTTATAACCACATTTTAATCCGGCTAGATGTTCATATGTGTGTGACCCGATAGGCTTCCGAATATGTTGGCCGTAGACACAAAGTGCAAATTACGAAAATGCCCTTCATGCCTAACGATCACGGGATAGCGTCTAGCAACACACCGTGACCCCAATCATCGGAAGAGTCAAATGCAATGACTACTACCTTTCATGTGAAACAGTTACCGTGTAACTTACAATCCTATCGCTGTAATAATATCCATACGGTCGTTAGTCGAGTGTCAAAACATCAACGACCGTATCTTATAATCTGGATATCATGCTCTCTCGAAGTAACTCATTTACTCCCACTTTGCAAAGATTCACGAGAGTAAGACATTCCTTATAAGAAGGCCATTTCGGATATTCGATCCCAATCATAGGATACGCGATTCCCGGACGACCAATCATGTATACTCCGCATGCTTCAATATCATACCCAATCACTACCGCATGATCGCCCGTGGCTAGGGGAAACCTCAATAGTGTCAAAGCATGACAATCCACACCGTGATGCCATGAAGACTCCGGTCTTAAGGATAATTACACAACCGTCACATAGTGTGACACTTATCCGTGTAAGTGGGTCAGTCTAACGTACGCATTCTCTAATACACGTCCACGTACAGTCCAAGTGTCTCTACACTTCGATAGACGAGATCTATCCCTGCCCTTAAAGGCAGAAGACATCCAATACGTGCTAGTCTGTTTATACTATCAATGCCCTGTTTAATAGTACATCAGCCTAGAGACATTTAAGTATCAAACTTATTAAAGTGATTAGAGATCTCATCAACCATAATCGCCTATCATGGTTTCTCTATCACAGTTTAATACTAAGGACGTTATCATATAACAATTCATAATTGGTTCTTTAAAAGAACATATATATGACAACATAAAAGCCATTTAATATATGTACAAACATAAAGAAATAGTATAAATGATCCGACCCGGTCGGATCCGGTCCAACCCGATTGGGTTTAGGACACTATTTCAACACTTACTTCTTGTCCCCTTTCTACTCGAGGATATATATTGCCTCGAAGTCTCGGAAATCTTCTCAATTTGGTTCATAGCCACTTCGGGTACCATACTCATAATATCTCCATTACACGAAGCATGTAACGTACTTTGATGAACTTGATCCAAACCCCGGAAGAAAGCATGAACTACCTCGTACGATCTCAATCCGTGCCCCGGGCACTCCCTCAACAAAGCCTTAAACCGATCCCATGACTCATGAAGCTCTTCTCCTTCATATGCATTGAATGACATGATAGCTTCTTTCATATCCATGGTCTTCGACGGGGGGTAATATTTGAGCAGAAAAGTCTTTACCACTTCTTCACATGTGTGTAAAGAGTCATTAGGCAACGAATCATACCACCTCTTAGCTTGCTCTTTCAAGGCGAACGGGAAAAGCATAAGTTTGAGTGCCTCATCACTCATTCCATTGATCTTTGTCGAGTTCACTATTTGGAGAAAATGATCAATGAATAAGTGAGGATTTTCTAAAGCGGTTCCCTTGAATATAGCATTGTCTCCCAACAAATGTATGATGTTCCTATTCAATTCCAAGTTGTTGGCGGCTACCGGTGGCATTCGGATTGGACTATGCCCCATGTTTGCCGTAGGAGCTAGCACAAAATCTCTACAAGTCAAACCACCTTGGTTTTGCTCTTGTTGACCGTTAAACCAATTTGGCATCGCGTTTGCACCTTGATTGTGAGCTTGGTTCTGATTTTGTTGAAACTGATTCAACATCCATGCATTGAACTGTTGCATAAGAGCGGGATCCATTTGATTCCCTTGGGCCTCATGTTGAACATTCTGAGGAATAGGCCCATTCGCATTCACAACGTTGTGTCCTTGTCCATTCCCATCTCCTTGTGCATTGTTGTTGACAAGAGGCGGGTTTGGAACTGGGATTCCATTATTATTCACCAAATTTCCTTCCAAACCTTGTCCACCTTGTTGTGCCATGTCGGATCCTTCTCCCAACTCACCCAAACTATCCTCTTCTAAGACCGGAATCAACTCCTCTACTTGACAACCTCTTCTTCGTTGACTGTTTCTACGCCTTGCGTAAGCTTCAATTCCGTCTATGTAAGGTTCGAGTGGTGTTTGAGATCTCCGGGTCATGCACTACAAAAGGCAAACAACACGAAAACAGTAAAATAAAACCTAGGCCCGAGCCTTCGGTTCACTTACGAGATATCACAAATAGCACACAATTCCCCGGCAACGGCGCCATTTTGATGAGCGTTATTTTTCACCAAACAAATTTATAAAATACTCAAGACAACGGTGACTAAACAAGCTCTCTAACCGGCAGTGGACCGGGTCGATTGCGAGTAAAGCTACAGGAGTCCGAGGTCGAACCCAAAGGAATCGTGCTTGCAAGTACCAAAGTGAACGTAATGCTTAGTCTAGGTGATCAAAGTTTTAAGGTTTTGTTACTACAACGACACTAAGTGATTCCAACTAACGAGTCTAAAGATAAAAAGAAAGAAAGAAGATTAAACGACTAAGTTTAAAGATAGATTAAGGAACATAGCCGAACCATGATCAAATTAGCTAGTTTCACCCAAAGGAAAGACAAAACCGGGAGTGTGCAATAACGACGAACTCTTGCATTCAATTTCACGGGTACGTGCTCCTAATCCCGGTGCTAAGGTCTGAACAACTCTTCCCCAACACCTTAAGCCAAGTCAACTAACCTTCCCTAAGAGAGGTTCATTCACAAGACAATCATGCACGAGAGCCGTTTATGTTGAAATAGTGTCCTAAACCCAATCGGGTTGGACCGGATCCGACCGGGTCGGATCGTTTATACTATTTCTTTATGTTTATACATATATTAAATGGCTTTTCTGTTGTCATATATATGTTCTTTTAAAGAACCAATTATGAATTGTTATATGATAACGTCCTTAGTGTTAAACTGTGATAGAGAAACCATGATAGGCGATTATGGTTGATGAGATCTCTAATCACTTTAATAAGTTTGATACTTAAATGTCTCTAGGCTGACGTACTATTAAACAGGGCATTGATAGTATAAACAGACTAGCACGTATTAGATGTCTTCTGTCTTTAGGGCGGGGATAGATCTCGTCTATCGAAGTGTAGAGACACTTGGACTATACGTGGACGTGTATTAGAGAATGCGTACGTTAGACTGACCCACTTACACGGATAAGTGTCACACTATGTGGCGGTTGTGTATTTATCCTTAAGACCGGAGTCTTCATGGCATCACGGTGTGGATTGTCATGCTTTGACACTATTGAGGTTTCCCCTAGCCACGGGGCGATCATGCGGTAGTGATTGGGTATGATACTGAAGCATGCGGAGTATACATGATTGGTCGTCCAGGAATCGCGTATCCTATGATTGGGATCGAATATCCGAAATGGCCTTCTTATAAGGAATGTCTTACTCTCGTGAATCTTTGCAAAGTGGGAGTAAATGAGTTACTTCGAGAGCATGATATCCAGATTATAAGATACGGTCGTTGATGTTTTGACACTCGACTAACGACCGTATGGATATTATTACAGCGATAGGATTGTAAGTTACATGGTAACTGTTTCACATGAAAGGTAGTAGTCATTGCATTTGACTCTTCCGATGATTGGGGGTCACGGTGTGTTGCTAGGCGCTATCCCGTGATCGTTAGGCATGAAGGGCATTTTCGTAATTTGCACTTTGTGTCTACGGCCAACATATTCGAAGCCTATCGGGTCACACACATATGAACATCTAGCCGGATTAAAATGTGGTTATAGATGATAACCAAATAAGGAAAGTTTATCTCGAGACTATAAAGGTTATAGTGGTAAATTAATATGGTGGTATTTATTTATTATGAATAAATTAAATACAAGATATTAATAATATTATATTAATTAAAGAATATTCGGATGCCAATTTATTGGCTATAGGTGGCGCAATTTGTGTGTGTATAAGATACACTTGGATTGTGCAATTTAATTAATGATATTACCAAATATTAATATTAGATATTAATATATATATATATATATGTATGTGTGTACATGCGTTGTGTGCATGTCATATGTGAAATGCAAGTTAACATGTGTTGATTATATTTATATAGATTTATTTGTGTAATATATATATGTGATATATATACACATGTGTAAATTGATTTATGGTAATAAAATAAATATTGTCAATATAAGATATTGACAATATCTTGGGAATATTCAATATAAGATATTGACAATATCCTAGATTTATTTAATATGAGATATTATAATAAATGAGATAAATCAATCAATTATATTTTCCTTATTTTATTGGGAAAAGGTTTTCTTCTCCTCCACTCTATTTGGGGCGCCACATACATTATAAATAGAGGGTGGGTGTCAAGCTCTTTTGTACATCATAATTCCAAGAGCTAATAGTTCTTGTGTAAAATAGAGAGCATCATATAGAGAGTTGGAGAGAGGGAAAAAGGCCGGTCTAGCAACCGGAGTTTTCCAATAGCAATCCATGATGGGATTCCGGCGGGTTGTTCGTGTGGACTAGCGGTAGAGGCCGAACACTTGGGCGGCTCTATGCAGAACTACTCTCCTTAGACGGTCAAAGCGCCGATCTTTTAGATCAACCAAGGTAACCACCGTCTACTAACTCGTTTGTTTATTGCTTAAACGAAGTCGATCTTGGTTAAAAGGAAATCAAAATTTTAAATTCCGCTGCGTTCCCGCGTAGATTTCCTAACAGTGGTATCAGAGAGAGCTTCGAGCTTAAGCAATAAGCATGTTAATTTGCGTAGTTAATTTTATCGTTTAAATCACGTAATTAAAAGATGAAAGATTTTTGATTCGCAAATCGATACACGAAAAGAAAAAAAAAGAAAAAAAAAGGGGTGCTCGGCCGATCGGCGGCGGCACCCCACCGGAAATTGCGGCGGCGGCGGCGGCTCCCCTTTGGGGGCAGTCAACGTCGCCTGGTGCATTTTTGGTAGATCCCTAAATTTTGTTTTGTGTATTTTGTGTTTCAATATTGTTCATAGTTGTGATTAATATCTCCTTTGTTTAGTTGTGTCATGTGGCTAACCAATGGTTCAAATAGTTTGGCCATTGGGATGCCACATGGCATTAAAATAATAATGGCCTTTCCAAATTTTATTTGGAATAGGCCCAGGCCCTTTCCAAATATTTGATTTGGGAAAAGGCCTAGGCCTAGGCCACTTCCAAAATTTTGATTTTGGAAAGTGGCCAGGCCTAAACCAAAATTATTTGGCCTTTCCAAATATTTGATTTGGAATAGGCCTAGGCCCTTTTCAAATATTTGATTTGTAAAAGGCCTAGGCCTAGGCCACTTCCAAAATTTTGATTTTGGAAAGTGGCCAGGCCTAAGCCAAATTTGGTTTAGGAAACCAAAGGCATCCCTTTTGATTACGAATCAAAAGGAAAGAAACAAAAGAGAAATAATTTTAATTTTGATTTATTTTGGAATAGTTTTAATTAATTAAAATTAAAATTAAAATCAGTTTAAAATTAATCGTTAATTTTATTTCGATTAAAATCATTTAATTAATTAAATGTTAATTAGTTAATTGATTGGATAAAATTATTTAATAGATTAAATGTTAATTGATTAATTAAGACGCAAGTAGTTAATTTTTAATTTTATCTTTTTCATAAGATTTTATTGTATGGATTAGATATAGTAGATATAATATGATTATATGGACCCCGATTGATCATGGACTCGACCGATAGGATAGATGTGAATGATTTAAATTTTCCGTTGGTTTAAAAATTGTCCTAGGCCGTTATGAAGAACGTGACCTAGTTTATTTTCTGCATTTATCCCATTCCCGTTAGCTCCCCCCGTGTGCGGCGGGTGTATTTATTTTATTAGATAGAATTAAATGTAACAAGAATGGAGCAGAAGATGAAGACCAAAGAAAGACGAAAATAAAGATCCCATTGGAGAATGGAGCATTAAAGATCCTATTGGCGGTTGTAGCTACCCTTAGATTGTGACCCGCGGTTTCGTCAGTTTGTATTCGAAACCGCACCTAGGAAAAGTCCATGATCATACCGGTTACTTTACGCATTTATTTATTTTGTGCTTGTATTTATTTTATATGATACGATAGATGCATGACTAGGTACGATCTAGATAAATGTGTAGGATGTATGTCTATAGAGATAGATATATTTGATGAGACCGTAATTAAAATTAATTAAGTGAATTAATTTACGTAAATACTTCCACAACAAAAATCAAGTCGAAAAATTGTCTCCCAATATTATAGCGACGGTGAAGAGCCTTTGTTCGGATCCAACTGATCGGCCACCGCCGGGAGTTGACCTACCACGGGTATATCGTCGTTATTGAGATATGATCGTATGAGATCTCGCGAATATTGGGTTATGACTTGACTAGAGTATTGCGGTGATTGGCCCTCGTCAGGACCGTTTTATTCTAGAGGCAAGGGATTGACTACCACATAAAGATGTGAATTGTCAAAGAGTTGACTAGTCAACCACCAAGAGTCACATAGAGATGTGATTGGTAAGAGTTACATACCTTTCGAATTATTCCGGTTGATCGGCCTTCGTCGAATCGGGGTAACCAGATGGGATCTTGGCCACTAAAGAATTTTTGAAAGATTCTTGAAAGTCAATTGGGAGTAGTTGACTAGTGGGAGCAAAATCATAAATCAAAAGACCATTTTTGATTTTGCGTGTATAGACAACAACACTCTTTTATTTTCATTTTTATGTTTTAGTTTTAGCAAACTTTATATTTATGTTTTATTCTCGATTAGTAAAACCAAATTATGACTGTTAATTTTGAGAAACGTTCTCAAACATGGTTAAGTAATTTTAATCCTTTTAAAATAAGCAATGACATGAGCAATCCCGTTATAGTAGTTAGAGACAAGGAGATTACATAATTGATGCAGTGATCCAAGACTTTAATTATTAATGAAAGCGGAAACTCATGATATTGGATACGATCCAAGATTATCATTCAGTCATACGATGACGATTAATTCAAACGTTGAATAAGAATGACCACATCTAATTTTGGAAAGGTTGTTTTCAAAATTGTAAGATTTAAGTATCGACTTAATTCTATCATTGCTTAAAGATTAATTAAATAGTCAATGTTTTGAATACGATTCAAAAGGTTAAATAAACTATTTAATAAACTTTAGATTTTCTTTATGAAAGGAAATTGAAAACATAGCTCTTGTGATCTTTCTTAAGTCTTATGAAGACTACAATAAGAAACATTTCTCAAGTGCTTAAAGGATTAAAAGGAAAAGTTAGGGCATGTGCTTAAATAGAGAACTTATTGAAGTTTCTATTCTAGGCAAGTAAGTTGAGATAAATCTATCTAAGTTCAAGTCAACTCTTAGATATATGATATCTTGCGAGTATGATTAAATTAGAAAGATTAAATACAGATATGGAAGGTGAAGCAAACGTTGTGACACTTTCTGGATCTAGTAAACCGATAAGGAACTAAATAAATGTTATTATGTTCCGGTTCTTATGAAGGACACAAGTTCAGTTATTTGTTAGGATTTAGTAGACACATTCAATTGTAAAGAATAAATGTTATTCCGATAAAGTTGGAAGGTCACTGAATCTAACATACTAGATTGATGTCACTATATAGTTGATATATGTGATGAGATCTCAACTAAATATTTGTATGGTTATTATCCTTGATTTGTGGTTACTCTAGACATAGTCTCTCTGGAAGGGAAGCGTGTAATTAAACGTCATTCTGATGATGTTGAACCATATGATTATGAATCATGTGGGTTATACGTATCTTATCCAAAGAGGACTAAAATACCCTTTTATGAAAATGTTATAAAATCTAGAAAAATTGTCTAAAGCTTAAACATACCGATGTTTGTTGGCTTATGACAATTAATGCTACAAATAATTGTTTGTTAATCTCTATGACTATTTTTAGAAATAGTTGAATGTACTTATTGAAGTACGACAATTCGGAAAGCCCGAAAAGTTCGAGCTAGTACGAATATGAGATTGACGAGCTACTTAGGAATTAATCTTCAATTGGATTGAAGTAATTAATACCTGAAGAGTGTTTCAGAAGTCGTCTGAAAAGAATAAGATTCTCCCTTGAAGGATACCATCTTTGGGATACGCAAACTAGATTGTGTTCCCAAAATGGAAATAACACTTTATATGATAAAGGTGCGACACAAGCCATGCGATGTATCCCTTACCCGTTTCGGGATAGTGCCCTTATACTTAACCTAGTTCCAAAGAATAAAGGTTGAATAAATTCCATATTAGATATGGAAGAGGATAATGTCGAATCTATCTTAACCGAAGATTTGAAGTTATCATAGGCAAAGTCAGAAAGGCTTGGAGCCTAGTACGACATATGCAACTTTGTGGAATATCTTAGCAAGTACGCTTGATATTATTTACTTGTCCGCGGAGCAAAATGTTTGTCTCCAAACATGCTGTCTTCTAAAGGAAGTGTTTCTTCCAAAAGAAACAGTGGGAGTGAATTAGATCTCAAAAGAGTTTGAGAACCACAAAGATATATTCAACCAATGGAACATGAGCAGACGCCACATAGCGATGAGGTGTACATCACTGCTCAGTGCACACAAAAGTTCTGCAAGTCTGTGGATAACCTCAAGCCTGAAAAGGCTGCCGGTATGTTCATCTTGAAGAATGAACATCTCACGACTTATGAAAGAATGTTTGAAAGGCAGGTTTGAGAGATATGGCCAGGAGCCATAAAATCAATTAGATTCCATTAGTGACAACCAGGTTGTGAACCTAGTCTGTCTTACCTAAAGGGAATGTCCCTGAAAGGCTGACATGGATAGTAATATGATTACCATAAGGCTATAGTGACGGCTGAAGGGTATGAGGTGTAAACCTTGTAATTACTTTTATGCTGCCAGCTGAGCCCAGTTCTATTCAGATGATACTTGTTATAACTTTGTATCATGACTATATGATAGTGTTGAAGACGTTGGGCAGACAGCTCGATGTTCATAGACGATAACATGATATGTAAGCCCATGAGATCCATTTGTGGACTCAAACAAATTTCTCTAGAAAATTTCTTTAATCAAAGGAGTTTGATTTAGTCAAAAGAAGGATATGCCCAATGTGCAAGATGGGTAGTGGGAGTGTGTTACGATTTTTGAGTAAGGTATTGGATATCTCTCTCAAGAATTAATACCCCATGTCACAGTCAATTAATGTTTGGTAATTCAAGGTCTTTACGAAAGCACTTGGATTAGCAGTTCTTATTTTAGAAATAAGAATCTATAGTGATAGATTTAACTGCTATTAGATTATTGTTTACCTATATAGATGTGATGCTAAAAGGAGTTTAGCATAGATCGCGACGGGGATACTGCTAGCCAGTGTTCTCAAGATCTATCTATGTTAGGACGTTCGTCCTAAAGGTAAGGTGAAAGATGATGTTTATGGAAGGTTTCCTTCGCTCCTGCGATAGGAACCATCATAAAAGGAATGCCGGATGTTCATAGTTCATGAATAGTCATGAGCAAGTATGAAAGTAAATCTGGTGAATGTCGAGAATATCCTTAAATAAGTTAAGGAAGAATTCCTGGTTTATCGAAACTTGGAGTTAGATAAATATAGTTAAACAGATGTATATCCCGAGTCTTATGAAGGCGAGTGGGAGCTACGGTCTGGGTTTGCAGTCACTTTGAATAAGTGATACAGTGAGCTGGAAATGTTCTAGCCTATGGGTCATGTGAACTCTACAACTTAGCCAAAACACAGTATTGCCTTGGAGGCACAGCGGGAGCAGTACATGGATCTAGAAGGTTCATTCCTGAACCTTATACGGTTCTTCCACCTTTTCTATATAGTTGATATAGTAAGTGGATTCATTGCTTGAAGCAAGGACCAGGGTCTCGTCAGAGATTCGTGTGTGTGTTGAGGCGGTTCCTTTGACTTGGTCATTTGGAACATGATATGAAGATAGTCTGAGTCCCCACGGATAGCGATCCGTTTATGGCTAGGCTAGTTGCGAGTATTGCATGAGATTCTTGTGTTTCAACTTGGTCTTGTGCGAGTGATTGGTTTTAGGCCAAGTGGGAGATTGTTGAAATAGTGTCCTAAACCCAATCGGGTTGGACCGGATCCGACCGGTCGGATCATTTATACTATTTCTTTATGTTTATACATATATTAAATGGCTTTTATGTTGTCATATATATGTTCTTTTAAAGAACCAATTATGAATTGTTATATGATAACGTCCTTAGTGTTAAACTGTGATAGAGAAACCATGATAGGCGATTATGGTTGATGAGATCTCTAATCACTTTAATAAGTTTGATACTTAAATGTCTCTAGGCTGATGTACTATTAAACAGGCATTGATAGTATAAACAGACTAGCACGTATTAGATGTCTTCTGTCTTTAAGGGCAGGGATAGATCTCGTCTATCGAAGTGTAGAGACACTTGGACTGTACGTGGACGTGTATTAGAGAATGCGTACGTTAGACTGACCCACTTACACGGATAAGTGTCACATTATGTGGCGGTTGTGTAATTATCCTTAAGACCGGAGTCTTCATGGCATCACGGTGTGGATTGTCATGCTTTGACACTATTGAGGTTTCCCAGCCACGGGGCGATCATGCGGTAGTGATTGGGTGTGATACTGAAGCATGCGGAGTATACATGATTGGTCGTCCGGGAATCGCGTATCCTATGATTGGGATCGAATATCCGAAATGGCCTTCTTATAAGGAATGTCTTACTCTCGTGAATCTTTGCAAAGTGGGAGTAAACGAGTTACTTCGAGAGAGCATGATATCCAGATTATAAGATACGGTCGTTGATGTTTTGACACTCGACTAACGACCGTATGGATATTATTACAGATAGGATTGTAAGTTACACGGTAATCGCTTTCACATGAAAGGTAGTAGTCATTGCATTTGACTCTTCCGATGATTGGGGGTCACGGTGTGTTGCTAGACGCTATCCCGTGATCGTTAGGCATGAAGGGCATTTTCGTAATTTGCACTTTGTGTCCACGGCCAACATATTCGGAAGCCTATCGGGTCACACACATATGAACATCTAGTCGGATTAAAATGTGGTTATAGATGATAACCAAATAAGGAAAGAATTTATCTCACGACTATAAAGGTTATAGTGGTAAATTAATATGGTGGTATTTATTTATTATGAATAAATTAAATACAAGATATTAATAATATTATATTAGTTAAAGAATATTCCGGATGCCAAAATGTTGGCTAAAGGTGGCGCAATTTTGGAGTGTATAAGATACACTTGGATTGTGTAATTTAATTAATGATATTACCAAATATTAATATTAGATATTAATATATATAAATATATATATATGTATTTGTGTACATGCGTGTGTGTGCATATATGTGATATGCATGTGCACTTGTGTATAATTATATTTATATAGATTTATTTGTGTAATATATATATGTGATATATATACACATGTGTAAATTGATTTATGGTAATAAGATAAATATTGTCAATATATGATCTTGACAATATCTTGGGAATATTCAATATAAGATATTGACAATATCCTAGATTTATTTAATATGAGATATTATAATAAATGAGATAAATCAATCAAATATATTTTCCTTATTTTATTGGGAAAAGGTTTTCTTCTCCTCCACACCTCTTGGGGCGCCACATTCATTATAAAAGGGAGGTGGGTGTCAAGCTCTTTTGTACATCATAATTCCAAGAGCTAATAGTTCTTGTGTAAAATAGAGAGCATCCTATAGAGAGTTGGAGAGAGAGGGAAAAAGGCCGGTCTAGCAACCGGAGTTTTCCAATAGCAATCCATGATGGGATTCCGGCGGGTTGTTCGTGTGGACTAGCGGTAGAGGCCGAACACTTGGGCGGCTCTATGCAGAACTACTCTCCTTAGACGGTCAAAGCGTCGATCTTTTAGATCAACCAAGGTAACCACCGTCTACTAACTCGTTTGTTTATTGCTTAAACGAAGTCGATCTTGGGTAAAAGGAAATCAAAATTTTAAATTCCGCTGCGTTCCCGCGTAGATTTCCTAACAGTTTGATGTGGTGCGGGTTTGAAGGATGAAGGTCCATATATGGTAAAACAGACTGCTTTTGTCTTCAAGAACTTGAAGAATGTTTTAGTTTCATTAATATGCTTTTTGATTACATCCAATAGTATTAGGTTTTTATTCTCTTGATTCCCCGGAGTTGCATCTCCATAATGTTTTCATAGATTGTTTCATTAGGATATGAAGCATTTTTTTGATAGATTGTTGTATTATGCAATGCTAATGGTGATATTTGGATTTTAATAAAACGTGTCACTGTTGCTGTGTCACTGTTACTGTGTTACTGTTACTGTGTTACTGTGTTACTGTAAACGCTGCGATAAAATTCAGTTTTCAAATACTATGTCGAAAAGGTATCAAATGAGGTCTCAAAATGAAGATAAAAAATAAACATGAACTTTGATGAAACAATTTTGATGATCGGTGTTTTAAATAAAAAATTACGGTCGTTTATAAGAAAAAACGCTCCGGTTAATATAAATATTTTTTCGTCTTTCAAAATATATGTCGGAAGGGTATCGTGTTTGGGCTCAAATTGAAGAGCAAAAAAAAATATGAATTTTGGTGAAAAAATTTTGACGATCGGAGTTCTAAATCAAAAGTTACGGTGTTTGAAAAAAAAAAAAAAAAAAACCAAAACAACAACAAAGCAACAGCATCAAACATACGGTATACATGATGTTCTCCTACGACCTGAGGACGCGCACCTCTGTGTGTATAGGGTCAATTTTGTCCGTGTCAATTTTTTTTTGTCCTTTTTGCAACTAAAAAAAAATGTGTCATATTTATTCATTTCGTAAATATTTTTGTCATTTTCCCTCAATCCCCCAATTTACTATTCATTTAAATACTTTTTATTATTATTTTACCATCATTTTTTTTGGAGTCAATATTTTACCATCATCGTAAACTACAACATGCACATTACAGTCTAGTAATCCCAACTTAAGGCCATTAACCCCTGCCTTTTATTCTCCCCATGTTTTTTTGGGTTAAAGATAAAGGATAACTCTTGGGATCATGAGAGAGTCCATAGCTTTATTTGGCCTGTTGATGCCCATCAGATCTTAGCCCTCCCCCTCAGCCATTGTGGTAGCCCACACTCTCTTTTTTGGAAGCCTTCTTGCAATGGGGCTTTTACTTGAAGTCGGCCTATGCTTTTTTTTTTTGAGTAAATTTATAAACCCTCTTCGGTTCTGCCTCGTGTAGACTCCACCTCTGATTTTGCTGATCATGGGCATTTCTGGAAGAAGATTTGGATCCTTAATGTTCCTAATAAGCTTAAACACTTCTTCTGGAAGTGTTTAGGCAACACTTTGCCTTGCAGAGCCAATATTTATATGAGACTTCCTAGTTATCACCTTCCCTCAAATTGCAGTTTTTGTGGCCAACCGAATGAAATTGTCGAGCATATTTTGGTGTTTTGTCATAGAGCCAAAGAAGTGTGGTTTCATAGCCAAATTAATTGGCCGCATTTTCACTCTCCTTCCTTTAGCATTGCATCCTGGTGGGCCAATCTGGTGCATGGAAAGTCTTTTGCTAATAAAAAAGCCGATGTGGAGCTGACTGTCTTTTACTTTTGGAATATCTGGAAGTCAAAAAATGACTGGTTGTTTAATAGAGGCTTAATAGAAGCCAAGACTGTAGCTAGGATTGCTTTTAATGATTTTAATGAATTTGTCTCTGCTGTTTCTTCTCGTTGTGCAGGTGCATCCGTCCTTAATCCCATCAATCCCGGTCTTAGGGATGAGGATGATCTTATTGCCTTGACTGATCAAGGTGCTAATCCTTCTTTCGTTTTTCAGACAGATGCAGCTTGGACGTCTTTATGCAATCCTGCTGGTGGCGGAGTGGCGGTTTTTGATAAAAATTATAATTTGGTGGAAGTGTGGGGAAGATCATTCAACAACTTAGGCTCTCTGCTTAGAAGTGAAGCTGAAGTTGTTCGATGGGCTCTAATCACTGCTAGAGGAAGGGGTTGGGGCAGCTTATTGGTTAAAACCGATTCTTCTATTTTGGCTAATATGGTAAATGGGTTATCTGCTACTACTCCGGAGTTATATGCCCTTGTTAGTGATATCAAGTCTCTTCAAGCATCTTTTGTATATTGTAAAATTTGTTACTTTAGTAGGAATCTTAATCAAATCAGTCATCGTGTAGCTTCTTTTGCCAAAAAGCTTGTTACTCCAGCCTACTGGACTGGAGTCTTCCCTTCTTGGATCGTTTCTTTGAAACGTGAAGAGGAGAGGGTTAGGTTGTTGAACTCTCTCTTGTAAATTTGATTTGCTTTTAATAAATCTTTCGTTGCCCGCAAAAAAAAAAAAAAAAAAAAACAGTCTACAACTAATAATATACCAATATATTCATTTAATTTGGGTGTAAACATTTCAAAAGACAATTAACGCAACAGGTACCGTTTTAAATATTTTTTTGTAAGGAAAAACAATTTATTACTTTGTCTTATTTATTATTTTTATTTTAAGAAAGATCACTTTATTGTTATGCTTTCAAAGATGATGGCAAAAACAAAAACAGATTTACGGTGTATATAAAAAACGCAAATCAAATCTTTGGCTGTAACACCCGAAAATTTAAGAATGGTATAAACGTAAAACATAATTTAATTAGTTATTTTTCTATTTTATGTTAACCTAAAAATAATAATTAAAAAGATTTAATTAATAATTAAAGGAATTAATTATTAAAGTAAGGGGTTTAATTAATGGATTTAATTAAACCTATTTAAGGAAAATATCCCATAATTCCTCATAATATCAATACAAGGAAGCGGATGAAGAGAATCTTCAATCGTGCGACTAGTCCGTCAGGAATTTGTGAAGACCACAGTAGAAGAAAGTGATCACCGCGAGAAAACGATCGTTTGGGTAATAACCGTTTGCGAAACAGTAAGTTTTCCTTTTGAGCCCTAAATCTAGATTCGTTTACGTTCTTGAGAAAAATCCGAGTTTTGGTTAATTAGAAGGTTGCCTAATCGTAGTGTATAATGGTTAATTATCGTAATTGATTCATAAAAGTGATTGAGATCAAGGATTGAAGCATTTTACTTATCATTTTGCTTTCGTTTTCGTTTTCGCTTTGGATTTGCTAAAAGATAAGGGGGTGTTCTAAACGGTGTTTGTGTGTGTGTTTATGTTGTGTAATGCTGATAAAATTGCAGTTTACGGATGGTATAAGGTTGGATTCATTAAAACGAGATATGGGGTCGAAACAGACTGATTTCAATAATCAGCCCGTCAATGCACACACATCCGATGCAATGCGTGCGCATTGACAGACCATAAACTTGGGATCTGGTTTTGTTCAATCAATGTGTGCTCATTGAAGGTTAATGCGTGCGCATTGTACACCAGAACAGGAACATGTTGCTCCATAATGTCTAATGCATGTGTATTAAGGAGCAATGCGTGCATGTTGGGGCAGCAGCATGCTAAGTTGGGTTCCGGGGAGGGTAATGCGTGCGCATTAGCCCCAGTTTTCCCTTTTTTTGATGATTTTTGAGTGTTTGATTGGTATCCGTGCCTTGGAGGGCATTCCATGTTACTTTACAATGTCTAACATCGACTTATGATAGCTTTGGCTCAGCACCACAACTGAGATCCTCTGCGGGGAGAAAGTGAGAGCACTGGAAGACGTTGTTTAGGCCTTGTCATTGATCATTTTACAATGTGCTAGGTAAGCATAACTAGCCGTCTAGGACTGGAAGTCCTTAAGAAGCATTTTATGTGAATGAACTAGGCGGTTAGAACTTAACTCATAAATACATATGTGGTTGTCTAAAAGCTAAAACGTCAATATCATTGGTAAAACACATTTCTATATCGAAGCATGGGACATTTACCACACCAGTTGGCTTTGAGGCCAGTGGACGACGTGTAACTCCCACATTGAAATGAGTCCATGCCCCATTAAGAGGTGCTTATTATGTCTCAGTGCATTCTTACCATGCACAGTGTCCTTTGATATTGATGTAACAAACTTACTTGTGCGAGGATGTACTACGGATCTAGTACAAGGTGAGTGAGCTATACTATTACAACTTATGTGGTAGTGGTTGTAGATGATGCCATGTTATATGTATATGCCTTTATTGTTATTTATTGTACTGTTTCTTCTACCCCTTACTAAGTACGTATGTATTTACCCCCTTCTCTCTTGTCCCCACCCATGAAGGTGGTGTTTTTGTAGGTCGTTCTCGAGGCCACCGAGGTGTGACCCGGAGATGATGCAGATGACGTCTACTGTTATTTACTTTCAGTATTTCAATTTGTGTATAGATCCTCTCATCCTTGTGTTGATAGAAACTGATGATTTGAGTTTATGGTTATCAAGTTGTAATGGACATATTGTATTTAATGGTTAAAGATAGTCTTGATGATCTAATAGTTGCATATTGTGTTACTTTCGATCTTTTATTAGTGGTTTTAAGTATCCGAGTCTGTCGTTTTGTCTTCCGCTTGTTCTCAGATGTCTTCTTACGTATATAATTAGATTAATTTTTAATTATGCGTGTCGGACGTTATTTTCCGAATAAGAACTCGATATTCGGAACATGATAGGTTAACCTAATGGGTGGGTTCTCTGTTTATTTCTTAAAGTTTGTTGCTTTGTTTTTAATAAAACTTGCATAGCAATTTAAAAACAAGTTGAGGAAGTATAAGGTGATGACGTGTTTGGGACTTTGAAAAGTGTTATACTATGTTTAATTTAATTTGTCGTAAGCATTACGATGTAAATCAATAAACCGAACATAATCAAATCAAATAAACTGATATTGGTTTGATCTTATTTAAAATGAAATGTCTGGTTTGGTTTTTTTCTTTTCTAAATAACTTAAAACTTACATCAATATAAGGGTTTGTATGACCGATTGGAATTATGGTAATGAAATGTAATGACAAGGGACGATCGAAATTCCATTACTGTATTTGGTGTCGGATGAAATAAAAGCGGAGCGGCATGATGTTACATTTTCAATTTTGATTCAACAATCGCCCAACAAAAGGAATATATATATATTTTCACCTTTTTTACATTATACATTGTAATTGTAAGTATCCAAATCGCACATTAATTAATAGCTACAGGCTTTGGTTCCATGATTTAGGTAAAATTGAACGGAAATACACCAGAATGAAATTCCCTGGAATAGGAGAGTAAATCAAGATAGATGCTTCCTTTCCACAAATTACCTACTGTGGCAAAAAAGTTTCACAACTAATAGCAGCAATCCAATCCAATCCTATCCTTGATGATCTTAAAAACTCCATTCCATGGACTTCTTGCTATATGCCCTTGTCATCAAAGTGAGTGAAGTAAGATGGTCCAGTTATCAGACAATCATAGTTTAGTTCCCCTGGTTTTGCTCTTTTTTGCCTTCATTTTATTTATTTTTATTATCATTTTGCCCAAAAGAACAAACCTTTTGTTAGTTTTGGTTAGGGGATATATACCAAAAAAGAACAAAGGATTGCCTAACAACAACACATACTGACATACAAATACAAAGGTGTTTAATTGTTGCATTCATACCATTCTTGATCAATCAACATTTCATCTGTTAATCCAAACTTCCTCAATACTTCTTCTGTGTGCTGCATTAACAAGCAGTACCTGCAATTAAATCTCATCATGAAGGTGTGTTTGTTGCATACATTACAATTTACAAAGGGTGTTTTGTTCGTTACCTTCCGCCGTAGCCTTGTTCCATAACTATCATGTTCCCATTTCCCATGTTATGTAGTCCTTCAAACTGCTCAACAGTCCATTTATACCACCTCATTAAAAACACTCTCAATGTAAGTCCATGCGATACGATCACCAGGTTCATATCCGGGCTCTGTTTACCAGGTGGCTGAAATCTCCCAATATCAATATCAGTTCTAAGTGTTTCCCTGAAACCTGCCCTTTTTAAAGTTTAAACAAGCACATTTCTTTAACATATAAATCTATTAATTACTATTAAGAAGAGCATGCATGAGCATGACTGACAGACCCGTAATTCGATCATAAACGTCTGCAGCTGATTCACCATTAGGAAAACGGTAAAAGAACCTGCCATACCGGGCACGAACTGCTTTCTCTATTTTCATTTGTTCTTTATCCTGGAAATTACCTTGCCATAAATCACACAAGAAAACATTATCTTCACAATTAATGTTGCATTACATGTTAATGAAAATGATTAATTGATCAAATATTCATCAGCTATAATAAATTCCCAAAATAACAGAGGTACCAAAATCTTGCTCTCTTAAACGAGGCTCTTCTCTAACACCAGCAATTCTATCACGTTCAAAAGCCTGAGCCAAATTCCTCAATGTTTCAAGCCCTCTTCTATATGGTGACACATAAAAATACACTTTCCAATCATCACCTCCATCTTTCTCAATCATTTCCCTTATTTTCCTCCCACATTCTTCAGCCTCATCAACCCCTTCTTTAGTTAACATAACTTTTGGGTCTGCGATTTTCGTATAAACACTTTCATCAACGTTGCCTAAGCTTTGTCCATGTCTGACAAGAATGATTCTTTTTGGTCTTGGAGGCTTTATTAATGGTGGGTTTAGGATAAGGTACTTTTCTGGAAAGCTTGCTAGACCATTATCATCGGCATTGCCTTGAAGATGTTGGAGGTTGACTTTGTCAACGTCGTCAGAACATTGGATTGAAGGGAGAAAGTATGAGGGTCTTCTTTTTTGGTGGATAATTGAAGAAGTGGTGGAGGCTGAGGTTGAGAAAAGGCTGCTCATTTGGTTTGTGATAGAAAATTGCATGAATCATCTATCATGTGTGGGTAGTAAAGTATTTGTTGAACCAACATGTGAATATGTGATGGGCTTATATTACATTCATTCACGAACCAAAAAAGAATGATAGAATGGGATCTCGATCCCCGACTGTGCACCTTGCACAGCTGCCCCGCCAGTGCATCGAAACGGTATCGTTTCGATCCGAAACGACGCCGTCTTGACTGTGTATGTGTGTTTTTTTTTTTTTTTTTACATCGCATCGAGGCGGCGTTGTTTCGGATCAAAACAACACCGTTCGATGCACTGGCGGGGGAGCTGTGCAAGATGCACAGTCGGGGATCGAGATCCGATAGAATGGGGTTTTTTGGTTGTCATGAAAAAAATAATTATAAATTGAATGATCATTAGTCAATATTGTTAAAACACACAGAAGAGAAACTTACAGTTTAAGAAAGATAAAACAGAAGCAATGCAAACATAAAAATGGCGGAAATTGATAAAACATGAAAACAAAGAGAACACAGTGATTTAACATGGTTTCCGGCGTTGTGCCGACTACTCCACGGACAGAAAATGAGATATATTATTATGCACAAAGTTACAAGGTATTCCTCACAAAGTGAAAGACACACTCTTGTATTGATTACAACATTGGTATTTATAGACACAAATCTCAAACCCTAACCGCTAATGATCTTTGTCGGAATTGTCATAAATACCCCACATGTGGACCCCAGCTCCAGCTGTTATCCACCAGAAGAAACTCAGCTTCAAACTGACTTTCCAGACTTGTAATCAACTGCTCAGATGTAGAACTCAGCTATACTCAGCAAAACTCAGCATACCAGAACTGACTGCTGACTTTAGAATAAACTCAGTTGCACTTCATCAAACTGATTTTCATAGAACTGAATATACTTAACTGAACTGACCATCATTCTCAGTCTCAGTTTTCCAGATTAGTTTCACTAGATTATTCATCAGTTTAGAGATCAAGTCACCAAAACTGACAAATCTCCATCTTGACTTGAACTTTCATTCACAGTCAACCAGATTGTATAACCAGATGTACTTGTACCAGATGCATTTGTCAATGCCAGGATGTACAGTACCAGACTTCTCCTTAGAATCCACTCAGTTGATCTGCCCTCAACTGAGTATCCAGATTTTAGTTTACAAGCTTTGAATATTCAGCAAGTCCAGACACAACTGAAACTTGATCTGCTGAACTGGTTTAGTGAACATATCAGCAGGATTATCCTTGGTGCTGATATTCTTCATTACAACCCTCTTCTCATTTCTTAGAAAATGATACCTCACATCAATATGCTTGGTTCTCTCATGATGAACCTGATCCTTAGCTAGACAAATTGCACTCAAACAGTCATAATAAATCTCAGCTTGATCCTGATGTAGCCCTAAATCACTGACTAGTCCCTTCAACCAGATACTCTCATTGGCTGCTTCAGTAAGAGCCATAAACTCAGCTTCATAGTTGATAAAGCCATTGTTGCCTGAAGAGTTGCTTTCCAGCTGACAACTGAATTCCCCAATGTGAAAACATAACCAGTCATAGATTTTCTACTGTCCACATCACCTGCATAATCAGCATCACAGTATCCTGTGATCAGTTCTTGAGTATCACCTCCATAAAAAAGACCAGCATCAGTTGTACCTCTAAGGTACCTGGACATTCTTTTCCATAAACCTGCTGACAACATTGACTGCCTGAGCCAGATCAGGCCTAGTGCACACCATGGCATACATCAGACTGCCAACTGCACTAGCATAGGGAACTTTTGACATGTATTCCTTCTCCTCTGCTGACTGTGAAGCAAAAAATGACAAATGAATATTTGATGCCATATGAGTATCTATTGGCTTAGCAGCTTACATACCAAACTTTGACAAAATCTAATGTATATAGCCCTGCTGAGATAAAAACAGTTTTTTCTGACTTCTATCTCTCAAGATCTCCATCCCCGAAATTTTCTTGGCTGCACCCAAATCCTTCATTTCAAACTCAGCACTGAGAAGGTCTTTCAGATACTAAACATCAGACATTTTCTTGCAGCTATATGTCATCCACATATAACACAAGATATATGTATGATCCATCTTCTAACTGACTGTTGTAAACGCAGCAATCATAAGGACTTCTGCTATAACCCAACTGGATTATGTAACTGTCAAACATTTTATACCACTGCCTAGGAGCTTGTTTCAGTCCATACAGGGACTTCTTCAACTTACACACAAGGTCTCCCTTACCAGGAACTTGAAAACCCTCTGGCTGAGTCATGTATATCTCTTTATCTACCTCACCATGTAGAAAAGTTGTCTTCACATCTAACTGCTCAAGTGTACATCTGAGACGCACTCTTGCATTGATTACAACATTGATATTTATAGGCACAAATCCCAAGCCTTAACCGCCAAAGATCTTTGTCGGAATTGTCATAAATACCCAGATGTGGACCCCCAGCTCCAGCTGTTATCTACCAGACGAAACTCAGCTTCAAACTGACTTTCCAGACTTGTAATCAACTGCTCAGATGTAGAACTCAGCTATACTCAGCAGACCAGAACTGACTGTTGACTTCAGAAGAAACTCAGTTGCACTTCATCAAACTGATTTTCACAGTACTGAATATGCTTAACTGAACCATCATTATCAGTCTCAGTTTTCCAGATTAGTTCCACTAGATTATTAATCAGTGTAGAGATCAAGTCACAAAAACTGACAATATATTTTTATGATAATCATTTGGGCTTTCTACTTAAAAGAAAATTCATCTTGTTGATATCATGTTATATACATGTTAATGTCATGAACTTAGAATCTTGATGCTAGCTTTGTGAGTTGTAGTGCGGTTGATCTCCCATTTACACATCTTAGCTTACGAGCTGGTAAAAACATGAATCGTATATGTTCGTGGTAGTCGGTGATTGACAGATTTAGATCCAAGTTGACATGATGGAAAATCAGAATTCTTTCAGTAGGTGAAAGATCGACTTGCCCTTTTTCAATTTGTACTAAAAAGTCTTTCTCTATACTACTTCGCGTTGTTTCATCATCTTAATACTGTGATCCACACCTTAAAAAAAATGAGAGCTCGTTTCTTTTGGGTGTGGTTGGGGGTGAGCAAAAAATTTCTTAGATATCTTGTACAACTATCCTTAAACATAAATCCCAAAGGCGGTCAAGGGTGGGGGATTGGGACTGCAAAACATTGCTTTATAGGGCAAATAATGGTGGATGTCTAATGTGGAGATCGAAGGATTGCCTTTGGAGGAGTTTCAGACACTTGTTGTATGGAGATGGGGGGTTGGTGTTTAAGTAGGTTTATGGGATGGTTAGGAATAGGAAAGTGTGGTGCAATTTAATTATAAATAGACATAGAATAAATGAGTGAATATTTTAGCATCTCTTAGATGAATGGTGAAAAATAGAGCTATCGTTAAAATTTGGATTGATACCTGGATAGGGGAAGAAAGCCCTCATGAATATTTTTCTGCATTCATAGTTGAAGAGTTTCTGGGCATTGTCAGAGTTCGACGAAGTTCAGAGTTGAAGTATCTCTCCATCTGAACAAGTAAACTGAGTTATCCTGGGAGACAATTACAACAACCGTGGGTACAAGCCGGTGCAAATTTGTCTCAAGGGCAAAATGCAACTCGTCTCAGTTTTGCATATCCTTTCATATTTTATTTTACATATATATTGTAATTATATTCTGAATTGGAAATAAAATTGTTCTTCATTTTTTCTGAATATTTATTTATTCGCATACGGGGACAACAAAAATAAAATTCATCTTGTTGATATCATGTTATCTACATGTTAATGTCATGAACTTAGAATCTTTATGCTAGCTTTGTGAGTTGTAGTGCGGTTGATCTCCCATTTACGCATCTTGGCTTACGAGCTGGTAAAAACATGAATCGTATATGTTCGTGGTAGTCGGTGATTGACATATTTAGATCCAAGTTGACATGATGGAAAATCAGAATTCTTTCAGTAGGTGAAAGATCGACGTGCCCTTTTTCAATTTTTACTAAAAAGTCTTTCTCTATACTACTTCGCGTTGTTTCATCATCTTATTCCTGTGATCCACACCTTAAAACAAATGAGTGTGGTTGGGGATGAGCAAAAGATTTCTTAGATATCTTGTACAACTATCCTTAAACATAAATCCCAAAGGTGGGGGATTGGGACTGAAAAACATTGCTTTATAGGGCAAATAATGGTGGATGTCTAATGTGGAGATCGAAGGATTGCCTTTGGAGGAGTTTCAGACACTTGTTGTATGGAGATGAGGGGGGGGGGGGGGGGTTGGTGTTTAAGTATGTTTATGGGATGGGTAGGAATATGAAAGTGTGGTGCAATTTAATTATAAATATACAGAGAATAAATGAGTGAATATTTTAGCATCTCTTAGATGAATGGTGAAAAATAGAGCTATCGTTAAAATTTGGAAGGATACCTGGATAGGGGAAGAAGCCCTGGCCTCATGAATAATTTTTCGAGACATTTTTAATTTCCCCTTGCTACTGATAAAAGGTGCTTGATTAATGACCGTAGAAATTACGAGAGGGGAGGGCTGGGATCGGAAATGGGACAGGATGAGGGAGCTAAGGAGGAGGGAAACATATGAACTTGTGAATCTATTGACTTCAGTCCAGAACATTTTTCTCTTGGCATGTCAACTTGACACTACTCTTTGGAGTCACAATACCCACAGGGTTTCTCCGTTGTGAGTTTGAAGAAATCCTTGATCTATGGCTAATCTCGTTCCTTTCCGATGGAATTATCTTATCCCAACCAAGATGAGCATGCATATGATGCTGGAAAGCATGGTGGACTTCCCACTTTGCTTAATCTTGCGAAATGTGGTATATATCTCAACACTCTCTTCTGCCCTACATGCTCTTCGGCTATAGAGGATGAAAAACACTTGTTCTCGTAATGTGCCCGTTTGCCGTCAAGATTTGGGATAAGCTTTTCCCTTGGTGGCGCATTCAGTCTATTCCTTTGTCGAATTGGGATAATTTCCTACATTTTTTCCCCTTATAGGTGAAATAAGTTCTCCAAAATTTGGGACGCAGCTAAAAAGATTGAGTGTTGGAGTCTTTGGAAAAAAAAGGAATGGCCCTATACTTAATTTGAAGTCGGCTCCTTAGAAGGATATATTGAGCGAAATTTAGTCACTTAACTTCGCTTGAGTTAACGTTACAAGTGAAAAAAGTTTGTTGATTGGATTAAATGGAATGAGTATCCGTTGGATAGTTTGACTTAGATTTAGGTGCTCTATTTCTTCTTGTCTAGTTGTTTGTAATCATATCTTTGAGTTGGAGTTGGGATCCTCTGCCGTATCCTCTCTGTTGTGCCTATGTTGTAAGCCCGAAACAACGTCGTTTCGGGCAAAAACGACGGCGTCTTGATGTTTATTTTTTATTTTAAGCTCAGATCGAAAAGGTGTCGTTTCGACTCAAAACGACGCCGTTTCGAGTCACAGCAGCGTCTACTGGGCTCGACCTACGGCAGAGGATCGAGGTCCCTTTGAGTTGTTGGTTGTATCTACTATCAACCGTAGGATAAATGTTGAGGAGGGGGTAGCAAAATTAATAGTACCAACATGGGAGATATTCATACCATGACCATTACTGGCACGAATTTGATCGTCACCGGAGTAGGGAACAGGTGGTGAGTTGAAGTTCTGAGGGTTGGGCGTCATGTGGTGGCTAGTGCCGGTGTCAGGAAGCCAGGAGGAGGAATCGAATGAGGTACCTGCAAAATTAGAAGAGGGTGGACGAGGAGGAGGAGAAGGGTTATAATTCGAATCAAACATGTACCAGCATGTATGAACAGTGTGACCGAATCGGTTGCATAATTGACATTGTAAGGAGGGGGCGGACTGATTTGAAGGATGCTGGAAGTTATTATAAGGCTGTTGTTGATGGTAGTTTGGCCTTGAACCTTGCGAACGACCCCGACCACGTCCACGATTATTATTATTATTTTGGTTGTTGCCACGGCCACGATTGGAAGAGGGCCTAGATGTGTAATTGGCAGACGGAGCAACACTGGGCGCGGGAAGCAATGGTGCAGCAGGAGGAGCAGCCGCATGATGATCAATTCGAGCTTCTATGGTCAGGAGCATGGAAAATAGTTCTTCGACGGTGAGATCAGTACGGGTAGAAACCATGGCGACAAGAGCATCATATTCGCGTCCCAAACCAGCGAGCACATAATTAATAATATCATCAGAATTTAAAGGTTGACCGGCAAGAGCGAGCTCGTCAGTAAGGCGCTTCACAGTCATAAAATATTCGGTAGCGGTGGAGTTAACTTTCCTGGTAGTGGCTAGTTGAGAGCGGAGATGAACAATCTTGGCCCGGGATTGCGAAGCGAAACATCGTTCAATTGTTGTCCACATATCAGCCGAGGTACGAGCATGGTAAACATGAATTAGAACGTCTTCAGAGAGCGATGAGGTGATCGCACTTAAAATAAGGTTGTCTTGTTTAACCCATTGGGCATAATCGGGGTTGGGTTTGCCCTCAATCAGTTTTGGAGGAGACGGGATCGTTCCGTCAATAAAACCGTAAACATCCTGACCTTTTAAATAAGGCACAATCTGTGCCAGCCATATTTGATAATTCGTTCGCGTGAGTTTGATGATGTTGACCGAATTGGATGTGTTGAAGGAGGGATACGGGGAGGAGGAAGCACCGGTGGGGGAGGTGGCGGTGACAGAAGAATCAGCTGCAGACATGTCTAAGAATTAAGGTGGGTTAAGGTTTTTGTTTTTTTGTTTTTTTTTTTTTTTTGGAGTTACAGAATCGAATGAAAAGGAGGGGAGCTACTGGAAGAGAGAAGATTTTTTTTTTTGTTGATCAGATGAAAGAGGAAGAATGAAAGAGGAAGAACAGGGTTTTTTTTTTTTTGATCGGATGAAAGAGGAGGAATCAGGGAGATGACGGAGGAAGAGGATCGGTGAAAGGGCGGCTTCAGCCTATGGCTCCGATACCATATCAATGTATAATGATAGAATATTTTTATTGATTTGATGATTGATTCGGTACAAGAATAGAGGGAAATATATATAGCAACATACAACTTAGCGAACAAGAAAAGTAAACGAGCTAAGCTAAATGAATCGAGCCATAACTATGAACTTGCTGTAACATCTACTCTCTCCGTTTCTTTTTAAATGTTGTAGTTGGCAAAAAAATATTTTTTTTAATTTGTCGGTGGTATATTTTCAAAACAATATTTATTGCGTTTTTTTTTTTTTTTTTTTAAATCTATCCTTATTTATTAAGAGGTGATATAATGAAAGCAATATTAAATTAAATTAATTATATTCAAGAGGTGTCGTTGTCATTTTGATGTTAAAATCAAAATATTAACTCATTTCTTTAATTGGGAAATCAGGGATAAGGACACAATCTGGAATATTATTAAGCAACAGGACAACTACATATTTTTTATAGGGAGAAGGACAACTGCATAATTTTTATAGCGAGAAGGACAAACAGTGAATCCCAAAAATCAGTGAATCTCCCTAGTGAATCCCGAAATCAGTGAATTTCGACAGTGAATTTTGACAGTGAATCCCGAAAATCAGTGAATCCCGACAATGAATTTTGAAAATTAGTGAATTTCGACAGTGAATTTCGGCAGTGAATTTAAACAGTGAATTTCGAACACAGTGAATTTCGATAGTGGATAAATAGTTTTGTCCTTTATGCAAAAGTTTCAAAAGACTGTCCTTCTACTCAATTGATGAAATATTTTTGTCCTTCTCCCTCATTCCCCCTTCTTTAATTTGTGTGTTTTTCCAATTACGTCGGTAATAGAGCGGGTATTACTTTGCTCCTTTTTCTAGCCTATCTATCTTCTTGATAGATAATGCGTTAGTAAAATTGTTGGAAAAAAAATTGGTTGTTGTTCAAGGACACTTAAAAATTTCAAAAAAAAAAAAATTAAAAAAAAAATTGAACGCATCTTATTAATAAAAAAGAAGAGCAAATAAAATGACATAAAAATTCTTCTCTTCTTGTGCGAAAAAAAAAAATTTAAAAAAAAAATTCTTCTCTTCTCAAAATGACATAAAATAAAAAACGTAGATCATGTGACAAGTTTCTTTATCAAATAACGAAAAGAAAAGGTTTATAACGTTTCTTTTATCTTATTATCTATGTAATCTATGTTGACTTTTCACATTAGTTTATCATGTTAAGTTAATTTAGTTTAATCACAGTGGGCGTACAAGTCAAGACGGGATTCACCCAGCCTCATCTCCGAGTAGATCATAATTCAGTCACAATCATGAGCTCCTACTATCTACTACTCAACTTTGGGCCTGGATTATCCAGAGTAACCACATTGGTCTCTTGATGTATTCCCTAAATAGACTATAGGGAGGAAGTTCATACATTGAAAGCCACGGTGGATTCCCCTAACAGTCCTTCTTCTCTAATTAAAACTAGTTGACTCCCTCATTATGGGAGAGTCACTTAAGGTGAACAGTATGTCTTCTTACTCTCTTTTTTTTGTTGAAGGTGAACGGCATTTTTTGCAACATATTTTCAACAATAAATATCACCATATGAGTTGGGATATTTTCAGATGGAATGATGATACATGTATAACGGTCGTGTCACAACGATTAACACAACAAAATTTTGCATCGTTAATTATAATTAGTCTACATCACATTTAATATGTACTATATCATAATCAATGATGAAAAGTTGTGTTACTCGTTGTGACTCAATTGTTGTTAAAAATACAAGGACTTTCAAAATATACTATATTTTTTCAAAAATAACTTTCATAAAGGAATACGACATATTAAAATATCATTTTGCAACTATAAAATATTTCATTTTAATTTTATTGTAAAATTAAAAGAAAAAAATGGGAAAATATATTGTTAGTTAAATTGGTTAGTTGAGATTGTTAGAAAAAAATATTTTTGAGGAATTGTATATGGAGTTTTATTGGATTTGGTTATTGTATATGGTATTGAAAAAGTCAACCTGAAACGAAAAATTAAAAGTGCTATAAGGAGCCACTACTACGGTTAGTCTGGCCCTTTCGGTTTAAACCATTTTCTCTTTGTGTAAGACCTAATCAATCTTCAGAGGACGTACGGTTCTTAACTAGTCGATCCCTCGAGTAGTTAGCCTCGAGCTCAGCCCGAAGCCATTATATATTCACAGAAAATTCTTACATAGAGACTCCCTGCGTAGAGAGTCTCTACCATAGAATAACTCTATATTCTCTCTTAATGAGAGCTCGTAGATGTACAGAGCTAGCTAGAGGACGCATACGCAAGAAACAGAGGACCCAGATCTACTCAACACCATTTAAAAATTCCAAACAAATACTGAACCGACTATATATTTTTAAATTCATAGTATATTCAGAAAACTTTACATAACTGTGTGGCCATTGAGATTATCTAAAATAATAATAGTTTGCAGTTTGATACGTGTATTACTTCATATTTAATCAGCGACATACACTATGTTTTTTGTAAATTAATACAAATTAATTTGACCATATCATCATATAAATCTATATAGTATTATTTTTTTTGAATAAATCTATATAGTAAATTTTTATTTTTGTGGGTCAATCTATATAGTATTCTAAATAAATAAAGAATCGTAAAACGCGTTATGGAAAGTTATTATAAGAGGTATTGGATTATAGAACTACAAGCTCAGGTTCAGTAGCCTAATTGTATTTTTTTTTAAAATTTATAAAAAGAAGCCCATGTTTCAACCTTAGGAAAAGCCTTTCGCATATTAAAAAAAACAGGAAAATCCAAAATAAGCGACTTGAGAATGCTTAGGGAGGTTACCGTTTCGATTCTCCTCTGAGGCGCCATGTTGAAAGAGCTTTGGCCAGACCTTACCGGCCCCTGAGTAAGAGTCAGACTCTGCAAGCACGACCTGGACCGAACTCCGGATTAGTCGGACCAGTGGGTTCCAAATATCGGGGGGCTTTAAGCAAAAAAAAATAAAAAAATAAAATTAGTACTCTTTTTTTTTTTTTTTTATATCAAGGAAATTAGGAAAAACCTTAAATTAGTAGTACTTTAATATTTGTAAACAATATCCACTCAAAAAAAGAAATTGTAAACAATAAACATCCCCTTCTTTACTGTAGCGACTTTTGCCCTCCCCTCAATCACGGCTCACTCTCTTCTATATGAGTGATTACATTTACGGTAAAGACTAGCAGTGCAAACAGAAATGCAAAAAAAAAAAAACCACAAGAAAGGTTGAATTGTTTGGCCATGTTGTCGATTGAAAAACATTGGTTGATGACATTGATTACATAAATTTGTATTTTTGCATCTAAAAATGCTAAACGATAAGTGTTAAAGTGATACTTTTGTTGAAAATGTTTGACAAAAACATTTCTTTTGCATTATTTATACTATTATTAGTTGACTTTAAATGTTTTTTTTTTCTTGAAATAGATGCTTCATTTAAATCTTAAAAAATATTAGCCTACTAAATTTTTTTGTCAAGGGCCCGATAAATGTATTTGGCTTAGAGACTGGAAATTCACATGGACGGCCCTGATTAATTATATATTCACTTATTTTTCAATACTTAAGGACAACTATTGCATTAATTAAGTGCTACAGCAAAAAATATTGCATTAATTTCAGTCAAAGGTTATCTTAGACTTTTTTTTATTAAAATTAATGACATATAACCAATTTAATCAATTTTTTTAAACTGTGTAAAAAATCAAAATGATTTTATATTTTGGGACATAAGTAGTAGTAGTAAGCTAATCCCTTTGTACTAAAATATAAGTCATTCTAACTCTTTAGATTTGTCTCACAATATAAGTCATTTTGCATAACCAATGCGACATTTATTATTTTTCTCTATCTTACCCCTAATTTATTATCACTTCACCATCTTTTACTTACTTAACATCTATTGTATTATGATAATCAATAAATATTTTAGACGTTTAATTTATTGCATTCAACCATTTAATTAATCCGTGTAAAAATTAAACCTATAAATGACTTATATTTTAGGACGGAATGAGTAGTAATTTTCAGACAATGAATTAAGAAAAGGGTACAAAAGTCTTAGGAAATGACCTAGTGATAAAAGACTTGAGTGCTTTAAAAGGACATCTGGATCTTAAGTAGGATTGTGTAGGTTCGAACCCCATAAATGAGAGACTTTTTAAGTTATTTGGTGTAATAGCAACCCCATAACTATGAACCATTAGGTTACATGATTAACATCTCCACTAATCTTCTGAGAGGGGATAAGTGAGGACCGTTATGGTTAGGGTTTAACAATTTTAAAGAAAAATACAAAAACAATCGACAAAATGCCACCTGTGCCTTTCCAAAGTTTTAATGTCGGTATATATTACCCTAAAAAATTGTCGGTATATACATACAAAAATATATATAGTAATAGTATATATTTGTGTGTCATGGTTCAAGTGTGCACGCATATGTGTATGTGTTTTATATTTTAGTCATAATACCTTGGTCTCATGATATAACTTTTTTCTTTAGAAAGTGTTTTGACTCATTAAAAATGATGGTTTTTCTTTGTTTGCCTTTATCGCTTTAGTATAGTTTTGCTGCTAAACACTTTGTTGTATCGGGATGGTGGTTTTCCACTTATTGAATAAAGGTAGATTATTTTTCAAAAAAGAAAAATGATTGTTTTTCTGTAACTAAAAATGATGTTGAATGTCATAAATTTTAAATGAAAATGTTTGATTTATCTTTTGATTGTTATTAAATAATGGTTGCCTCTCCGTTTTTTTAATCTGTCCAGAGAGAAGAATCACACAGATTAAGAAAATAATATGTCTAAAATACAATATTGAAAATGTATTTTTTTATTGGAGATGTAAATATTTTGTTGGTAAATGAGTTTTTAGTATTGAAAATGTATTTTTTTGGAGATGTAAATAATTTATTGATAAATGAGGAAAAAATAAATAATAAATGATGCATTGGAAATGTAAATTGACAGATAAATAAAACAGAGCAAATTCCGAATGTGACAGATAAAAAAAACGGAGGGAATATAAAGTAATATAAAAAAAAGTTGAATTGGAAATGAATTAAAGATAACAAAAAATAAAGAATTAAAGAAAAGATGAAGAAATATACATAAATGTGTTGTTGCTATTTTAAAAATCATTATAATGTTATAAGGTAAGGTAGGGATAGAGGGGGTAGAGAGATAGGGTGCGGTGGGGTGATTGGTAAAGTGTGTACATGGTAGGTAATGAACCTGGGATAGAGTAGGATAGGGCGGGTAGGGTAAAGTGGGTGATGGGGAAAAGCTATACCACCCTACCCCACATAACCCTATTATTTATACCATATACTATCTTATGCACCTTTACTGTACCCAACATCACGCAACCCATCATTAACCCACTACCTTGCCCTACTCATCACTCGATGTATCACCTACTAATCTGTTTCATTCCATACATAGTAATGGAATGATCGAGTTTATTCCATTTCAATCATATGAATTAATTCGATTCCATTTCATTACTGCATAGCAAACATGCCATTATGGTACGTTACCTATCATAATATCAGTCTGACTGACTCTCTCTCATTAAACGACAAAACTTCAGCAGTATTCATACACATAAATATAAAGACGTTGATGGTCATATAGAGAAATTAGTCATGTTTGTTATTTGCAGTAAATTGAAGAAAGTGTCCTCAAAGTCAAAGTTAGATCAATATTTGGATGATGAGTGATATGAATCATTAATCAGAGTCACGCTACTGGCATATATGACGATATTTTGGGCTATAGCACAAGCATGAAGCATGAAGCATGAAGCATGTTAACTATACGTCCCTTTTGAGGCATGGATAAAAGTTGTACATATTACATCGTTACCGTCCAACATCTTTACAAGTAGATCCACGGACATTACATACTATCCACGAGGTATTAGGTATAACCTCAATCACGTACAAGTCCAGTCCAATCATTGGTCTCGTACTCTTCTCCAAGGTCGGGGGTAAGGCTCAAACCCCTATCATACTATAAGGACTACGACCTGACCATTGAGGCTTTAGGCGGGGGTACAATTATTGTAGTGTACTTGGTCAATGTACGCTCTTAATTATTTCCATTGGTGTTGCCAGACATACTCCTACCATTTATGTCACGACTTGGATCATATGTTTCGCACTTCTTCTCCCATGTTGGTTATCGTTACACCAAGACAACATCACGCTCGTAACAACCTTATCATTATATATGTTGGCTCAAGGTCTATACAAACCTCATAACGAAACATTAATTGTCATGTACGACTACGCACTGTATTGATAGAAGACAATATTATTCAAATAAATAATATTAACAATATACACACATTAATTACAGAATATATAATTATTATGTAATTAATGCGTAATATATACAACTAATGTGTATATATTGCTAATAAATAAAGAAAATCAATACTCATCAAGAAATAATAAAAGACTGAAACTGTTTTTCTAATTGATGAATTGATACAGTAATGCTCCTTTATATATATGAGAGAAATCATAATACTAATAAAAGTACTATTATTTATTAACAATATACACACATTAATTGTAGATATTACGTATTAATTACAGAATAATTGTATCTGTAATTAATGTGTGTATATAGTTAATATTATTTATTAGCAATATATACACATTAGTTGTAGATATTACGTATTAATTACAGAATAATTATATATTATGTAATTAATGTGCGTATATTGTTATATTATTTATTTGAGTAATATTGTCTTCTATCACCCTCCCTCGAACGAGGCCGGGTTTGGAGGCTGAGTTTGTCTTGGCATAATTTGGAGGGCATCTCCACTCCAGTAATTTTTCCGGAGTCCATAGTTGTGATGTTTTGGAGGGCATCTCCACTCCGGCGGTTCTTCCGGAGTCCATAGTTGTGATGTTTTGGAGGGCATCTCCACTCCGACGGTTTTTCCGAAATCCATTAGTGGTGTGATTTTGGAGGGCATCTCCACTCCGTCGGTTCTTTCGGAGTCCATAGTTGTGATGTGTTGGAGGGCATCTCCACTCCGGCGGCTCTTTCGGCTCTTCCGAAGTCCATTAGTAATTTGTATGTCTTTCGGCCCTTCCGAAAGTCTTGTTGTGTTGTTGGATTTTGTTGTTGCTACCTCCAATGGTGACTGCTATAATGATCTGCATTCTTGAATCAACCCTAGATGATAGATGGATAATAGATTCCAAAAGATTATAATAGATTCTATATGTTAGACCTTTTTTTAAGTAATAAATAATAGATTCTATATGTTAGACCTTTTTTTTTAAGTAATAAATAAAAAGAAAAATAAAAAAAGAATTTGGACTAAAAACTGGGAGAATGAATTGAACATGTTGAGATGTTTTATTGTTGGGCTGATGCGCATAAGGGCATTATGCCTAGGATGAATAATTTTTTTATTTTTATAAGAAAGGTTGTAACTGGGTTTGAGGAAGGAACGATTTGGGCATGACGTCAAGTCGTCAATGCATGATTGGAGCATAAAGTCAATGTTTAAAATATAAGATAAATGAAAATGCAGAGGTTTATCATATTGCCGTGGGGGTTTGGAGGATGTAAGTGCTGGTTTATGAATTTGAGAAATGGGTTTGCTACGTATTTAAAAAATGGTTTATCGCGGAAGAAGATCGGGCGAGGGTTCATCAATATTAAGACACTTGAACCCTTGTTCCTGTCTCTGATACCATAAAGAAAAATCAATACTCTTCAAGAAATAATAAAAGACTGAAACTGTTTTTCTAATTGATGAATTGATAGAGTAATACTCCTTTATATAGGAGAGAAATCATAATACTAATAAAAGTACTATTATTTATTAACAATATTCTCACATTAATTATAGATAATTATTCTATAATTAATACGTAATATCTACAATTAATGTATGTATATTGTTAATATTATTTATTAGCAATATATACACATTAGTTGTAGATATTACGTATTAATTATAGAATAATTATATATTCTATAATTAATGTATGTATATTGTTAATATTATTTATTTGAATAATATTGTCTTCTATCATGTATTAATTGTCAGAGTTTTTACATGTGTTTGAAGCTTGGGTAAGCAAGTGACGCCCCCACAACACTTTATCACATATTGAGGATATATCCACATTGTATTATCAATGGTGTTTTGTCAATGTCGGTTGATTTTGATAGTAAATGTCTTTCCATATAGCAAAATGTCTTATTACATACTATTTGTTTAATTTTATCCTTCAAAATTTCAAGCTTATTTATTCTGACTCAAATATAGATAGAATGTTGAATTTTTTATGTCCAAATTTGGCTCAGAATATATGAAATAAGCTTTCTAACCGTTATTGAGTCTATAAAACACTTAACTTCAAACTCAAATTAACTCAGGATAATCAACCATATTACCTAAGTCAGAATAATTTTTGTTGTGAAAAAATATTCCTTTTTGATATCCAAAATCCGTATAAGCTAAAATTTCTTGTATATTATATTCCATCATTGAATAGTAGACACCAGACAATATATATTATTAGAGGAGTTAATATCCACTTTGTATCACTCGTATCTAAATTACATTAATTATGATTAATCGAACCAGTTGATTCCGGATATAGGAGATTTTAAGAGAAAAAAAATACTACTAACTATAATTATTACGAACCAATTAACCTTTGCACAATAAATAATTATTTTATATAATTAACAACAAAATGAATAAAATAAGGTGTCAAAGAATCCAAAAACAGTGACTCATCTTTAATTGTCTTGTAAAAGATAGATCCGTCTGATTGATCAAGGTCAAATAATAAGACACAAATGCCACTTCAATCATGCAATATTTAACAATGAGGCCATTGTAGTTGACCGTTATTATAATCTTTTTTTAATATTAATGTACTAATACCTACGTAGGAAATCAACCGTATCAGGAAGATTTTTTTAAATTTTTTTTTTTTTATCTGGATAGAATTGAATTATGATGGCTATTTTTAAATAATTTTTAGTACCATTTTCCTATGATTTCTTTTGATGTAAACTTTTGTTCAATATGTTGTTAATTCGTTGTCTTTTTTTAAGTACTTGTGCTTGCATTAATTTTGAAATAAATATGGCTTGCCTGATTTTTCTCGGGGTCAATTAGTCATTTTTTTTATATAATTTTTATATTGTGACAAATATAGTAAATAAATAAAAGGGAAATGGAAGGTTAAAATAATGGCAAAAGGGCCTGCAACAACACTATCGGCTATACAAGTTAAATTAGGAGGTGCAAACAAAAGAATGTAAGGGTTCAAATGATGTCATTCTAATCTTATCTATATATATATATAAGATTATACTCTATTTTTTTACTATTATCTTTTCTTATCTCCCTCTCTTTATGTCATTGAGATTACCTTATTTGGTTTATTTACTTTCTTTTATCTCCCTATATATTTATGTCATTGCCAAATAATCTCATAGTTAATACCATTTGAGAACATATGTATAAAACAACAAGATAAATCTATAAAATATAAATTTAAATAATTTACATTCAACAACAAAAAAATATCTACGTAAGAAGTTTTACTAAAATATATCAATATTGTGCAAAACTTAAATATTTGGATAGGGTACCAACAAAGGTTAGTCGGAATTAAGCAAGATGTCTCGGGTTCGAGCCTTTATGGATGCAGCAAACATTGTTTGGAGATGTCTCTACCTCTAGAGCCCAACAGTACATCGAAAGTTAAGTTTCAGATTATTGTCTGGATATCTTGCGAAAGCAAAAAATATTTGGATATGATAGGTTGAGATAGGGTAGAGACTAGAGTGGTGGGATAAGGTATGATGAATAAGGTAGGGTAGGATGGGTATGTGGTGGAGATAGGGTTAGGTGTATATATATAACGTAAAAACACCTTACCTCACTTGAACCATACCATCTTATAACCCTACCACATCTCACCCCACACCCACCCCAAACTATCTTACTACACATTTTGGTATAAACCGGATATTTTATTAAATTATGAAACTGTACAAACAGGTCAAAACTTGAGTTTACATCAATTGCATTAAAATAAAATAAAAAATAAAAAAAGAAACAAACAAACTCAGGGCCAGACTAATCTAAGCTCGCGTGCTTTGCGTATCGCATTCGCAATAAAAACTGCCGTGGGGGAATCTTTGTTTTGCCAGTACCAAATGCTAGAGACAAGTTTTTGAAAAAGAAATCTCCAAAACTCAATTGTATCGTGCTTAAGAATGTTGACACCAAGACAAAAGTCGAGCCAGCCAGGAATGTCGGCAATTGAAAGGAATTCATGCCATTAAGCATTATGAACTATAAGTTTAACGTCATTTTACCTTACCATCTAGAACTATAAGCCAGCATCATGGATCCGCCACCGTCTAGAACCTTATGTCACGCTGCTATCATCACATATAATCAGTCCAGGGTTAATTCTAGCCCGACTTAATTAGGGCAAGTGTGAGTTATATTACGTTTTCGTAAAAGAAAGAAGAAAGAAAAAGGCAAATAATTTACTCATACAAAGTCTTGGTACTTGTGAGAAAAGAAAAGAAAAGTTAACCAGAATCCAAAGGGTCCCCACCAAACCTCCTCTTTAATTTTTCACGGGGAATGTAAATTGAATGATGTATCTAAATGATTCAGTATGTTCATACTCCATTTGAATGGTTTTTTTTTCTTCTGAAAGAGGGCTTCTCATACGGGGATCGGACCACTCAAACTTCAGTTAGGCTATAATGTTAATACAATACCCAAACTCTTTAACCACCGAGCTATTATGGCTTGATACTTCTAAAATTTGAAACAATAAAAAACTGGAAAACTAAGAATCATCTACATTTGAAAAAAGAACAAAGGGAAGAAGAGAAATGGACGGGAGAAAAATTCACGTGCACGTCCACTTCAGGTTGTCACTATTCCATTCATTATATAAAAGTTCCAGCAGACATGGAACAATGTCAATTACAATTTATATATATACAAATGTACATATGTACTGTATATATATATATATATATATATATATAAATAAAAATTAATTTATAAGAATGTTTTAATAAACTGTACAGGATTAAAATTCTCCTTCATGTCGCTATACATAAAACCGTGCATCATCAGCTCTTATCATTTTCACACTACTACTAATATGTCCATCTTCTTGAAAATTGGCATTAATTAGATGTCATCACACGTCGCCTGTGTTTTATTATGCATATATTGAAACTAATTAGCATGCTTTTTTTGTTTTCTTGTTTTTTTGTGTTTGAAACAAGTTAAATTTGTTGTAAATAAAAATTAACAAGGTGCTGAGACAGATGCATGCATTAATTATGTGGAAAATATTATTTGTCTTTTTTTTTTTCTTTGATGGGGAAAATATTATTTGTCACTTTATTAAAACTTAAAATATTTAACTTATATATATACGGGTCGAGATCATCTGTCTAAATAAAAACTACGTCGTTTCATGTGTATTTATTTTATTTTTTTTTGTTTTTCTTCAAAAATTCAAATACACATGAAACGATATAGTTTTTACTTAGACATCGAAATTAGACACACAACTTAGACATGTGATTTCATCACATATATATACACGTATGCACGTATGTATGTACAATACAATAAGTGATAATACATGACTTTCAGACAGAATACTGAACCTCAAAACATTTTATGAGCTAGATAGACCTGATATATATATATATATATATATATATATATATATATATATATATATATATATATATATATATACACGTACTTGTTTTGAGAAGATGTATGTGTATATAAATGTAGAGGGCCAATCAGTGGCAGACCTATATACAACCAACTACCCCTCTTGAATCGGAAAAATTACACTAATATATATATATCTATCAAACTCTCCATAAATTTTTTATTTGTCTTTAAAAATTTTATTGTCCCCCTTACCCGAGATCCTGTGTCCGCCCCTGTGGCCAATATGATATGGCATAGACTAGTGTTAAGTGTTGTGGTTCTTAATTCGAAAAATTCTGGTTCGAATCTCAATGGAGAGAAAAGTGTGCGTAAATGTTTAAATTTCGTATCCATTAAAAAAGAATTATAGAGGCCTGGGTATTAGTAGATTGAATTTCTTATGGGGTCAATTAAATTGAATTTTTAAGTATAAAGATAGTTGAGGATGTAGACAATATACCTCTTTTCATACTAAGCCGTCATGCAAATTTGTCCAATAAGAATATTTTAAAGCTTTCAATTAGTCTATATATATATATATATATATACTATTTTTAAATGGAGTACGTACAATTTTTAAGATTTGTAAACGTACCACCAACGAAGCAATCCCTTTTTGTGTCTCTGGCTTCTTTGATGGGCCTGGTAGCAACCACAAAAGGCTTAGCTACTTAGTCTACAAAACTAATTTATGAATTTTTAAGAAATTCGAAACAAATCTAAAATTGATATAAGTTTAAAGTGGGATATTTATTGACCATGGTATAATGTTACATGCACTTGAAAGAGATTACGTAATGTGAATCTATTAAAGTGTCACACTTTGGGAACTTGTGATTAATATTTATTGTGTCCCATATTCAAAGATGGATTTCTCTCACCTCACAACCTAGGTGTTGGGGATGAGGCCCCTCATCTTATATGAGTTTGGGCTAGGTTTTGGGGATGAAGTCTCTCATCTTATATGAGTTTGAGTCTAGATACAGTATCAGGACTAATAAAAAATTGAATAAATCTTGAGGGGGCGTGTTAAAGTGTCTCACATTGCCAAATCTACAGTATCAGGACTAATAAAAAATTGAATAAATCTTGAGGGGGCGTGTTAAAGTGTCTCACATTGCCTAGGTTTTGGGATGAAGCCCATCATCTTATATTAGTTTGAGCCTATAGGTTTTGGGGATGAAGCCCCTCATCTTATATGAGTTTGAGCCTAGATTTTCTACAGTATCATGACTAATAAAAAATTGGATAAATAGATTTTGTAAAATAATCCCTTAAAAAATTGAATAAATCTTAAAGGGCGTGTTAAAGTGTCTCACATTGCCAAATCTACAGTATCAGGACTAATAAAAAATTGAATAAATCTTGAAGGGGCATATTAAAGTGTCTCACATTGCCTAGGTTTTGGGGATGAAGCTCATCATCTTATATGAGTTTGAGCCTATCGGTTTTAGGGATGAAGCCCCTCATCTTATATGAGTTTGAGCCTAGATTTTCTACAGTATCAGGACTAATAAAAATTTGGATAAATAGATTTTGTAAAATAATCCCTCCGTCCCAAATACTTCCTCCGTCTCAAAATATAAGTTATTTAGAGTGTTTTCACAAAGATTAAGAAAATGGTTGATCGAATGCCATAAATTTGAAGAAGAAATGTCTAAAATATCATTTGACTATCATTAATGAAAGGAAATAATTATAAAATATTGAAAAGTGGTTGAATTGTTAATATATTAGATGTAAGATTGATGAAATAGTAATAAATGCTTCATTGATAATGTAAAACGACTTACAAACAAAAAGGTGTAGAGTTACTTATATTCTAGAACGCAAGAAGTACAGGTCCTTTTATTTACAAATTTACCCTTCTTTAAAAAAATTCTATTGGTTGAATATATGTATTAAACGGTGTAACAGAAACACCATAAAAGTGTTGGAAGAGATTATATAAAATCATTCAAAACCGATTAAAATAACAATAACATCACATAAATGTCGCTTGATTCTAGAGTGTCGATTCTACCAATTTAATACCTCTAATAAATCTCATATCAACTCCCTTCCTTCTTTCCTTATGTGCATTTGTCAAAAGCTAGCTAATTAAGTGCTCCAGAGCCATATCTCAACGATATAAAAAAAAATGTGATGTGTTTGATTTCGTAGCGAATCAACTTCTCATCCAAAATATAAAAAAAGGCAAAATTAGTTATAAGGCCGTCGCTAGAGACTTAATGATCATTTAGGACACTCCGAAATCTTATTTAGTTATAAGGACATTCTAATTTTAAGAAGGAAACTTATTTAGTTATAAGGACATTCTAATTTCAAGTGGATAAAGAAGAAGAAGGAAAAAAAGGAAGGAAGGAATAAAAAAAAAAGATGAAGCGCTGGAGCTGATGTTTGGTTTTTTTTTTTTATTTTTTCATTTTTAGATGCAGTGACATTGATGTCTGAAGCAGTGACATTGATGACTTATGCAGTGACATTGATGTCTGATGCAGGGACATTGATGACTTATGCAGTGACATTGATGTCTGATACAAGGACATTGATGACTTATGCAGGGACATTGATGTATGATGCAGTGACATTGATGAATGATGCAGGGACATTAAGCTAAACAAGATCGTCAAATGATTCAAGATCGTGTTAAGGAATTGAGGGATTCCACAATGAATCCAATTATCAGGAGGGCACAAACAACGTGTGGCCATTACAAGAGTCATAGTGAAGAGTCTTTGTAGTTTCTCCAAACTTGTACTTCTATCCATATTAAAAGCTCCACATTTGGAGAAATGCAAAGCAAGAGCATAGCTGACTGATGCAGTTGTTAGGTTTTATGCAGTGACATTGATGTCTGATGCAGGGACATTGATGACTTATGTAGTAACATTGACGACTTATGCAGTGACATTGATGTCTGATGCGGTGACATTGATGACTTATGAAGTGACATTGATGTCTGATGCAGGGACATTCATGACTTATGCAGTGACATTGATGTCTGAAGCAGTGACATTGATGACTGTATTTACAATTAGATAACTGATGCAATGATATTGATGTCACCGCATATACAACTTGATACACACATTTGATAACTTTGTAAAGTAACTTTATTTCTTTGTTATCTTTAAATATTTGATTGATCTTGGTTTATTTGATTAGTGTTGGTTTAAATATTCGATAACTTTGTAAAATAACTGTATTTCTTTTTTTTTTTGTTTAAAGGCAGATTTTTACAACCAAATGTATGAATAAATCGTTACAATAACACGTCACTGCATAAATCGTTACAATAACACGTCACTGTATAATTCGATACAATAAGACATCACTGTATAGATCGCTACAATAATAAGTCACTGCATAAATCGCTACAATGAGACGTCATTGCATAAATCGTTACAATGAGATGTCACTGATCAAGGTTGTCAATGGATCGCGGCGGTCGATACATCGTGGTAGTCAATGAATCGCGGCGGTCAATGCATCGGGTGGTTAATGGATCCCGGTGGTCAATGCATCGGGGTAGGTGGTCAATGTATGATGGTGATCAATACGCCACGTCGATTTTTATGAAGAAAAAAAATTGATTTATGAAATTTATTCAGAAAAATATCAAATTTGATTTTAGAATAAAGAAGACGAAAAAATATGAATTTTAGTGAAAAAATTATGATGATCCGAGTTTTAGATCAAAATATATGACGTTTAGAAATATGGTGAATTAAAAAAAAAAACAAAAACAAAAACAAAAAAACTGCTGAATGAACGTTGGGTGGAGTTGGTTTTTTTTTTCCCTTTGAGCGCTTTTTTTTCCCTTCCTTTATTTTTTTTCCCTTCTTCCTCTTTATCCACTTGAAATTAGAATGTCCTTATAACTAAATAAGATTTTGGAGTGTCCTATTACCCCTAATAAGTTGAAAATCGGTCTTTTTAAATAATTGGCCAAAAAAAAAAAACCCGTATAAATAGCTATTTACACGCTCAACCATCCAAGCATTACCTTCGATTTATCCCTTTTACAAAACTATAGAGACGGAACAGTGCAGGCGAACTTTGGGTTGAGGCAAGTAATAAAAGGAAAATATAAAATATATATATAATCCCCTGGATATGGCCTAGTGGTGAGCGGGTGAGATGGTGTAGTGCCTTGCTATATCTAAAGCCGGAGGGTGGGGGGTTCGAGTCCTGTAAAGTGCCGGCTCATTTCGGTAAGAGATATCTAATGCAAAGCCTCATCCCTGAGCTGCTAGATCCCATGATTAACCTCTCTAGAATCGGAAAAATAAAATTAAAAATAAAATATATATATATATATATATATATATATATATATATATATATATATATATATATATATAGGATGGTCCATATATATAAGAAAATTAAACCATATATTCATGATGATGATGATCAAAAAAGGGTATGTGGGTGAAGAGGAGCCAGGGTTTGGACCACCCTATACATTTTTTTGTGTCTCATTAACCCCTCATTATTAGCAATTGAGACTCCTACTACAATGTATGTACTTTGATTTTATAGGGTAGGTATCCCCCTGAGCTGAGCATCTATTTAAATAAAAAAATAAGAAGAAGAAGAGTACTGCTGCCTGCCTCTGCTGCAATTACAAGTTTCAAAGAGCTTAATTAATTTCCCAAAATCTGTCTTTTTTTTCTCCTACTACAGTTCTTTTACCCTCCCCTTTTTATGGCTGCTATTAATTATTTCCCTGTCCATTAATACTAATTACTTCAACTTCTTCATCTTAATTAACCTTTGCATTATAGTACTCCTTAAACATCCTTAAAAATCTATCTATATCTGTATCAGAATTTAATGTTCCATTGTTAGTGTTGTATCGGATAATAATGCATGCCCTGTAATCTTAAATTATGCAAATCATATTTCATCCTAATTTAGATAATCTCTTATCATTTTAAGTACTAATTTCAATGAAATCTCCAAATATTGCATGTCTATCTGATGAGAATTGATCGATGCATCCTTTACACAAATTCCTAATATAATATATGACAAATGAGAATGCATATAGTAAGAAGAACATGGAGGAGACCAATCCGGATCCTCTGCTTTTGGAACCCCAGCTTTTCTCAGCTTTGGTGACGTGGAGGCAGTTGATTGGCTCAAAAAACTGAGTTCGGCCCATGAAAACTGAGACTCGATCAGCTCGCCACTCAGTTTTTCAGCCAATCAGCTGCGACCACGTAGGCAAAAACTGGGAAATGCTGGGGTTCTAAAAGCTGAGGATCCGGATTGGGAGGAGACCATAGAGAATTTGAATTCACTAAAGTCTAATTAGGTAGCTTTGATTATCATATTTAAATTTGAGATCTACCAACTGTCTCATGTTAATGACAAGCTTTATTTGCAGGAGTTAATTAAGATACTCTTAGATAATAAAACACACAATCGTGTACTATGGGTTTGTGTAAAAGTCTCACGTATATCGGTATAGTAGTAGAATGCTCACCTCTATATAAATGTGAGACAAATATGTCCTGTCAACTCGGGTTAGCCTTTTTAGACCAAGCGAGGATGGTGATCTAAGCAGTTGATCGGGCCATTTATAACTCATTTAATTATACCAGACCCGGGGTCAGGGGGCGTTACTGAATAGTATCAGAGCCGAATATTAGGACACTGTTAGAGATGGTGTAAGGATGGTCTCTAGTTAATTACCTCTGATAGGGACGAAACTGGGAGTGTGAGTGTGAGACATAAATGTCTTGCCAACCAGTGGCGGAACCAGGAAAAATTTTCGGGGTGGTCTTGGTATATAAACTGCAAAGCTAAAAAAAAATCCGGGAAAAAAATTAAAAAATTTTGGTAGTGGGATTTGAACTTACAACCAAGAATTATGGAGACTTAGAAATGTTTGTTCTTAAACCACTAGGATATAAGGTATTTTGTTCAAAAAAAAGACACATAGCATACTAATATTAACACTACTACTACAATAATAAAAATTTAGGGGGCTTGGGACCATATAGGGGGCTATGACCATTTGAGGCTTGCATCAAAAAGTCATCATTATAACTCGAGTTATATTTTTAGACCAAACGAACGGTTTTTATGGTAGTTCTTCTATGGTCATTAAATTTGAGGGTCAAACTTGGCATTATCTTAGTTTCAGACCGTAAATTATCAATTACGGTCTATGTTCATGTTGCTATTTAAATAAAGTGATCATAGAAATGGCCTAGCTAGATGTTTTGAGTTTTGATGACTTATTTAATCTTTAGTTTCTTATATGTGTGATTCTGGGTTACGCACGCTGTCTTTAATGGCCAGTTTGAAGGAAAGTAATAGATTTTTTTTCTTCTCCTTACAATGTTTGGATTATGTTATATTGTAACATAGTGGAATAAAGTTTTATTGCAACGAAATGAAAACAATCGATGGAATGAAATGTAAATGTAAATAAAATTGATGAGACCCGCTTGAAACATTACTTCCCCAACCCCGTCCACCCCACCTCTACCCTTACCACCGCAACCATTCCACCCATTGGTATTAGCCCTATCCCGCCTCGCCTCCCTACCCGACCCATCCACCTTAATTAACCCCACTCACAACTCTCATGCTACTTTAACCTACCCCTGACCACCCTATTATATGACGCTTACCCCTATAATCCACGTCTACCCACCCGGACCACTCTGCCCTTACACCACCACCCAGCTCATCCTTACCTGTTGGGACAGATTGTCCACACTCTTAATGTATAAGAAAGTACAGTAGCACATTTACTACCACCAATTGGTTTTTGTAAAATGGTAAGCGCTTGATCCTAACATGGTATCGGAGCCAGAGGTCACGGGATCGAACCCTGGTTGGAACATTATTTAAAAAGAATAATAAAAAAATTGTGCAAGTGTTAGACATATTGCCAACACTTGAGGGGGGTGTTGGGACAGATTGCCACACTCTTAATGTATAAGGAAATAAGATATACCACCAATTGGTTTTAGTAAAACGGTAACCTTTTGATCTTAACATTACCCCTACCAAATTACATATCCGCACCCCAACCTCCACCCTTACTAACCCAACCACCTATTTTAACATCTACCGTCTAACCCCCACATGTTCACACCACTCTTACCACTCCACCACCCCCACCCTAGCCCTACATGCCCCACCTTACCATAAACGACCTCAACCCCACCCGACTTACCCTAACCACCAGGAGCGTCCCTGTCCAAATTTAGGCTCGGGGCCAAAAAAAATTTTTTTGGCCCTCGCCCTTCGAAAAAAAACAATAACCAAAATATATATTAAAAAATAAAACAAAAAAACTGCGTGTGATAGTCATGGGTTTGGAAGGAAAAAAACCTACTTATTTGGCTCCTAGTCCTAGTTTAAAAAAACAAAAATTATTGTAGCTTGCAAGATTCGAAACCAGGTCTCATGTCTAGAATATTGAGTGCTAACCATTAAGGCAATACATTCCTTGTTCATATAAATACAGTATATATATAATATTAGGTCAAAATTTAACCACTTTAACCCAGTTCACCTCATCTGTACCATCCCACACACCATTCAAATCTCACACCATCCATAAATCTTTCCACCCTACTCACCGTATCCTATGTCACCCATACACTTATTCTACCCTATCCCACCCTACCACCCTATTATTCCACTTTCAAGTCCAACTCCTCGTCACCTTCCGTATCACCTATTACGGTTTTTTTCCTCGTTTTATTCATTCGCATGCCAAACACAGTAATAATTTAATTTAATTATATTACATTAATAAATTGTTTTCGTTCTATTTTATTATATTGCATTATATCTACATCCAAACCGGCCACAAAATTACATAAACAATAATGAATGTTATTTCCTTACAAGATAGTGATAATACACAAGAATCGCATACTTGACATGCAATACAATAAAATGAATTAGAATTGTCTCACCGTGGAAATAAAATGTGGATCAAAACGTAAATGATGTTAATCATTGTACGTAAAAGATCAAAATCCGAGCAATACCCTTATTAATTACAATAATAGAAAATAATATGAAAAGAGAAAAATAAACCGAGACGAAGACATTAAATTTATGTGATCCGGTTCGTCAACCAATCTATAAAAAGAGAACAATATCATTATAGTAGCGAATGCGAATAAAAAAATACGTTGAAGCCTAAATAACAATAGTCCAAATATTAGATTAAAGGCAACATTGTTTATCTGAAATAATACATCTCACCAGTGCAACTTATACAAAAAAAAAAACTAAAGATCTTATGTATATAAGAATCAAAGGCCAACACCAAACTAAATTAGTGATGTGGGATTGAGTCCCGTCTCCGTAACAAATCTCCATCATGAGACAAAATCCCCACATTTAGAAATGGTTATATTAATCGTTCAGTTTCTCCACAAACTCTCAATATCATATGATATTGTCTTTGGTTAGTTCATTAACCAAAAATACTTCTTTTGACAATCGCCTCTCTTAATTAATTTTTCTCCTTCCCAAGCAAAACGTCATCAAAGTCTCCATTTTAAGTTGTCATAGACTAGTTTGGTAAGGATATATCGAAAACCAAGTTATAACTTCTAACGGCAATAACGGAAAATAATATGAGGAGAGAAAAAATATAAATCGAATTTGTTAGGAAAACAAACACAAGCTATACCCCTTAAAGACCATAGCAGACAAATAATTGAACATAAATCAAGTTTATGTGGTTTGATCAATTGACATACATTCACACATAAAACGCAACAATATCATTATATATAGTGGATAATAAAAAATAAAAAAATACAAAAAAAAACTCCATTTCAGCCCAGATTATAATAACCCAGACAATATAATTTATCTAAAATGATACATGTCATAATAACATCTAACAAAAAAAAGGAAGGTGATGGGGCACCGAATCCCAGTGACGGATCCAGAAATTTGTTTTATTGGTATCACTGAGGCCTAAAACTATATTTTTTGTCTATAAATTTGTTCTAGTGGGGTCACCGAAACATAAAATGACATTTTTAACAATAAAATAATATTTTTTAACAACAAAACTTTTAATACTAAATTTTTTTTCCCCCTAATCTCAGTAGGGTCACGTGACCCCATCCTTCAACATGTACATGCGCCCCTGTCGAATCCCATCCCCGACTCATCCCCAGAATTCTCATCTAATTGTTGAGATATTTTTTTCTTTTTTCTTTTATTATTGTGGTTTGGATTGATTATGTGTACACATTGTGTCGATATATTATATGTATATATCATTTTTGAAAAGAAAAAAAAAACAAAAAATGTCTTATTTATACAATAATGAAAGGACAACACCAAACTAAATTGGATTGAGTCCCATCCTCAATGATCAACAATAGTAATATGTAGTATCGTTATCCAAAATAAAAATAAAAATAGTAATAGTATCATTTATACACTTTCATTCATTTACACGTATCGTTCATGTTGTTTTCTAAATAAAAAAAATTATTCGCTTATTATTTGGTACATTATGCATATATATATTGAATTTGAATTTTCCCATCGTAAAATAGTGTTTTTTATACAACTTATACTTATAAAATTGAATGAAAGGTTGATATTTATATATATCATGCATTTGTGACGTAGCATACAGTATAACACAAAGTTGAAATAAGAAAATATGCAAAATAAATGGCAAGCAGCATCCAAAGCTTTTCAATTTAGGACCACTTGTCTTTATTAGGCATTAGTAAAGTGCAATGGGGAATTTCATTACAAAAGTTTTATTTATAGGTCCACACACGTGCATTGCGCGTGATTGAAAATTTGAAGATTATGATTCAATTGAGCCCGAGACAAACTATTCGATTCGATTATGTTGATTTTAAATTTGTTCATATTTTACGCTCACACTTGTTGTGTCAAGTAATAAAGTAATCTTAGATGTTAATCAATTATAAGAAGAATGAGTAATGATAATAAATTATATCGTTAATACTATAAACCATCGTACTGATTAGTATATAAGTCTTTTTTTTTAAAGTAGGTATGCGTAATGATCGAGTTTGATTTCATACCTTATATCATTTAACTTCTTTTGTTGCATCGTAATTATGATTCATTGTGCTAAAAACTTCATTAAATTAAACAAAAGCCAAAATCTCACACTTGTCCCCCATTTGTTCTGAAGCCATAAAAGAATCACCTTGATTGACTTTTAATGAATTTGTATCCAAATAAGAGGGAATTGTAGTAACGAAAGTGCAAAGCTAGTAGGATCTAATTCTAGAGGCTTTGAAACCATAACATTTCCAGCTGCTATTACCCCCATTAGTGGTTCCAATAACAACCTACTTCAATGATCAAGAAGCCGAATTCATCGGATTCGCCTTCAATTCTTCCCAATCGAGTTTCTTGAGACATTTAGCATTTGAAAGCCAAGTAAATTAAAGAAAGTCTCTGCACATCTCTAAACATACTCTCCGGGTTTATAACTAGAGAGTTAAACACAATTTTGTTTCTTTTATTTCAAATCACCTAAGAAGTAATTCCAACTATTGCCGACCAAAGACGGGAAGCCAAACTCGAAGAGGCTACCCCTACCTACATGGTGAATGTTGTGTTAACTTATGCTTAGATTAGTCAAAATGTGAATCTGTCATTAAAATTGTTATTTTAAGAAAAAAAAATATAGAAATCTTAAATGTTATAATATTGTAGGTATCATGTTTTAAGGATTAGGTATATGATATACATGTTTTTTTTTTTTTTTTTTTGAAAGGTATATGATATACATATGTTGAGAACTCAAACTATAAATAGTCATTGTATGCCAAATGTTGTTGTATTGTGTAAAATGAGTCATATTAGTGATTGAGCAATGTATGCATAAATGTGTGTGACAGAAAGAAGTGTGTCTGTAATCAGTAGAAGTTTTTTCTACAGTCTAAGAGCCAATGGGAACACTTAAGCGTCAACATATACTTCTGCTAGCCCCATGCAATATGGGGTCTAACGGTTATGAAGCCTAAATGTTGCCCCTTTAAAACAAAATGTGTGTGTGAATTTCACCTTAGTAAAAAAATAGTAGTTAATTTTGTCCCTTAACAAGGCCTTACAAACCTTTTATCCCATTAGTTTGATATTTATTTTTCATGCCATTAAAAAGTGTATAAACTCCCTTCAAAAAAAAAGAAAAAAAAGAAGTGTATAACTACTTCATTCCTGCGTGTAAAAGTAGGTAAGGAAAGGAAGACTCTTGGCACATTTGGGCCGACTCTTTTTTTTTTTTTTTTTTGTGTGTGTGGGAAAAATGAAAGAAGAAAAAAAAGAATTTAATAAATGGTCCCAATTTAGGATAAGGAGAAAGGAATGGGGATTGGTGGAAGAACTTCTTTTTAATTAATAAATAATAAAGGAAAAAAAAAAAGAGGTGATTTAATTAAAATTAGTTGGAAAAATTGGACCACCACCTCATCTTCTCTCATTGGTCTCCACCCCCATAGTCTTATTTGGGGAACATTTTACACTTGACAAACATAGGCATCCAATTCTCTCTCTTTTTTTCCATAATTTCTCTCTCAATTAAGCACATTTCACACTCTGTGACCATTTTGATTCTTTTCATGGAGATAATCTTCAGAACACAAACATAGTAAAAAAAAAAAAAAAAACCCATCTGAAAAAGCCTGTGCATACAACTCACCTTACTCCAGTTCATTAATTCTAGGGTTTTGTACTTTTATATTTATATTATAATATATTATATTCACTATTAGCCAGTCATCCTTTGTAGACACTTTTTCTTACCCTATGTATTTATGTCCATATATATATCACATGTATTCCTGTTTTTTACCACTTGGTCTTAATTTCCAAGTACTAATTCACCAGAAAAAAGTGCAGAATCATTACACATGTCTCGAAACTTGTAATTCAAAGAGAAAGGAAAGAAGAAGTATTTGGATTAAGAAAACAGATGAATGTAATAAATTCTATAAAGTAATACTAGTAAAAATACCTTTTAAATATCCTTAATAATAATAATGCAATAAAAGACGCGTATTGGATATGACATATTCGTACAATATTCAATAATTAAGTTGCAAACTTGTAATAGAAGATGAATAAAATAAAGCCATAGTTTTTTTTTTTTGGGTGATAATATTTATGAAACTGAGTTTGATGTATGTGAAAGCTTGAGCTATAATTAGCTATGGGAAGGGGATCAAAGGGGGTTGAGGAAAAGATAAAAATATTTCTATGTGGCGGCTAGCTATAAATTATTTGTTTATTTTTATTTTCATTTTTTATGATAATGATTCAACCTGGACTCTTTGTTTGGAGTATTTTGCATAACAAGGAGCCCAACAATTTTGGACCCTGATGACTATAATATAATTTGAAAGTAATATCATTGCATTGAATTCCCAAATATATTATGGAATTTTGTTATTATTTACTATTTAGATTTCTAAACAGTTGAAACTATTTATTTAATGGAAAAGGGACCAAGAAAAATAATTGGAGGGAATATTTTGGGATTGCTTCATGGTGCTGCTGTATGTGCATTTATATCATATATCTTATTGGCTTAATTGACCCACTCTCTACTACTACTACTACTCTCTACTGTGTTTTTGTTTTGAGAGAGAGAAAGAAATAATAAAGCTCACAGCTTTATCATCATCAAATCATCTCTCTCTCTCCCTTTTTCTGTTCTTCTGTTTCTGCAAAGATTTCTGGTTTCTTTTTCATAGCTCCTAGGTTTTAGGTTTCTTTACACCACATCCTATGTTGTGTGTTCTTAATTTATTGCAGAAGAAAAAACCAAAAATTGCTCAGACGTGTTTTTACCAACCAACCACTCTTCATCTTATTAGCTAGCTAACATTCTTAGTTTCTTACAGCCCAAAAAAGCTTATCAAAAATCTGTCTTTACCCTTATATATATATTACCCTCTTTACTTTGAATCCTAAAACATTGTTAAAAAAAATCAATCTTTTTCTACCTTGATTGATTACACTTTTTTTTTGTGAACTTTCTGTTCATCTAGCTAGCTAGGAGCTTAGACTTGGCTAAAATCATGGAGATACACAAGCTGAACAAAGATTAGTTAAGAGCAAGAGGAGTAATTAAATTCATAGTCTTGAGAATCATCAAATTCATTTATATTTGATGGCACTTATGGCTCCGGCGGGCGGTGAAGATACGACGAAAACTATGGTGACAAGTGCAGCTGGTTATAACTGTTTTACTGATGTTTCAGGTGGTGGAAATCAAAGCTTACAGTCACAAGTGGTGAATCAGTTTCATCAAGGATTTGATTTCAACCCTGCAGAGATCTATGGTTTGACATCTGGCATGGAGCTTTTAGGGTTTCCACCAAAGGATATGCAGCAAGAAGTTACTACACATCATCATGACAGCAACTCAGTTATGTGGAAAGAGTTGTTTGGGAAATCTGTAGGTGGTGGTGGTGGTGCATCAACTTCTAAGGCTATTAATGATGATCAAGATCAATTTTATCATCAAGATTTTTCACATGGGACCTTGATGGGGAGTGGTAATCAAGATGATGATGAGTCTGCAGTAGCTTGGCATAATCATCATCAGGATAACAGGGTGCAGCTACTTGATCATGATCCAACGGCTATGAGATCATCATGTGTTTTTCCTTGTGAAGGAAATGAAAGGCCAAGTCAAGGGCTTTCTCTTTCTTTGGGCTCATCTGATCATCCTTCAAGACTTGGTTTGCAGTCTTTTGAGTTAAGGCAACCTGATCATGATATAAGATTTGGTCCAAGAGGAGAAGGGTTTTTTGGTAAATCTACCATGAATATTCAACATCAACAACAACAGAACTTGATGCAAGACCGTGGGATTTTGGGAAAAGTTGGGAATCTCCATTTTCATCAAAACCAGTTTCAGATAAGAAGCTCAAAGTATTTGAATCCAGCTCAAGAGCTTTTAAACGAGTTCTGCAATTTGGGTACTAAGCATATGGCTGATTCATCTACACCAAGGTTGAAGATTCATAAAACCAATCAATCAGAGGATCAAGAAAATGCATCAAACACTTCTTCCAGGATGCAATCCCTCTATTCTACTGATCTTTTGGAATTACAGAAAAGAAAAGCAAAACTGCTTCAAATGCTTGAAGAGGTATTTTTACAAACACCTTGTAATCTCTTAATTGTTTATCTCCCCCCCCCTCTCTCTCTCTAAAACCCCCTTTAATTAATTATTCCCTAGTTTTGATTTAACTGTTCATTTCAATCCTCTCAAAATTAAAATCCCACTTGTTAAAAATATTCAAAAGAATCCATCTTGATTTACCCCTTAGCTAATTAAGCGACTGGGAGGGCCTCCTTTCATAAATGCTCACACATGGCAACAATTTAATTTCACTTTTGAAGCCTCCATTTTTGTTTGTAAACGTAATAATATATATATTTCTTGTACCCTCAATTATAAATATAGGTTGATAGGAGGTACAAACACTACTGTGATCAAATGAAAGCAGTGGTATCATCATTTGAAGCAGTGGCCGGAAACGGTGCGGCGACGGTGTATTCAAGCTTAGCATCAAAGGCAATGTCAAGGCATTTTAGGTCACTAAGAGATGGTATAATAAACGAGATAAAAGCAACAAAGAAGGCATTAGGAGAGAAAGATGCAATATCACCTGGTGGAACAAGAGGTGAGACACCAAGATTAAGGCTTCTTGATCAAAGTTTAAGACAACAAAGGGCTTTCCAACAGATGAGCATGATGGAAACTCATCCATGGCGTCCTCAACGTGGTTTGCCGGAGAGAGCTGTTTCTGTTCTCCGGGCTTGGCTTTTTGAGCACTTTCTACACCCGTAAGTACACTTACAAATTAATGTTTTTGCTACACATTTTCTATACTTAATTTGCTATGTCTCTCGTTGTTTGTTATTATTTGCTATGTTTTTGTTATCATCTGGTATCAAAGATGGAGTCAGGATTGTATACTCCGATTGGTAACTGGATGAGTTAGATTAAGATGACGTAATAGATTATACAATATGTTTTTATGACTTAGTAGATTGTACTACATTATATATATATATATAAATAAATTTTGGCCCCAAAAAAAAGTGTAGAGTGGCTTAGCCCCACTACACATACACATATACCTTCGTCTTTGTCCGTTATGTTTTGCAACACTTGCACAATACCCTTTTATAATTTTCTATATATATATATATATCTATATCTATTGTGATATTTCATTGTGTCGGTAATACGGTGTTAAAATGTTCTGTACCCATATATATACACATTTCAGATCCTACGCTGTTTAAGTATAATGGAATATATATATATCTTCTCAAGATATATATTTGAACACAAAACTAGGGAATCCTGATTTCTAGTATGTTCACTTTCCATAATGGTCCTTAATTTTGTTGTTGTTTATAATTAGAACGAGATGCTCCACATAGCTTGATAATCCGATCATTATATATATTGGGTTATAACACTATAACATTATATATTTATAAATTATTAATTATAGTGTAATCAATCGATCGATGAATATATATTATGTTCATTGAACAATATATAGTCTATGATGTTATTCTGTGACACAATGTAATGGGCATATCGTTTCACATACTCAACATATCACATATGCGTTTAAGCTTAATTAGTGATATATATATATCTTGGTTTAATCATTTGCAGACACTTCTTCTCTTCCAGCTTCTCATAATTCTCTATTTTTTGTTTATTTATTTATTTTATTTGCCCGCTCATAGCAAATTTACCAAAATAATGTAACAGAGAGCTGGGGAAACTCCAGGTTATATTGCATGCATGTCAGTCACAGAAATTTTAATTTGTCAATTTCATACATAATATATATATATATATATATATTACACAGTGAAGTGGTAGCTTGTTAATTATACGGTGATGTTTTATAATTACAGATATCCAAGTGAGGTGGATAAGCACATTTTAGCTCGCCAAACGGGTCTCTCAAGAAGTCAGGCAAGTCATTTTCACTCTTCAATTATTTATACATAATAATTCCTTTAATTTTATTTCAAATGGGACAATATCTTTTTAGAATCCAACCACAAATCTGTAATAATAATGTATATAACAATTTTTATAATAATAAAATTCCAGTTATGTATTTTTGTTTTCTTCGTACGTACTTCTCTTGTTTGACTAATGTTTGATTGATTTATATATTTATTTTTATTTTAGGTGTCTAATTGGTTTATTAATGCAAGAGTAAGGTTGTGGAAACCCATGGTGGAAGAAATGTATGTAGAAGAAACAAAAGAGCAAGAGAATATGGGGTCCACTTCAGATACTACGGACAAAAATATTGGAGGGGCCGTCGCCGTCGTTGGTGGTACTGGCCGGCCGAATATTATTTCTAAAATGGACGAAGATCTAAAGCCTACCCATGAACAACTTGTTCGAATTGATTCCGAGTGCCTCTCCTCAATTATTCACAACAACCCTGCTGATAAGATTCACGCCGACGATGATGATGATGAACATGTTGATCATCATAATCAGCAGATCATGCAGCATCATAATAATATGAATAGCTATACGTTTGGCGCGGTGGATGTCGATTTTTCGTCATCCTACAATCATGCTTACGGAGGTGGCGGTGCTGTTGGTGGTGGTGGTGGTGTATCGTTGACACTTGGATTACAGCAGCATGGCGACGGTGGTGGTGGTGCTGGCGGCGGCGGCGGCGGTGGTGGTGCTGGTGGGGTGAGTTTGGCTTTCTCTCCGTCGACGAATCATCATCAGAATCCGGTATTTTATACAAGGGAACATATTGAAAACTGCCCACCAGGTGCAGCAGCAGTGCAGTACTCATCATTATTGGATAGTGAAAGCCAAAATTTGCCCTACAGGAACTTGATGGGTGCACAATTGCTTCATGATCTGGCTGGATGATGATGTTTCTCTCCCAGGTTACTTATGTCGCATTCGTGGGATCGACGTACTACCGGTGTGGTACATGTGTATTCTTACTGAATATCACATCGTATATAACCGAAGATTCCGTGTTATCAGTGTGTAATCTTACTCTTACATTACAGAGAATGTCACCTCGTAAACACTGGAAGATTATGTTACTATTACGGTTGTGTTGTTGTAACCATGAATGTCACGTCACGTCGTAGTTAATGGAAGATTGTGAAAACAATACTACGTATCTTTCTAGGTTGTCTTGAATATTCATGCATGGTAATTAATTATGTTGAGAATCGTTAGATCAAGGGGGTGTAATAAAAGTAAATTTGAATGATCTAATGGTTCATGAAACCTTAGATGATAGCTAGCAATCATTTGGTCCATGAGAGTTTTTAAGAAAATGACGATGTCTCTTTCATGTTTTTTATGTAATTTTTATTTATTTTTTTTTTTTTTGGCCGGCCCTCTCTTTTGGAGTGGTGGTATGAAGAAAACATGGGGTACTATTTAAGCATGTTCATGTGATTTAGTTTAGTACAATTGTATGATTGTTGGATAGACCTAGCTAGTTTAATGTACATTTGTCCTAGTACTGAAAAAGTCCTATTCGACTTTTGGAAAATAAGTAATATTGTTATCATAATTACTCTGACAAAATAAATATGTCATAACATAAAATTGTACTGAGGCCTCTAATGATATATGATGAGAAATATCTTGTTACATAATGGAAAACCGCACCGTCACATCATGTTATGACATTTATACTGTTAAAATGGTTATGACAATATATAACATTATCAGTGAAAAATTTACCCTATATGTAATCATGGCTAATATGCAAGAAGTTGAGGTTAATGAGCGCTTGGTGGAACAACAAATGCATGCCCTTTTAATCGATCCGAAACACTTTATGTATTGTTTCAATTTTATCGGAACAACACTATATTAATTTGTGTCTGGATTAATTAAGAGGTTAATATTGGGAGGTGTGTTGTTTTAAGGACGTTGATTATAGTAGCACTCCGTATTTGCTTTATGATTTGAAAGGAAAGGTGGAATGCCCTTGAATAAGAAGTATACAAACAATCATTTAGATATTGAACTATTCAAGTATAACATTTTATTTTATATTATTCACGAAACTCTAGAGACAAGTTAGTGAGGGACCATTGGATTAAGATTTTTTTTAATTATTAGTAAGAATTGTACATGGCTGACTATATATATTTATTGAGCTGAGAATTGTGTCTTAAACAATGAAATGTCAAGCACATAGTAATAATTAGCAACTGGTTTCTATATTTATGTGATATATAAGCTTAAGTTAGAATTGACATGGAAAACTGATCATGCAAACATGCATGTTTATTATCTTTTGTTAAATCTTTATTATATATGTTTAAAAGTTTGTTTAATTTTATGTTTGAGAAGTTATATGCAAAAGCTGAAACTTTCCCCCTAAATCCACACTCCACTGATTGGGAATATGGCAATAAGAGTGGGACGGCAGTTTGTTGAAATGAAGTCTTTAAAACTTGTAAACTTAATTAAACCATAGTTTTTTTTTTTGTTTTTTTTATTTTAATAAAATGATTCATTTAACGTTCAAACATGTGTGAATGATGTATGTAATGCAGACCTACATACAGCTAAGGGAGGCAGCTGCCCTCCTCCCAATCCGAAAAATATCTACTAATATATGTAGTATGCATCTTTCCCTTAATTTTATTATTTGTTTCTTTAAAAAATTTACTACCCCTTACACAAGATCCTGCGTCCGCCACCGTATGGTTATAATGATAACTAAAATATAATATATATGACCGGATAATAATTTTTAAAGTTTAATATATATAAGATATATTTTTTTGTATTTCTTTTTAGGGAGACGAAACACAACTTATTAATCACAATCCATTGCAGAAGCCAGATTCACATAAGAAGGAGGGGAGAAGCCCCAAACTTTACATCCAACAAGATTAAGACCAGTCTTCCTTCGTTAATAAATAAGTATAGATATTTGTCTCGTTTTTAGCAAAGGAGAAAGTGATTGTGAATTTGTGACAAAAGCTGGTATTAACCGATGACAATCCTTTATTATGTCATCCACAGGAGAGAGAGAGAGATCTTCTACTCGTGATTGATTTTTTTGAAAAATAGTAAGGGAATCGCCTTTAAACTCCATTCGAAAATAGCCATAGTATAATGCATAAAACAAAGCATTATACATAGTTAATGCTTCAGGACATCATATCCTCCACCAAGCCGTATAGGCAAGCAATTAAGAGCTTTACCTTGCGAGTTGCGTATCAGCCCTCCAACCGCCGCCTTATCCATCCCGAATACATTAAATTTCAAAATCTCTGATAATATATATATATATATATATATATATATATATATATATATATATATATATATATATATATATATATATTATCACTTTTTCATTATATCATACTTTAATCGCTCAAAATGTATTAACTTAAGAAAATCCAAATATATTAAATGATTGTGTGAAACACTAATCTTGAAATGTAACCAGCATTTTCCTCTATAAAAAAATGTAACTAGCATTTAATATTTTTCAGATTTAACGAACCGGGCATCCTGTTAAGTTACTCCATTTGGGGTTTTTAATAACTATGACGTTAACATTATTTTTTCTAGAATTTAAGTAAACAATAATTTATTTATAATTTTTTTTTTTTATCGGATACGAAAGGAGGGGAGGGGGATTCGAACCCTGGTCCTCCCACTGAGGCCAGGGTAAAGCCCAGGGCACTAACCACTGGGATGAGCCGTATGCTCAAGTAAACAATAATTAAATTACAACGAAGCAGAGAACTTTATATTATTATTATTATTTAATGAAAAGGGCAATAATTTTATTTTTTTTTATTTTTTTTGAACACGGCAATATTGGATGAATAAGTTGTGGTTCTCATAAAATTTATATTAAAGCCTCCGAATTTGATGGGGGCAAAGGGAAAGATATTTTTGTGGGTTTTGTTTTGTTTTGTTTTGATATATAAAAGCCTCCAATTAAGTTAGCCGACGAAACATGTTTCTTTCAATTCAAGATTGAGACCATTCACCCACATACATATATGTAAAACTAACAAAATATAATGGCCAATATGATAAAAGTGGTCCTAAAATTCCCCAACAAAAGATGATACATATTTGTTGCCGGAAAGAATCATTATTGCATCAATCTGAAATCGTCAAGAACACGTTGTGATTTTTTTATTTTTCATCCTCTTGGATGTTTGTGTGGTGCCACTTTTCAGGAAAAAAAATGCTCTATATATGTGGTGTCGTGATTTAATTATATTTTGTGTGGTTATTATATGAAATCATTTTTGTTATTTATATATAGTATTCTTCGTTCCAAAATATAAATGGGGAAATTCGAATAATACACATTTTTTTTAAAAATATATCTGAAATCTACACCTTTTGAAATTCATCCGTCTATCCCCCGTCTTATAGTGAGTGAATCCAATCCGCCCATTTTTAGCTGAATCCGACCACTCTCCGCCAATTTACCTGCCCACCCGCTGTCGGTACCGCCCATGATGGTCGGATACGTCCTCTAGAATGACCGAATCCGCCTTGATTCCGCCCCTTTTTTTTTGAATTAACTTCCTCTTCGCGGGGGCTACTTTACGACGACGGACGACCGCCCGTAGGGGGTTTACTACACAAGGCCCCTGCAGAGGAAAAGCTTTATCCCAACGAATAGATTGTAGTGTGTTTGAATACATTTTTGATGTTGCACCACCCCACACTTCGTAGGGTTAATCTGAAATTAACACTGTAACGCCCCGCTCCCAGATGCCGAGTTCTCATCCAGAAGAGAACATTCGGCACGTATAACATTAAATAAATCTAATATTATACACCAGCCTCTACGTCGTCGTATCAAAATAAAGCAATGGAAGCCCAAAAGGCTCGGGTAAAACCATACAAGCTACTATGATTAGATTACAAACCAACTATGGTTAAAAGGGAAAGCTTACAACAACGATATAAAACTTACAACAACGATATAAAGCTTACAACAACGATATAAAGCTTATAACATACGATGTTCCAAAAGAAAGATACAACACTTGTCTTTACAAACTTGAAATAAAAGTACAGTATATTCTTTGAAACAATGTACAACTTAGTCTAATACATCACATGCTAAAAGAAACTAAAACATCATCCAGCGTCAACAAGGCATCATCATCACGTATCATTATCAAACTCCTCATTGAGCTCAAGATCAACTTGTTCGTCTTCTCACCCACAATGCATATAAAACAAAATGCAAATGAGGTAAGTGCAAAGTACATAGCAAGAGGAAGAAGCTAATGTATAATTAAGTCTTACAACGAAAGGTTCATTAGTTATTATTAAGTTATCTTTGTGAGACCGACTCAACTCTAGGGTTCACTTCATGCTCATCAACATGTCGTGACTATTGGTTTCTAACTTAACTTATCTTTGTTACATCAGCATTCAAGGGCACTACGCACGGTGCTACTCACCACGAAGTATCTGGGTGCAACATATTGGCGGATCACACCAATATCCACGGGGGAAAGCCCAATAGTGTACACGCTCGGCGGAGTCCCTCCGTACGTAAGCTCTCGGACTTACGGGATGGTGTTCCTCCGTACGTAGGGTCCAAAGACTTACGAAGTTATCCACTTTATATGAACGCCCACACATCGCGATATAGACTTGTGCCTTACCAAGAATGGATTGATGTTTAATCCTTTTACTACACAAGTATGTTTGTTATTATGTTGTTAACTAGCCACCTAAGTATTTTCAAATAAGCTCCCTCACAACTCCTACTTTCTTACTTAGACCCCTAGACATAGACAAGGCCTAGCACATACACAGACATCGAAGAATGTGTTGAAATAGTGTCCTAAACCCAATCGGGTTGGACCGGATCCGACCGGGTCGGATCATTTCTACTATTTCTTTATGCTTATACATAGATTAAATGGCTTTTCTGTTGTCATATATATGTTTTTTTAAAGAACCAATTATGAATTGTTATATGATAACGTCCTCAGTATTAAACTGTGATAGAGTTAAACCATGATAGGCGATTATGGTTGATGAGATCTCTAATCACTTTAATAAGTTTGATACTTAAATGTCTCTAGGCTGATGTACTATTAAACAGGGCATTGATAGTATAAACAGACTAGCACGTATTAGATATCTTCTGTCTTTAAGGGCAGGGATAGATCTCGTCTATCGAAGTATAGAGACACTTGGACTGTACGTGGACGTGTATTAGAGAATGCGTACGTTAGACTGACCTACTTACACGGATAAGTGTCACACTATGTGATGGTTGTGTAATTATCCCTAGGACAGGAGTCTACATGGCATCACGGTGTGGATTTTCATGCTTTGACACTATTGAGGTTTCCTCTAGCCACGGGGCGATCATGCGGTAGTGATTGGGTGTGATACTGAAGCATGCAGAGTATACATGATAAGTCGTCCCGGAATCGCGTATCCTATGATTGTGATCGTATATCCGAAATGGCCTTCTTATAAGGAATGTCTTACTCTCGTGAATCTTTGCAAAGTGAGAGTAAACGAGTTACTTCGAGAGAGCTTGATATCCAGATTATAAGATACGGTCGTTGATGTTTTGACACTCGACTAACGACCGTATGGATATTATTACAGCGATAGGATTGTAAGTTACACGGTAACTGTTTCACATGAAAGGTAGTAGTCATTGCATTTGACTCTTCCGATGATTAGGGGTCACGGTGTGTTGCTAGACGTTATACCGTGATCGTTAGGTATGAAGGACATTTTTGTAATTTGCACTTTGTGTCTACGGCCAACATATTCGGAAGCCTATCGGGTCACACACATATGAACATCTAGCCGGATTAAAATGTGGTTATAGATGATAACCAAATAAGGAAAGTTTATCTCGAGACTATAAATGTTATAGTGGTAAATTAATATTGTGGTATTTATTTATTATGAATAAATTAAATACAAGATATTAATAATATTATATTAATCAAAGAATATTCGGATGCCAAAATATTGGCTAAAGGTGGCGTAATTTTGGAGTGTATAAGATACACTTGGATTGTGTAATTTAATTAATGATATTACCATATATTAATATTAGATATTAATATTTATATTTATATATATGATTGTGCGTGACTTGCACATATGATGTGCATGTGCACATTTTGTAGTAAAATAAATATATATAGATTTATTTGTGTAATATATATGTGATATTTACACATGTGTAAATTGATTTATGGTAATAAGATAAATATAATCAATATAAGATATTGACAAAATATTGAAAATATTTAATATAAGATATTAAATTAAATGAAATAAATCAATCAATTATATTTTCCTTATTTTATTGGGAAAATGTTTTCTTCTCCTCTACTCTACTAGGGGGCGCCCCAACCACTATAAATAAGATGTGGGTGTCAAGCTCTTTTGTACATCACAATTCCAAGAGCTAATAGTTCTTGTGTAAAATAGAGAGCACCCCATAGAGAGTTGGAGAGAGGGGAAAATGGCCGGTCTAGCAACCGGAGTTTTCCAATAGCAGTCCATGATGGGATTTCGGCGGGCTGTTCGTGTGGACTAGCGGTAGAGGCCGAACACTTGGGCGGCTCTATGCAGAACTACTCTCCTTAGACGGTCAAAGTGTCGATCTTTTAGATCAAGCAAGGTAATCACCGTCTTTAGCTTATTGGTTTATTGCTTAAACGAAGTCGATCCTGGTTAAAAGGAAATAAAATTTTTAAATTTTGCTGCGTTCCCGCGTAGATTTCCTAACAGAATGCTAATTCCTCAAAGCACAAGCCATTCATACCCTTCCGACGGTCCCGAACTTCAACTCTATGGAAGAGTACATCCGGTGCCGGAACTAAACGCATCAGAAGCTTAATCAAGGCTTGTTCATTTAACTTGTTTATATCATTGATATAAGGTTAGGAACCAATCCCAACTTACTACACTCGATAATACGCAAAAACGGTCAAAACATCATTTCTAGGCCATAGGCCACGGCCTGTAAATCATAGGCCGGCGCCTATGACATACAGAATTCTCTGAACTCTCTGAATCAGATAGGCCACGGCCTATAAATCATAGGCCACGGCCTACGACACTTGGGAGCACTTTTCTGCATTTTTCAATTATGCACCATCTCTAACCCTTTTCCAATCAATTTAACAACAATTTAAAAACAGCATCAAAACAGTACTATATCATACCATAGCACTTCACACTTTAATTACAACATTTAAGCACAATTTCTAACATCAAAACATGTCAAAACTCAACCCTATCATTATAAAACCTTAATTAAACATCAGAAAGAGCCTATTACCTTTTAGCAAGCAAAACCAAAGCAAAACATCAAGAACATCTGCAGCACTTCTAAGACTTCTCCAAGAAACCTATTTGATCAACAAATTGAACAAGAAACAATTGTGATCAAAGCTTTTAAACAAAAGGAACAATGAAATCAACTTTTCAAACCAACAAAACTTGAACATCTCTTGATGAATCCAAAACGGAGGCAACACTAACCTTATTCCAAACTTGATGATCTTGATATCAAAAGAAAGCCTTCTTCACGCTGATTCCAAATCTTTCATCGATTCTGAAAACGGATTCAGACTTGTGAGAATTTTGAAGAAGTCTTCTTCCTTGTTTTTCTGTTTCTTTTTCTCCTCTCCTCTGCCAAGTGTGAACAAAAGTGGGATTTTCTTTTCCCTCAACTTCTGAAAACTTCCAAGTAAGGGAAGTTAATTTCTACAAAATAAACTTCCAAGGAGTTATTGCATGAAAGTCCTTTAATTCCTTTTTAATTCCATTAAAACCTTACAAATACTAATTTTTCCAAAACTAATATTTCTTTTACCAAGACTTTAATACACAAATATTTAAATATAATATTCCGTTCCGTAAAAAGACACGTCTGTCATTTTACGAAAGGTCGGGATATTACAAACACTAAAATCCCTTTATTATTCTTCTGTCAAAAAAGAATAAAACAAGACGGAGAAACCGCTTAGTGCATGCTTTCGCCAGCCCAATGTTTAATTTAAAGGTTTCAATTGGCATTTCTTGTCCTTTCTAAATATGGGGTTTATCAATTATTAAATCGGCGCTTGTGTGAATGGGCGGTATTGACAGCGGGTGGGCGGGAAAATGGGCGAAAAAGGGCGGATCCTCCCATCATGGGCGGGTTTCTGGACGGTACCGACAGCGGGTGGGCGGGTAAATTGGCGGAGAGTGGGGGGATTCGGCTAAAGATGGGCGGATTCACTCACTATAAGGCGGGGGATAGATGGAGATTTTGAATTTCAAAAGGTGTAGATTTCGGATATATTTTCAAAAAATGTGTATTATTCGAATTTCCCCAATATAAATTGTAAAACGCTATTAGCATAATTATTGTAATACAACGAGTCTCGCAACAGATTACATTATTGAATATGATGTAGGCTCATCGATCACAACTGATGCGATATTAGTACACCAATATAAACTATAACGGTTTTTACACCGATTAGTAAAAACAAGTGATTGTTATAACTTTTAAAAACAAAAGCTAAGTATAAACTTCTTTGACCATATATCATCAATATAATAACCGTAAAGTAATTAAAATAAGGGTTAAGAGTCCAAAAAGACACAAAATAGATTTAATTAGACAAATATGATATGCTAAACATTTCATTGTTTATAAAGACACAAATTATATGTATAGACAAAAACAACGAAGGCTTAAAAAAATAAAATAACAGGCGCTTTTTTTTTTGGCCTAAAACATGCGCGTTTTTTCTGGGATTAGAACAGGTGCTTTCATGGATAAAAAAGAAGAAGAATGCGCTGGAAAAGAAAAGGGCGACACCTTTTTTTCAGAAAAAAATGGTTTTTCCACAAAAGAAAAAATGGTTATTTCGTTCACTTATTTAATATTTCAAACGGATATATCTTTTGATCTAAAACTCCGATTATCGTAATGTTTTCACTATATTTTTTGATCTAAAACTTTTTATTCTTATATCACGGTTGATATTTTTCCGACTTAATTTCAGAAAATCGATTTTTTTCTTCATAAAAATCATCGCTATTCACTGACAACCGCGATGCACTGACACATCGATGCACTGACCATCACGATGTTAAGAAATCTACGCGGGAACACAGTGGAATTCAAAATTTTATTTCCTTTTAACCAGGATTGACTTCGTTTAAGCAATAAACAAATAAGCTAATAGACGGTGGTTACCTTGGTTGATCTAAAAGATCGACGCTTTGACCGTCTAAGGAGAGTAGCGATGCACGGAGCCGCCCAAGTGTTCGTCCTCTACCGGTGATCCACACGAACAGTTTGCCGGAATCACATCATAGATTGCTACTAGAAAATTCCGGTTGCTAGACCGGTCTTTTCTCTCTCTCTAATCTTTTTCAAAAAGTTCTCTATTTTTCACAAGAACTATTAGCTCTTGGAATTGTGATACAAAAGAGCTAGCCAAGTCTCCTTTAAATAGGATGACATGCGCCCCATGCACTTCCCAATCTGATTGGGATTAGCTTCGAGTAGATTGATGAGAAAAAAACATTTTTCTAATAAAATAATGAAAATCTTTTTGATTGATTTATCTCATTAATATTCAATATCTTATATTAAATATATTTCTAAGATATATATTGACAATATCTTATATTGAATATATCTTTATCTTATTACCATAAATCTATTTTTCCAAAATTCAATTAATATCTAATATTAGTATTATGGTAATCTTATTAATTAAATTGCACAACTCAAATGTATCCAATACATTATGAATTGCGCCACATCCCCATATTTTGGAATCGATATTTTCTTTAATTAATATAATACGATGATTAATTAATTTGCGAAATCCATGTGTATCATATACATTTCGACATACATATACTAATATGCATATTTAATTAATCAACATAATTAATATCTTGTTTAATTTATTCAAAATAAATAAATACCACTTTATTAATTTACCACTATAACCTTTATAGTCATGAGACAAATTCTTTCCTTATTTGGTTATCAACCATAACCATATTTTAATCCGACTTGATGTTCATATGTGTGTGACTCGATAGACTTCCGAATATGTTGGCCGTAGACACAAAGTGCAAATTACAAAAATGCCCTTCATGCCTAATGATCACGGGATAGCGTTTAGCAACACACCGTGACCCCCAATCAACGGAAGAGTCAAATGCAATGTCTACTACCTTTCATGTGAAATAGTTACCGTGTAAATAGAATCTTATCGCAGTAATAATATCCATACGATCGTATCTCTTGTGTTAAACATCAACGATCGTATCTTATAATCTGGATATCATGCTCTCTCAAGTAACTCATTTACTTCCACTTTGCAAAGATTCACGAGTAAGACATTCCTTATAAGAAGACCATTTCGGATATTCACCCCAATCGATAGGGTATGCGATTTCGGACGACCATACATGTATACTCCGCGTGCTTCAATATCACACCCAATCACTACCGCGTGATTGCCCCATGGCTAGGAGAAACCTCAATAGTGTTAAAGCATGACAATCCACACCGTGATGTCATGTAGACTCGATCTAAGGATAATTACACAACCGTCACATAGTGTGACACTTAACAATGTAAGTGGGTCAGTCTAACGTATGCATTCTCTAATACACGTCCACGTACAGTCCAAGTGTCTCCACACTTCGATAGACGAGATCTATCCCTGCCCTTAAAGACAGAAAACATTTAATACGTGCTAGTTTGTTTGTACTATCAATGCCCTGTTTAATAGTACATCAGCCTAGAGACATTTAAGTATCAAACTTATTAAAGTGATTAGAGATCTCATCAACCATAATCGCCTATCATGGTTTCTCTATCATAGTTTAATAATAAGGATGTTATCATATAACAATTCATAATTGGTTCTTTTAAAGAACAAATACATAGCAACAGAAAAGCCATTTGATATATATATATAAACATAAAGAAATAGTAGGAATGATCCGACCCAGTCGGATCCAGTCCAACCCGATTGGGTTTAGGACATTATTTCAACACACGATGCATTCACCACCGCGATGCAGTGGCCACCGAGATGCAGTGACCATCGGGATGCAGTGTACATCGCGATGCAGTGACATTTGATAAAGCGACACCGCGATGACATTTGATATTTTCCCGACTTAATTTCCGAAAATCGATTTCTTTTCTTCTTAAAACCGACTTCAAACGACTATATCTTTTGATATAAAACTACGATCAACAAAATTCTTTCACCATAATTCAGCGATTTATATAACAGTGAAACCTTATGCAACGATTTATGCGGTGACACCCACTTTATACAGTGATTTATTCAATGACACCTTATGCAACGATTTATGCAGTGACACCCATCTTATGCAGCGATTTATGAAGTGATACCTTATGCGACGATTTATGCAGTGACAACAATATTTACAACGGTTTATGCAGTGACACCCAACTATTGTCACCACAAAAAAAATTATTTCTGGCTTAATTTGTAAAAATTGAGTTTTTTCTGAAAAAAAAAGATTTAATTTTCTCCCTCATACTCAAAATTTTAAACGGTTATATCTTTTGATTAAAACTCCGATAATCGTAATTTTTTCATCATAATTCATATTTTTCGTCCTCTTGATTATGATATCTAATTTGATATTTGTTCGACTTAATTTCTGTAAATTGAAACTTTCTTCATAAAAATTCGGCACGATACAATGACATATGAAGATGAAGTGACATTTGACGATGCAGTGACATTTCAAAAGGGGTGTTTGTTATCATCCATATTAGCAAAGACGACTTAACATCAAAGTTGAACACTATACAACTTGATGGAATTTCTCTTCTTCCACTTTTTATTGACAATCCAGCAAATTCCAAATTAGGGGATCAAATGCTTAATCTTGAAAATTAAAGTAACAACCTCGTTTCAGATGTATTCACCATCAAAATGAAATCCAAGAACTTGATAATGTCACTAACTGTGAATGAAATCCAACAACTTGATAATGTCACTGCATATCAATACACTGTGCTTCCTTCACTAGAATTTAAAAATGTTAATAAATGGTTTTGCTCCAGAAACAAAATACTGCTATTGATGTAAAAGAAATAAAGTTCAAACATCAATAACTAGACTTTAGCAGGTACAATGTGCACATCTCATTGAATAAACAACCTAGTAGCTAAAGTGAATCAAACTAAAATGCATCTATATCAAAGCACACAGTGATCGATTTGAGGCACACCCCCAGGTGTAGGTGGGATGCCAGATAATTCAAACTTGCCCAATAAATTGTTGTCCTCTGTTTTTGCTCTTTCACACCTTCAAACACTTGAATCAAGACACCGCGTTGGCTATCCGAACAAAATGAAAAGATTTGCTCTTTCTTGGTTGAGATGGTTGTGTTTCTTGGAATCAAAATTGTCATCACACAACCAGTTGTTTCAGTTGGAGAAAATGTGGAATTGAATTAAAAATGAATTAAAAATGATTTTATAATCATTTTATTCAGTGACTTTGTAAGCGTATTTCGGATATATTCTTGTATATAATATATGTAATGTTTTATTAATTCTAAAAACTACGTGAGTCGTAGATGAATTCATGATTTGAAATCATTCAATTCGGATAACGAGTGAATGAGAAATTAACGCTTAAAGTCGGTTTGTTGGAAAATTGATGATATGTCATATTGGGCCTATTGGACTTAAGTGTGTGTTATGAAAAGGAAAAATGGGAAGAAACTTTTCTCCCACATTGGTTGGAAGAAGGAAAAAGAAGCAATATTTATATGATATTGTTTTAGTGTAGTTGGAATAAGAAACCAACATTATACACCGTTCTCTACGCGGGCGCAGGGGGGTGCAAATCCAATCCGGATTTACCCTTGGGCTTGTGCATGCCCGCGTGTCCTGCGTACACGAATGCAGCTCGATTTGAAGGTTCACAGTTCGGTTTTGCTGTTAATTTATTTTTTCAGTCTGCTGAGCTGAGGCTCAGTTTTTTTTTTTTCTTCTGCTGAACTGAATCAAGGTTGCTGAGCTGAGGCTCAGTCGTGAAAAGTCTGCTGAGCTGAGGCTCAGTCGTGAGACTGTTCATGTTCCTATCCAACTTTAAGTCGTGATTAAATCTGAGGCTTTTAGCTTTCCAAGTTCCAACATAATGTTGATATTTATGACATTCAATTCGATCTGAGGCTGTTCATTTCCATCACTTTTTCCATGTCCTCTGCTATGTAAACGAGCTACATGAATGGGAAGAAAAACACAAAAAACAAAGAAATACAACACCAGAATTGCATACATACATACATTCTTCTGCATACTGTTCTTGCATCAAGTGAAGAGATTCTGGGCATTGTCAGAGTTCACTGTGGTTCTAGTCTGAAGTACCTCTACTTGAACAGGTATAACCGAGTTATCCTGGGAGACAATTGGTAACAACCGGGGTACATACCGGGCCAAAATTGTCTTAAGGACAGAGTTTTCGACTCGTCTCGGTTTTGTATTGCATCGTATTTTATTTCAATTATATTAAATAAAATTGTTGGGCTTGTGCATGGGGGGTGCAAATCCAATCCGGATTTACCCTTGGGCTTGTGCATGCCCGCGTGTCCTGCGTACACGAATGCAGCTCGATTTGAAGGTTCACAGTTCGGTTTTGCTGTTAATTTATTTTTTCAGTCTGCTGAGCTGAGGCTCAGTTTTTTTTTTTTTCTTCTGCTGAACTGAATCAAGGTTGCTGAGCTGAGGCTCAGTCGTGAAAAGTCTGCTGAGCTGAGGCTCAGTCGTGAGACTGTTCATGTTCCTATCCAACTTTAAGTCGTGATTAAATCTGAGGCTTTTAGCTTTCCAAGTTCCAACATAATGTTGATATTTATGACATTCAATTCGATCTGAGGCTGTTCATTTCCATCACTTTTTCCATGTCCTCTTCTATGTAAACGAGCTACATGAATGGGAAGAAAAACACAAAAAACAAAGAAATACAACACCAGAATTGCATACATACATACATTCTTCTACATACTGTTCTTGCATCAAGTGAAGAGATTCTGGGCATTGTCAGAGTTCACTGTGGTTCTAGTCTGAAGTACCTCTACTTGAACAGGTATAACCGAGTTATCCTGGGAGACAATTGGTAACAACCGGGGTACATACCGGGCCAAAATTGTCTTAAGGACAGAGTTTTCGACTCGTCTCGGTTTTGTATTGCATCGTATTTTATTTCAATTATATTAAATAAAATTGTTGATTTAATTTTCGTTTATTTATTTTAATTGCGCACGGGGTCTAACAGTTTCTAAACCAAGAGATAATGGGGTAACATTTCAAAGCAGCAAGCCTTGGACTTTCTCATTGCCTTCTCCACTCAAGATTCCAGCTTGAACGGCAGCCCCGTACGCAACGGACTCATCGGGGTTAATGCTCTTGCAGAGCTCCTTACCATTGAAGAATTCTTGTAGCAATTGCTGCACTTTTGGGATTCTTGTTGATCATCCAACAAGGAGGACATCATGGACATTACCTTTATCCTTTTAGCATCCTTCGAACACTTTTCAACTGGCTCTATACACTTTTTGAACTGATCCAATTTAGATCCTAAAAAAATGGAAATTTTACCAAAGATTCATATGCTACGAAGAAATCTACCAACATGACTGGCGCCATAATCGTTGATATTATACTCAGATACGTTACCACACTTCGATTATAGAAATCGTAATCGTCATACCTAAGTAGTAAGAAATCATCCACCGAGATAAATTAGAGGTGGTGAAGGTTTAGTCCTCGATCTGAAATAGAAGCCGAAATATAATCCAAAATTATCTAAGTTGTTTGATGATAGGTGGGCCGTTGGGCCGGGTCATTCCTATTTGGGCCAGGCCCACGGTTAGACAGTTAAGGCGATGGATTGGCACGGCAGGACCATAAGTGCTGACCAGAATAGTCGAGGAGCAGAGCTCCATCACAGAAGTATGTTTCTATACAGAAAGATCAGTTGCGCAGATATGCTTCTGAACAGAATGTCTGGCTGAGTGCTGCTAAGACCGAGTCAACATCCGTTTAACCGCATGCAAACGTGGGTAAAACCCCACGATCAGCAACACGCAGAAAATAACCGTTGATAACTTCCCATTGCGCAAGGAAGAGAATCACGATCTATAATTATATAAGGAACACCCTGAACTACGAGGAGGACTTGATTCCAGTTTATTACTTAACCTGGATACGTAGGCAGCTCTCTCGAGAGTTCAGTCCAAATCATACCCAAATATTCTTGTTCTTGTATTATTTCCTAAATAGAATTACCCGATTACCCGTTTGTAATATTCATACAACATCATTTGGCGCTAGAAGGAGGGCAATTCTAGTTAGTGAGTGATTCTTAAAAAAAAAATATGGCAAGAAATCAAGGAAATTCGAAGAAACAGCAAGTTCAACCAGAAAACGAAAATCAAAATAAGGATAAAAGTCCAGACCAAAATGTTCAAGATACTGGAAAGAAAGTGATGGAAGAGGGGCAAACAAGCAACCCAGATGCGGTTAAACAAATGTTAGTAGAAAACCTTGCAAATCTGAAAGGGGAAGAGATAAAGGCCATTTTCGAGGCGATTTTGAAAGCAAGGAATCAAGATAATGATATCTCCGAAGCACATACCCCACTTCCAACTGCTAAAAAAGAGAAGCAGGAAGCAGAATCAAGCATACAAGTGGTGATTACTCACCCAGGTGGTGATAACGCCAGAGCAGAGTTAGACGCCATACTCAAACCCAAGCAAGATGAATTCAGGCTGGTGTCTCCTATCACTGAAGACATCGATGCATTCCCATGTCCCTCAGGATTCAAAATTCCAAAAATTCAGGCATATGATGGAACTAAGGATCCATACGACCATATGCATCAGTACATTCAACACATGAATTTGTATAACGCTCCAGAAGAGATGAAATGCAGGGCATTTGCAACTCTTCTAGCAGGAAAGGCAAGAGATTGGTTCAACAAGTTGAACCCCAGATCTATACCGGATTTTCCCACTCTGACCAGAAAGTTCATGCATGCTTTCATCGCAGCAAGACCTTTCCAAAGAAACCGGACTTATTTGCTAACGATTAGGCAAAAGAGTGATGAAACCGTTCTGCAGTTCATCAAGAGATTTAATGGAGAATCATCCCAGATAGCAGATCTGGATGATAAATTTCTGGTAGCGTCTTTCATAGCAGGACTTAGGGAAGGGCGTTTACATGCGAAGTTGAGCAGTAAAGACCCGCACACGATGGATGAATGTCTGGAAATAGCATACAGACATTGTCAAGGAGAAGAGGCTAACAGAGCCAAGAGGGAGGAATCCCATAGAGATGCTAAAAAAGGAAAGGCTGAGGACCGGAATGATAAGAAAAGAAAATCTGTTTGGGACAGAGTAACCGCTCCCATTTCTGAAAGATTAGGGAAGAAAGGGGCTCTGCAGGACAGAGACCTTATCCCTCTGAACATGACTCGTGACCAAGTGCTGGCAATTATGGAGAAGAAAGGGATTGCTAAGACTCCTCCTCCGCTGAGGGGTCCAAGGGAAAAAAGAGATCATACCAGGTGGTGCAAGTACCATAAAGATATTGGACATGATTCGGAACAATGCAGGGATCTAATCAGAGACATAGATGCAGCAGCTATGGAAGGAAAGATTGATGAATGCATTGATCGAGCACAAGGGGATAATCCCCGAGGAAGAAGAGAATTTAAAAAGCACCACAGTGGGCATGACAGGCACAACCAGAGAAGAAACAGGGATCCATCTCCAGATGTAGATGGGCAAAGAGAAAACGCCCCAATTAATACAGTGAACACAATTGTGGGTGGGCCAGGAGAAAGTAGCAAGGCTGCTCAGGAAGATAAAAAGGACAGCGCAGAAAAAGACCGGGAAGCAAAAAAACAAAAAGTTATGGGAAGCGTTCAGTACGGTCCAAAAGATCCGCTACCAGCCATTGTAAGCAATGAAGGGTTGGTGATAGAAGCAGTTATCCAGAGGAATCTGGTCAGAAGAATCTGCGTAGACACGGGCAGCGCAGTTAACGTGCTGTATTACAGTGCTTTCCAAGCAATGAAATTAACGGATTCGGAGCTGACTCCAGTGTCAACTCCTCTCTTTGGATTTACAGGACCCCCCATACATCCTGTAGGCATGATAAAATTGCTGACAACTTTTGGACAAAGACCACAGAGCAGGACTCTGATGGTCAATTATGTGGTAGTAAAAGCTCCGTCAGCATATAATGTGATTCTGGGAAGACCAGCGCTGATCGACCTAAGGGCAGTAGTATCGCCAGCACACAACAGCATGAAATTCCCAACTTTGGATGGAGAAGCAACTATTAAAGGGGATGTAGATGCTGCTAAGAACTGCTACACAGCCACGATCAGTGGAAAAATGAAGGTGCAGCAGGTAACAATGGAAGACCTGATTCCGGATGAAGACAAAAGCTGGCAGTCCAATGATACTGTTGAATCAGTTATGCTAGATGGACAGGATCCTGAATCCACGGTCAGTATAGGATCGTGGATACCCGCTGAACAGAAACAGATGTTGGTTAGAACCTTGAAAGACTATAAGGACGTATTTGCATGGAAGGCAAGTGACATGCCTGGACTGTCCACAGAATTAGCTGTTCATAGGCTCAACATTGACCCAACAAGAAAACCGGTGAAGCAAAAGAAGAGATCTTTTGCCCCTGAAAGGATAGAGGCTGTCCAGCAAGAGGTGGAAAAATTGTTGCAAGCCAACATGATTAAGGAAGTGATCTACCCAGAATGGCTAGCAAATCCAGTGCTAGTCAAAAAGCCAGATGGCAGTTGGAGAATGTGCGTAGACTTCACAGATCTGAACAAAGCTTGTCCTAAAGATAGTTATACTTCCCCTAGAATTGACAGGCTAGTAGACTCCACAGTGGGTTATGAAATTTTTGCTTTTTTAGACGCTTATAAGGGATATCATCAGATTATGATGGACCCTGTAGATGCTGTAAAAACTGCTTTTATTACTGAATTTGGTTCCTATTACTATGTGTCTATGCCTTTTGGATTAAAGAATGCGGGGGCAACCTACCAAAGGGCAGTCAATACCATTTTCAAAAAACATATTGGCAAATCAATGGAAGTATATGTGGATGACTTGTTAATCAAGAGCAGGACTCTTGATCAGTATTTGAAAGATGTAGCAGAAGTTTGTCAAGTTTTAAGGCAAACAGGAATGAAGTTGAACCCAAAAAAATGCACCTTTGGAGTGAGATCAGGCAAGTTTCTGGGTTATATGATATCTAAGGAAGGTATCAGGGCCAACCCTGATAAATTAGAAGCTTTAAAAAACATGCCTGAACCAAAGAATGTCAAGGAAGTTCAACGGTTAACAGGAAGATTGGCAGCGCTAAATCGATTCTTGTCAAAATCAGCACAGAAATCATTACCATTCTTCAAGATTCTCAGGAAGGCCAGTCCATTTGAGTGGAATGAAGAATGTAAACAGGCTTTTCAGGAGTTAAAAGATCATATAAGTCACTTACCGACTCTAACTCCTCCTCAGGAAGGTGAGATTCTATTTCTCTACTTGTCTTTTTGCAAGGAAGCAGTAAGTGCTGTGTTAGTAAAGCAACATGGCATGATACAAAAGCCAATATACTTTGTAAGCAAAGCCCTACAAGGACCGGAGGTCAGATATTCAGAGGTGGAGAAATTAGTCTTAGCCTTAGTACATGCTACAAGGAAATTGAGACCATACTTCCAAAGTCACACAGTAAATGTGTTAACAGACCAGCCTTTGAAGCAAATTTTAGAAAAGCCAGATAAATCTGGAAGATTGGCAAAGTGGGTGGTTGAATTGGCAGGATTTGATATTGAATACAAGCCAAGAACAGCAATCAAAGCTCAAGCATTAGCTGATTTCTTAGCAGAAGAGAAAGCCATAGCTATAGAGCAAAAGGCTGAACAGAATAAGTCTGAGAAGAACAAAGCAGAACAGTGGCAGCTTTATGTGGATGGAGCTTCTAACAAAGAAGGAGCAGGAGCAGGACTCCTACTCATTAGTCCAAAAGGTGAAGAATTCCCATACGCACTTCATTTCGACTTCCAAGCTACTAACAACGAGGCAGAATATGAAGCTTTAATAACTGGTCTTAACCTGGCACAGAAGTTGGGAGTACAAAACCTAAAAGTCTATTCGGACTCACAGCTTGTAACAAATCATATCAAGGGAGAATATGAAGCAAAGGAGGGTCCTATGAAAAAATACCTCGCAGTAGCACAGAGGAAACTGCAAAATTTCTCAATGGTGGAAGTGGAGCAGATAACTCGGGCTCAAAACACCAGAGCGGATGCTTTATCAAAGCTAGGATCAAATTTTTTGTCAAACAAGAAGGTATTAGTTGAGCAGTTAAAGCAGAAGAGCTGTGATGAAATGGAAGTACAACCGATAACACAAGCAGAAACATGGATGGATCCAATTGTTATATACTTGAGAGATGGAAGACTTCCTGAGGATAAACTTCGCGCCAGAAAATTGATAAGACTCTCAGCCAGGTATGCTTTGTTCAATGATGTTCTGTACAGAAAGTCTTATACGGCACCTTGGTTAAAATGTGTAACCCCAGATGAGGGAGATTATGTATTAAGAAAGATCCATCTTGGAATTTGTGGAAATCATTTGGGAGCAAGAGCTTTAGCCAGAAAATGTAGGCTTTATGGATATTACTGGCCAGAAATGCAAAAAGATGCGGAGAATCTGGTCAGAACTTGCAGGACATGCCAGGTGCATAGCAATTTATCACATAACCCTGTACAAGAGATGATACCGATTACATCTCCATGGCCTTTTGACCAGTGGGGAATAGACTTAGTGGGCCCACTACCCCTAGCACCCGGAAAATTCAAGTTTTTAGTGGTGGCAGTGGATTATTTTACCAAGTGGGTGGAAGCTGAACCCTTAACCACCATCACAGCCAAACAAATACAAAAATTCTTGTGGAAAAACATTCTATGCAGATATGGAATCCCCAAAGTCCTCATCTCAGATAATGGCACACAATTTGAAGATCAAGGAGTGCAAGCCTGGTGCACCAATCTTGGAATCTCTCAACACTTTACATCAGTGGCCTATCCCCAAGCCAATGGGCAGGTGGAGCAAACAAATAGACAACTAAAACAGGGACTGAAGAAAAGATTGGAACAAGAGGGATCTCATTGGGTAGATCATCTCCCAAATATCTTATGGGCGTACAGGACTACACCCAATGCTGCAACACAGGAAACTCCATACTCTTTGGCATATGGATGCGAGGCAGTGATACCTGCAGAGATCGGACACAAATCACCCAGGACAGAATTATACTGTCCAGAAACTCAAGAGGTGGATATGCTGCAGGTCAAGGATGAATTAGAGCGCAAAAGGGACATTGCCCTGATACAAATGGCAAAGTACAAACAACGGGTTGCCCAATACTACAACTCCAAAGTCAGAGGTACGTATTTTAAAGAAGGCGATTTAGTGCTAAGACGAAATGAGGCTAGCAAACAAGGTCCCACTAGGAAGCTAGACCCAAATTGGGAAGGTCCTTATAAAATTGTTAAAGTACATGGAAAAGGATCTTATCAACTAGCTGATGCCTCTGGGAAAACAGTTCCTAGAAGTTGGAACGCTGTTCACTTAAGGAAATTTTTTCCTTAAAGCTATTTTATTCCTGTAAATAATGCTACTTTGAATCAATGTTTCTTTTTCAATTTTATGATTATACATGTATGTGTTTTTAACTTGTGCTAAAACAAGGAATTAAGGTCAGGATACTTACTCAGCAAAATTGCAACGCAAAATTCTGGGCAGAAGTCCCACTTGAATAATAAACATGCCAAACTTGCAGTGCAAGGGTACTCTGGACAGAAGTCCCACTTAAATAATAAACATGCCAAACTTGCAGTGCAAGGGCACTCTGGGCAGAAGCCCCACTTAAATAATAAAATGCCAAACTTGCAGCGCAAGGGCATTCTGGGCAGAAGTCCCACTTAAATAATAAAATGCCAAACTTGCAGCGCAAGGGCATTCTGGGCAGAAGTCCCACTTGAATAATAAACATGCCAAACTTGCAGTGCAAGGGTACTCTGGGCAGAAATCCCACTTAAACAATAAAATTGCCAAATTTGCAGCGCAAAGGCATTTTGGCAAGAGACCCAATTACCAACCTACAAAAACTAAACTTGCAGAGCAAGAATATGCTGAGAAGAATATATATGTTCCATGCAGCGTATATTGTAAACAAAAGAAGCTAAGGATAATAAATCCCAACTTCTTTGCAGCGCAACAGAAAGACAAGACAAGAGACAAGAAGATAACGACAAGAAGATAATACTCTAATAGAGAATGTCAAAGTCAAACTTCTAAACGAAAAATATCAAAGTCAAAAGTCATCACAAAGGCGTTACATCAAAAGCTGCACAATGCAAAATTCAAAGTTTTAAGAAAAATATAAATTAAGGAGCAGGAGGAGCTGAGATCTGAGCAGACGTCTCTGAGGGTTGAGCAGATTTCTCTGAGAGTTGAGTAGATGTTATAGTAGAAGGCTGAGAAGGTTTTTTCTTGGCATACTTGCGGACAATGTCCTCCCCACTCTTGTACTCGTCATACCGTTTCGTGAAGACCTCGCCTGCTTTCTTATCATATAACTTATGATTAGGCAAGGTGCTAATCACTAAGTCGGCTGATTTGGCTTCATCAACGCCAATGGTATATCCTCTGCGCAGAGCAGGAGCTAATATTACCTGGATTTCTTCAAGGGTTTCAGGAGCAGCTTTATACCCTGATATAACCTTCTGGACAACATTCTGAGCAGGGCTCTCCTCCATCTGCCGGATATTTTCTTCAAAATCAGCCTTCATTTTCTTTGCAACAGCCAGGTGCTGATGGTTTTCCTCTCTCATCTTCCTCAATTGCTCATCTTTAAATTTCAGCTGCTCCTCTTGGGTAAACAGCAAACCCTCAGCTTTAGCAAGATCGGCTTTCAGTCGATCAACTTCCTGGCGAGCCACAGCCTCTGAAGATTCCAAACTGGCTATCTTGGCATCAGCCTCGTCCAGGCGCCTCACCTTTCGTTGCAGGTCAGAAATATCCTTGGCCATGCTAGACGTCTTTTTATGCAAGGCCTTACCAAAGTGATAACACTGCAGAAGGAAGATTTTAATCAAAAAAAAAAAAAAAAGAGAAAAGAAATCTTTACTGTATCAGCAAAGTCATCTGCAGACATATCTTCGAAACCAAAGGAAGAATCACTGGCAGATGTCTCAGAAGAAGTAGGCCTATGTCTCTTTTTGCTCTTTTGAGATACCGTCCTCAGTGGCACAGCGGCTAGAGCAGAAACAGGATCGACAGGAGAAAGGGTATTCTCAGCAATGCTCGGTAAGATCTGAACAGAAGGATCCTCGGCAGCGTCTTTTTCCTGGGCAACATTACCAGAGTCAACAACTCTCTCTTCGGTTTCCTTCTGAGCAGAAACCTCACCAGCCCCAGGTACAACAGACAAGGTCCGTTCCGAATCCATAGGCGTCTGTTCGGGCTCTTCCTCCTCATCAGCATCAATATTGATCAAGTCGTCTACATTGGCCACTACAAAAGGAAAAGATAATTAGGTTGCAATCGAAAATCAAAACAAGATGTAAGTACAAACATACAATTTCGGTACTGTTTCTTGGAAAACTCCACATAACCAACAGGTCCTGCGGTTTGAAGCTGAGCAGCATCTATCATGGCAGAACTTATGAAGTCTAAATTTAGGGAAATCTTATTACTAACAAGATATTGAGACAGTGTCTCATCAATCAAGTCTTCCAGTTTGTCTTTCATAGAAGCTGTATTCCACCGCCCTAAGGTAACATCTGAGTTATGTTTCACAAAGAAGAAATGTTCTTGCCATTTCTTCTTGGTTTTGTCCTTCCCGGTCATGGGGATAATCGGAGCACTGGCCCTACGACAAAAATGGTACCATCCTCCTATCCCCTGTGTCAACTTACATTGGTAAAAGTTCCTGAACAGCTTTACAGAAAAGGGCGTGGTGTTCAGTCGACACCAAATCATGAAACCTATCAGAAATTTAACGCTATTTGGATGAATCTGGCCAACTCCTAGTTTATAATATTTCATTATCTCTACACACCCAGGGGGAAGAGGGAATCTTAATCCACTATGAAGCTGATCAGCATACACTGTACAAAATCCTGTTGGAGGATTATAAGCATACTCGGTTGATTTAGGAAGAACAACTTCAAACGGCTCAGTGTGGATTCGATAAGTCTTCAACAGACTGGCCATTTCAGTTTTGGTCATCTTGCTAGCAACACCGTGGCAAGCCATGATAGCCTTGGTTTTGTCGAATCGGTTAATCTCCCTTTTTAGGGTATGTAAAAAAGCAGAATGATCTTCCGGATAGTGATGGACGATGGAAGTAGGAGTAAAGACCCCAGGAGGGAGAAGATGAGAAGGTAACAGACACAACGGGTTATCCCTAAAAGTGGAAGTGTTTCTCAAATCGATCGAAGAAGAAGGATGATTGGGGTTTATTACCGTTTCGGGACAACGAACAGGGTTAGAGGAATTAACTTCTTCACTCTCTATGGCCCTAGAAATTGCTTCTGGCGAATCAAACAATTTTTCGATGGAATCACTAGAGGCAGTATTGGCTCTTAGACTCATGAAAGAATAAAGAATCACAAGAAGCAAGGAGCAATGTAAAAATGAAACTTACTTGTAATCGCTGAAATGCGTTCCAAAGATCTGATATAGATGGTGGCGTTTGACAAGAGAGGTGATTATATGAAAAGAAGTGGATGCGATGCAATGGTTCAATTGACAGTTACAATGATGACCAAGCGTGACCTGGCCCCGTTTCACGAAATAATAATCACAGAAGTTAAAACGTCTCAGACTAGAGTGGCTGAGAAGCAGTCCACCCTAGTCTAGGGGGCTTATGATGATAGGTGGGCCGTTGGGCCGGGTCATTCCTATTTGGGCCAGGCCCACAGTTAGACAGTTAAGGCGATGGATTGGCACGGCAGGACCATAAGTGCTGACCAGAATAGTCAGAGGAGCAGAGCTCCATCACAGAAGTATGTTTCTATACAGAAAGATCAGTTGCGCAGATATGCTTCTGAACAGAATGTCTGGCTGAGTGCTGCTAAGACCGAGTCAACATCCGTTTAACCGCATGCAAACGTGGGTAGGCCCCACGATCAGCAACACGCAGAAAATAACCGTTGATAACTTCCCATTGCGCAAGGAAGAGAATCACGATCTATAATTATATAAGGAACACCCTGAACTACGAGGGGGACTTGATTCCAGTTTATTACTTAACCTGGATACGTAGGCAGCTCTCTCGAGAGTTCAGTCCAAATCATACCCAAATATTCTTGTTCTTGTATTATTTCCTAATTAGAATTACCCGATTACCCGTTTGTAATATTCATACAACATCATTGTTGAAACTTGAAAATCGAGGGATCATATCTGTGGATATGGCGTCCTCAATCTTTCTGGCTGTTGCCGGTGAGGATGACGGAAAGAACGTCAGCCGGCCATGGGACTTACAGGAGCTTTGCTGCTGGGAAGTTATTGTGTGGTGAGCGAATTTGTGATGAAGTGACGGGTGAAACGATTTTTAATACAGAATGAATAATCTCCCTCTGCTGCTTCTTTTTTCTCACTTGAGTACGATTAATAAAAGGGCAATTTAGGAAACTGAAATAAAATGTGTCCTTATTAAGGATGATCTTTTTATGTGTCCTGAGTGTCTAATTAAGTCTTCAAATAAATCATTACAAACAAACACCCATTAAAATTATTGATATTATTATAATAATAAATTAGGAACAAGATCGATGATTATAAAGGTAATAAATGATCTATTGATATTTTAAAATAATTTATATTATGAAAAAAAACAAAAACTAACATTACTTATATTATATTTTGGGATGAAGATGGTATACCATAAATGATCAAATTTCACTACGAATTACTGAAGATGATAACAAAACGACGTGTTAGAATTAGTGATGCGTGCAACATGCATTAAGCATTCATCAATATTTCTTCCACTGTAAAGACGGTTTTTCCTCGTGTTATTGACTAGATTTTGAGATTTAGACTCGTTTTCTACATACATTTTCAAAATGGTAGTGTAGTCAAATCAATGTTTTGACTATGTTCATGCATGCGCTAGTAAGACTGACATGTTTATATATGTAATTTGCCATATAAGCTGTAGTTTAATATTATAAGTTAAGCAAAATAATATTTTGTGTGGTATAACGAATAATCATTAGTTTGAGGTTGTGTGTTATACATGATACATATATATATTATACAATTTTACAATTATTGAAGGAATATATTGTATTTTCTCCCCCAACTAATGCAGAGTGAATATACATGATGAGCATTATATGGTTGTAAGTTTATATTTTGTTGACCATATATTTATATGCGCATTGTTTTTAAGTGAATGGGATGTAGTGTACATTTCTTGGTCAAGCTATATATATAGGGGTTGCTATAACAATATTCACACTACCAAATAATTAATTATAAAAGGAATGTAAAATTCTATTTGAGTTGATAGTTATGCAAAATGGAATAAAATGAATCTGTTAGAATGGAATGAAATGATATCATTTCATTATTGCGTTTGATAGGCAATAAAATGAAATCGTTTCTTATTGTAGAATTTATTTTTTCATTTCATTCCGACCATTCTATTGGATTTTTTATGGAATAAAAATCATCAATTTTCATTCCGTTGGAATGAAAACATATTTCATTCTTCCGTTGTCAAACATGCAGAATTTTGATGGAATGGATTGAACATTCTATCCTATTACCACAATCCAAACGTGCTATTAATACATCGGCGTAGCGATTAGCTTTGATGGAATGGAACCACAATCCAACGTGCTATTTCGGCATAGCGATTAGCTAGACTATACAAGGCAACCTGGGTTCGACCTGGAGTATTACTATTTTTTTTTTTTTTATTACAATTGAAAGAAAGAAACCACAATTGTGGACTAACATCTAGGCCTGAGCATGGTTCGGTTTAGGTGGTTTCCGGTTTGGATTTTACATATAGTTATTCGGTTTGGTTGACATATTTTACCACTCAAACCAAACCAAAACAATGTCGAACCCAATGGTTTGGTTTGGGTTGGTTTCGGTTTGGATCCGGTTTGGTTTCGGTTTCACAAGTCTAAACTACACATTATTATAACTCATAATTTTCAAGTAACTAATATAAAGTAAAAACAGATTAAAGGTACAACGGGGCTAATTACTTAATAACATCAGTGCATACAACATATTCAAAAGACATTTAATAAGATATAGCAAATGTACATCAGGGCTAATTACTAGTTAGTTGTTATTACATATTATAACAGCAAATGTACATCATCAATTCATTGTTGGCCCTAATGCATACAACAAAAATGTACAAAAGTGGCAACTCATGTGCCTAAATAGTACAACATCTAATGTACTACTACTGGTCTTCTACATCAGCAGATTACAAGGAACTTACTAAAATTCAAAGTAAACATCATTAGAACTTACTAAAATTCAAGGGAAACATCATTAAAACTTACAAAAATTCAAAGGAACTCATAGAATTTTCATACCCCGGATGTTTAATTAGGGTTATAGTAATAATGGATCTTTTATATAGGGTAGGCAATTCGGTTCGATTTCGGTTTGGGTGGTTTCTAATTAGGGTAATCCGAACCAGACCATTTAAATTCGGTTCGCTTCCAATCCAAACCGATTTGATCAGTTTTTTCTTGGTTTAGTTTATTTCGGTTCGGTTTGGATTTGTTTACGGTTCGGATTGGTTTTTCGATTTTTTTGCTCAGACTAACATCCATGTATTGTGGGAATAACAATACATCGGCGTAGCGATTAGCTTTGATGGAATGGAATGAACATTCCATCCTATCACCACAATCCAAACCTGCTATTAATACATCGACGTAGCGATTAGCTAGACTATACAAGGCAACCTGGGTTCGACCTGAAGTATTACTATTTTTTTTAATTACAATTAAAAGGAAGAAACTATAATTATTTACAACCACAATTGTGGACTAACACCCACATATTGTGGGAATAACTTTTACAATTTTTTTTATATTACAATTGAAAGGAAGAACTATAATTATTTACAACAACAATTGTGGACTAACACCACATATTGTGGGAATAACTTTTACTAAAGAGGAAACTAGGCTGAAAGACAATTTTCGCCTCCAGAAAGATTCGAACTTAAGACCTCAGAGTCTCATGGCCTCAGCTCTAACCAGTGAGTTAGGCCTCATCGGCATGGAGTATTACTATTTCAACCATCAATAATTGATTGTTTCTAAACATATAAGGGTGTCCACAATGGTTAGAAAATTTCTTCCCAAATCTAACATAGGGAGAATATCAAAACCTCAACTCCACAACAACACTCTATCTATTTCCCTTTCTCTAAATTAAATTAACCTTCCCTTTAAATATGAAGTGTCTGATAATATGAATAGTACCCCATTTATCTATCCACTTGCGCCAAAAAGAAAGCTTTCCTTCCCCAAATAACAAAAGGCAGACGAAATTAAAGCGTGCAAGTGAAATTAATTGTGCTTTTTTATGTAGGATTGAGATCAGTTTCATATATATATATATATCTTTTGCTAAGTGAATTGATTCATCTTTTCTCATCAAGATTTTGCATTCTGACATTTATTTCGATTTATTGAGTATACCCATCTTGCCCGAAACAATACCGACAACACAATTACACGAAAATTTATCTTTCAGGTTGATATAATTTTAGACAAAAATACACGAAATTACAAAAGATACTAATTTTTACTACCAAAAACGATATTTTTTTAACAAAAAGTGAAGGTAAAACGAAAAATAAGATAAATAAGAAGATTAAAAGTAACCACCATTGGAGTCACTTTAAGGAAATGACTCATTTTTTTTTTTAAAGTTGTTATAGACCACGTGTCAGTCTAACCCAAGGAAAAACGAAATAGAGCTGGACAGTCCAACTATCCAATTAGCATCAAGTATCCGCTTATTTGACCCGGACCTTTTTTTTTCTTGAAACCCGTTCTCAGTTTCGGACTTTCCGGACTCTCTAAAATATACGTCTTCAACAAAGAATCATCCTGATCACATCCTCCACCTATTTGATGATCTCCATTGCTTCATGATTTAGACCACGTTACAGTTAACTTTCTGATTAACAAACTCTAAAATATTTGGTATCAATTTAGGTTTTTGGATCGAAGGACGGCAACATGGATTTAGTTTCCAAATACCAGGTTATACATTATTGGTCTCTACTCTCTCATGCATCAATTTCTTGTTAACATTGATGATTTTAGTGTGTTGCATCTCTCAGTTTATTGTTTTTATTTTTGGGAGCTTAGTGGATTTCTTTTGCCGAGATTTTGAATTTTGTTCTGAGAACTCACTTCGTTGAACTTGGTAGCTGATAATCACTGTTCTTTTGCAGGGGTATATGGGACGTGTGCTTCGGAATGACGATTATGATTCAAGTGATGATAGGTAATTGCTTTTGCTTTAATGCCGGCGGATGTCATATTTGTGTGCATTCTCTTTCAAAGTCATTCATGTTTTTTTAACTGGCCAAACTAGTTCCGGGTTCGGCCCGGGTAGTTCTGACCCCATAGCTCTTCAACGTGAAGGCTCAGGAAAAATCGAACTTGTGACCTCCTTATGCATTGTGAAGGCACTAACCACCAAGCTGCTGTGTTAAATATTCCTCTTTTCACCATTTTTGAAATCGTATGTGCACTCTGTGAGACGGTATTCTTAATTCAGTTAAGGCCCGTTTTACTTATGAAAGCAATGAAGTTCCTCATTCATTGGTTTAAGGAATCACTGCATACAGCATCATTGTAGAATTATGATCGGGATCATTTCTCTCTTGCACCAAACATACGATCACGTTACTACTTACTTCAATTGGTGTTGTGTAATGCTAAATTACAAGTTTAGTCATTGGATGTAGGCAGCTAAGTTCATAGTTTTCTATCTACAGTTATGTTGAACGCTTGCTTGATCGCATAAATGATGGTGCGCTGGCTGAGGACAGACGGAATGCAATTACTGAACTTCAGTCTGTTGTATCTGAAAGCCGTGCTGCACAGTTGGCATTTGGAACAAGGGGTATCTCTCTCTCTCTCTCTCTTCAAAGGTACCTGGAGTGGTTTCTTCTTGTTTTGTAATTTATTACGAGCATACTTTTATTTTGTAGGCTTGCAAGTTCTTTTGAGGGTGTTAAAGGAGGAGCGAGATGATGTTGAAATGGTTTGAGACTTTCTCTCACCTCATCTATGTTGTTTCCTGTACCTTATTGTTCAAAATTATCTTTTTCAGCTTTCCTGCATAAAGCGACTTAGTTAACAGTCTTGAATGAATGTTTATGATTGAAAATCATTTATGCGAAAGGATTTGATACCAGTGATCAGTAATGCTGAAGCATTATTTTGAAATATTTTCAAGTTGTGGCTTTTTTAATGTAGGAGTAGGGATGTTCTGTTTGGTTTAGTTAGATGTTTGTTACGTCGTATGGTGGAATGAAGATGTCATCATTAGTAGATTGCTCTTTTGCTTCGTCCTATAAATGTTAGAATATACACGTATTTTATCGTTGGAATCTATGACCTTATATGCTTAAAATTCTTGGTCTGGACTACAATTAGCAACTCAACTCTGAGCCACAACTGTCTGGTTTAGTGCTGAATTGTTGGCATTCTTCTTAATGCACTTCAGCACATGGTATACCAATTGCTGCATGGCTTGTATTATTTATTTTTCTAAGCATTGTTTTTCTTAGTTTCTGATTTTATAATACTCCCTCCGTTCCGCAATTGCCAAAATAAAAAATTCCTTTTAATCTGTCGTAGTTACATTTCCAATGCATATTTTAATACTCTTTCCGCTTTTCAATATTACTTTTCAACTTTCTAGGCTCATTCAACCAATCAATCTTTCATATTCAATACACCACTACACTTTTCAAGATTTTTTTAGTATTTTATAATGAAAGTCAATGCAATTACTCATTTTCTGAATTTGTGTGTTTTTCGCAAATGCGACAGATAATAAGGAACGGAGGGAGTAGTATGGATTAGGTGAATCCTTCATTTATAGATTTTAATGATACTAGTTATTATTTTCTTTGTGCCATTTGCATCTCTCTGTATTTATTAAAGCTGTTCCTTGCCCGAGTAGCATGATATTCTGCCCTTAGCTATAGTTTCTATGGATACCATTTTCTTAACTTTTCTGTTGCAGAGTATACTTTGAGGCTTCTTTACCTGCATGAAATTAATGGACTAACATGATAACCTTGATTTTTTTACAGTGTGGATAAGTAAATCACTAAACATTGTTGGGCATTCGATTTTGGTAGGAGCGAGTGCCTTTTTTATTTTATTTTTTGTCCTTTTTGTGATAAAGAGAGTATTAGAAGTTGTGATGCACTTATTCATATTTTTATTTCAATCACTTATAATAACTTGCTTCCACTGTGTCTTAAGGTCATGATTTTTTCGTCACCAAAACAACCTATATAGAATTTAGGTTAAGACTGTATACTTTATACCTAAAGTGAGTGAGTTCTCCCTATATCCTGCGTGTAGAAGATGCTTGAGTTTGCCTAGCCCACTCTTTTTATTACTTTCACATCAACACTGATTTTGCCATGTGATCTAATCCTTTGAATCTGACAGCTGGTTTTCCATCACTTCTGAAACACTCGCTTTTTAGGATGTTAATTCCTTTCTTTATTTTGAAGGTTCGTGGAGCTCTGGAAACTCTTGTATCTGCATTAACTCCACTTGATCATTTTAAAGGGCCAAAGAATGATCTACAGCCAGCTTTAATGAACAGTGATTTGCTTTCTGGAGAAGTTGGCAGCATTTCTCTTCTTCTAAGTTTACTTGTAAGTGTTCCTCTGGGGTTAAATTCTCAGAATCTGCTTGTTTCTTGTTATTATTTCACTGCTGCTTTTAATTTACGTCATGACAGTCTGAGGAGGATTTCTATGTGCGGTATTATACTCTTCAACTCTTGACTGCCCTTCTAACTCATTTTCCAAATAGGTAACTAATTGTTGTGTTTATGTTTATTCTTTTCTGTGACTCTATAAAACTGTTCAAATAAATCTTGAAACTTCTGTCACCATTTTCCTCCAGGTTGCAGGAAGCAATTTTAACCACTCCTCAAGGTATTACACGGCTTATGGATATGCTTGTAGATCGTGAGGTAAGAACTGAGTGAACGTATTAAATTTCTTACGTTGTTTAAATGGAATGAACAGTTCCTGTTATTGGTGGTTTTCGGTTGTTTGAAGGTTATACGCAATGAGGCATTACTGCTTCTTACTTATTTGACTCGTGAGGCTGAGGTGAGTTCACTTCTTTTCTTTTCCGTTTCATAATCCTCCAAGTACAAAGAACTCATTTTTATGAAAATACAATTACCTTGTAAGTGGGATAAGGCTTTGTATGTTGTTTATTTATGAAGACCATGTTTACTGTTTGTCATCCTCATCAATTGCAAAATAATTCAGGAAATTCAAAAAATAGTGGTTTTTGAAGGTGCTTTTGAGAAGATTTTTAGCATCATCAAAGAGGAAGGAGGATCTGATGGTGGTGTTGTCGTGCAGGTAGTATTACATCCTAAAGTCTGGTTCTATTAATGCCAATGGTTGGTCACATGTCACATGCCTGATCTTCAACTCCATTCCTTTTTTTGTATTGCATGTAATCTACTCTGCTTGTGCATTACATAGCTGCTGTTCCAAATGCATCTTAGCCTCCCCCTCCCCTCCCACTCACTCACTCACCATGGGTTATGAATGTTGATCAGTATATCATAATGCCTAAGACATTGCTTTTACTGAACGATTAATACTATGGAGTTGTGAGCTGTTCATTATTATTTTCATTTTGACTAGTTAATGGCCTAAAATAATTCTATTTTTGTAGACCAAGATGGACTTCCCATAAACATTTACTCTTCCTATGCTAAATATTGTTGGTTTATTAGGATTATAAGCTGGTTATTGTATAATAATAAATATCTCTCTCTCTCTCTCTCTCTCTCTCTCTCTCTCTCTCTCTCTCTCTCTCTCTCTCTCTCTCTCTCTCTATTATATATATATATATATATATATATATATTGATGATGCAATGTAAGATGTGATACTCTGGTACGTTCTCAAGTGTTTTTCTCATCCAAAGTTTGCAGATATCTGTAAAACTTGTGAGAAAAGAAATTCAATTATCATATGATCATAGAATATAAACGTAAGTGATCCTTTTTGTTTCTATTTACAGGACTCCCTTGAATTATTGAACAATCTGCTATGCAATAATGCGTCAAACCAGGTCTCTCTCTCGCTCTCTCTCTGATAGGGTGTGTTGGGAAAGTATGCTGGTGTTTATCAGTATTGTAGTCATTACAATTCCTCTTAGCATTATGTATTTGGTGTAGGTATTGCTTAGGGAGACCATTGGATTTGACCATTTAATATCAATTCTCAGGCTAAGAGGAAGTGCATACAAGTTTACGCAACAAAAGGTTTGAGGCTCACCTGTAACTTTTTTGGGTGTGTGTGTGTGTGAAATAAAACTCTCCTTCCTTACGGGAAAACCTTGGCACAACGGTATAACAATCGTTTTGTGACCAGAGGTCATGGCTTATATGGCCCAGCTCAGACCTTCCATAGGCGAGATGTTTCCACATAACGAGATACTCGTCTTTCGTGTTAAGTTGTTTCATGTTGACGCTGCTCACGCAACTACTATGTTTTGCTTGTGAACGCCTGACTGTATGGATCTTGCTTATATGATCATTCTTATTCAAATGAAAATGATTTCTGGCAGACGATAAATATACTCAGTGTGTTGGCGACGATTCATTTTTTAATAGCGGGAGGTTCAGAGGCTGATTCCGGGAAAGATACTGTTAGGTTGACAAACAAAACAGTCCTTGTTCAGGTTTGGTTCACAATTTTCTGTTTTGTTTTTAATTTATTCTACACCTTATCATGTTTTCCCTAACTCTGTTTCTTGTTAAGTGTAGAAGAAAGTTCTGGATCATCTACTGATGCTGGGAGTTGAAAGCCAGTGGGCTCCTATTGCTGTACGTTGTGCGGTAAGAGAGCTATGTGTTTTATGCATCTGTTTTGTCTTTTCACCCTTTTTCCCCTCTTGGGGGGAGGCGGGCAACGACAATGGAGAGTTGTTGATTATTCAACAGAGAGAACGGTGCTGATTCGGATGTGTGCTGTATATCAGGCCACATAGGAAAGAAACCGGAATAGTTCCATCTATCGTGTAATGCTTTTTAAATTCTTGTGGGTTCAATTGATATCATTCTCATCAGGTACTTCAATGCATTGGAGACCTTATCGGCAATCACCCCCAGAATCGTGACTCCCTTGCTAATAAGGTGCTTGGTGAAGAACCACACAGCGAGCCAGCTTTGAATTCTATCCTCAGAATTGTTTTACGCGGTTCTACCATTCAAGAATTTATATCAGCTGACTATGTTTTCAAGAGATTTTGTGAGGTTTGTATCAGTCACATCCTTGTAGTAGTCCTTTGAAAATGCCTACCATTACGTACTGGCTTGACACTAAAGAAGTTTAATTTTTACTCCGTTTGAACTTCAAAATAATTTTTAATGTGGTTCTCTTTGTTGTAAGCACAGAAAAATTCTAATGGTCAGACAATGCTATTATCCACATTGGACCCTCAGCCAAAATTAAACACTCGTGGTCCCTTTGAGGAGGATGCTGACATGTCATATGGAAGGTAGACCTACTCAAGCATCATACTTATCTGCTTCTCGTTTAAGTGTTTAATCAAATGTTTTCCTTCAGGGGTGGTTGGTGTAAGTATATTAACTTTTCTCAGGGTTTCTTGTGTAAGAGAATCATGTTTTTCAGCCACAAGTACCACAAACTGACGACAAAGAATTGAATTATGCTACAACAGCACGTTTTTCTTGCACAAACTATATTCTCACTAGGTGGGTTGGTTATATGGACCATTGCGTTCTATTAAAGGTCATGCCATCCCTAATGTTCAAGTATATCATAGCCTTTCAATGCTATCCCCATGTCTTCTTTAATCCCTCTCTCTAGTCTTTTCTGTAGTTAACATGTTTGTCTTCCTGCACTCTATAATGCCTGACATGTGCATCCAATGCTGTCCTTGCAAATGTCTTTACGCGATTCCTTTAACTTCTCACTGGTAAGTGTTGCTCCAAATTTCTTTCCAATACTCCATTTCTGATCCTATCCATTATTGATAGCCATTCATATTCAGCTACCTTTATCTTTTGCTCATGTTATTAATTTAGTGTCCAACATTCTAAAACGTAAAGCTTTCCTGGCCTTATGACTACTCAATGAAATTTACCTTTAATATTTATAAGAATGATCATATAAAAGATGTAATGGGCATATTCACTTTAATCATCTTACCTGAATCCGATGAATCATTTTCTACGTCCTTTGTAATATTGATTCCTAAAGCTCGTGCTTGTAAGTACCTCTCAATACACTAATCACGACACAAAGTTCACTCATGATTCTCTTATTGGAGTTCCATATACCCTGTCTACTCAGCGTAATGCCTTTCGTTTCCAATATATCTTGCCAACATCATGTTGTGCATTAAGTCTTCTCCCTGTCTCATCCATCATCAGTCATCACTACATCACGTGCAAACTACGTACATTATGCAACTCTCTCTTCAATGTATTTAACTCATTGTGCCCCCTTTAAAGAGATAATGACACAGAGCTGGTCCTTTGTTCAAACTGTGATAGGGAATTCTTGGATCAGTTCTCACGATTTCATTACATTTGGTATATCATACTTATATGCAGCTTTATTAATAGCTTCGGTACATGTTGCGTATCACATTTTATTCATGACACTCCTCAGAATTTCTCAAGGAACCCTATCATACATGAATACCAGATCCAATTTTTTCGTAACACGATATACATTCTCTGCTAAATTCTTCGGCTAGGTTTCTTAAAAGCGCAACCACTTGAAAACTTCGTGTCTCTCCTTTGTTATAGTGTATTAACAATGAATTGCATTTCTTAACACAATATACATTCTCTGCTAAAATTTTAAGCTAGGCTTCTTAACTGCTCAACAACTTGAAATTTTTCTCTCCTTTGTTATAGTGTATAAACAATGAATTGCATTTCTTAAGTTTTTTCTGTATGAACGTAATTTGTTATGGATTAGAGCAGGGATCAAATCATGTTGCCCCGTTTTCTTATTTTTAAATTACTGCTAATAATGATTACAACTTCTGCTTGGAAAGAATAAGTGTTTTCCATACCACATTTGAGAAGGCGTGTTACTGTAAATGATAAATTACACTTCTCTATAACAACTTTAACTTTTTCGTGAGCTGGTAATCTCATCCTTGATTCTTCATACAATGGTACCAAAATACTCTTTATTCCCCTCATTTCTCATTCCGTCAGTAATCATACTTGAGTGACCGAGTTTATCAATCTACCTTTATACGGGCTTGTGATAAGGCTGAGTCCTTCTAAAGATCTAAAATTTATTGAAAAGGGGGAGAAAAGAAGTCATATACATTTACAAGTACATTTGTGGTTGAGTGTAGGGGATGGATACAGGAAACGACCCAGTTAAAATGCTCTTGTTGAGGAGAACTGACATTCTGATCATGTGTCTTTGCAGTTTGCTTTTACATGGTCTAACTGTGACCGAAAATGATGGTGATCTCGAGGTATGTTTCCACTGTTAAGTCAACTCATAATTATTAATGTAATTGTCATGGTTGGAGGTCGATTTATAAAACATCACAATTTGCTTCAAATATATCCGTTTCCTCCAGTTTTTTCATCCAGCTCATTTCTGCTAGTTAGCAGGCTAATTTGGCATGAATCAACTTGCTATTTTTTTATGAACTGTAAATTTTTTATAACCAACACTTTTATTTGAGATGCTTTTCGTGAATGTCCTTTAATTCTGTGAATGCAGACTTGCTGTAGAGCTGCTAGTGTTCTTTCTCATATACTTGAAGATAATACACAGTGCAAAGAAAAGGTGCGTCACTCAGTTCTCATCACATTTGTGTTACTTTTATGTTATAGGAAGTAAATTTTTAACTGTATTTTGTGTAGTTAGCGAATTATATTTTCCTGGCGTCGGGTTTATTTCTTACTGACTTGCATTGTGCTTCAGGTGTTACGCATTGAACTTGAAGCTCCGATGCCATCATTGGGAGGTCCAGAGCCTTTAATGCATCGTATGGTCAAGTATTTGGCTCTTTCCTCTTCTATGAATGGTAAGGATGGAAAATCAAGCACAGCTGGGGATACCTTTGTCCAACCGAATATTCTGAAGCTACTCGTTATTTGGCTTTCTGATTGCCCAAGTGCGGTGCAGTGTTTCCTCGACTCGCGACCTCATTTAACATATTTGCTTGAATTGGTTTCAAATCCAACCACCAGTGTATGTGTAAAGGGACTGACTGCCTTGCTCTTAGGAGTATGTGTAGTATACAATACGTCTCAAGAAAGTGGAACGGATGCATTTAGCATAGCCGATGCTATAAGCCAAAAAGTTGGTTTAACGTCATTTTTTCTAAAGTTTGACGAGATGCAAAAGAACTATCTTTCTTCGTCTTTGAAGCCCTCTATTCTGCGTAAACAGCTGACCAGGTCTACTTCTGCCAGTATGGCAGAGGCTGAAGATGTTGATGAAGATACAGCAACTGACGAGAAGACTGACCATCCCATACTTGCTTCTATATTCGATTCAGATTTTGTTAAATTTGTGAATAATTTAGTGTCGGGTATAAGGGAGAAAACGGTTGAAATATATAGTCGTCCCAAAAGCCAGGTGGCAGTGGTCCCTGCAGAACTTGAACAGAGACATGGGGAAAGGGATAGTGACTATATTCAGCGGCTGAAGCCATTTATAGAGAAGCAATGTCTTGAGTTACAGGTATGTGTGATATTTGATTAGTGTACTTGCATGATCTTATTATATCTTACGTGTTCTTTTTTGCTTACGTGTTTTTGATTGTCAATTGTAAGGACCTATTGAGTCGCAATGCAACTCTAGCTGAGGAACTGTCAAGAACCGGCTCAAGTGATCCGTCCCAGCTTGAACGAAGACAGAGTTCGGGATTAGAAAAGTTGCAAGTAGAGACACTTAAGAGAGACATTCAAGAAGCTTCTCAACGGCTAGAAATGCTGAGGACAGAGAAGGCCAAGATTGAGTCAGAAGCTGCAATGTATCAAAACTTAGCTGCTAAAATGGAATCTGATTTACAAAGCTTGTCTGATGCGTACAACAGTCTGGAGCAAGCGAATTATTATCTAGAAAAAGAAATAAAAGCTCTGAGAAACGGTGGAGGAGACGTATCGGTATCGATGCCAGACATTGAAGCTTTGAAAGCAGAAGCTAGAGAAGAAGCTCAAAAGGAAAGTGAAGCAGAATTAAACGACTTGCTCGTATGTCTTGGTCAAGAACAAAGCAAGGTAGAGAGACTTTCTGCTAGGTTGTTAGAGTTGGGAGAGGATGTAGATAAGTTGCTTGAAGGCATCGGTGATGACACGGGACTTCCTGATGATGATGAAGAAAACGAAGACTGAGATACACACCGTGTACTATATACACTTTGATTTTTTCCTTTGGAGTCTATTTTTCCTTTGGAGTCTAAAGTGGCAGCACACATCTATCTATTTATCATGGTACAGGTTCAACTTTCCAGAGGTTTGAACCCCCCATTGTTGTGGTGCAGTGCCCTGAAAGTAGGGTATGTGTGGTGCCAATAAAGACACCAATTCTTTTCTCTAAGTTAAATGGTTAGAGCAACTTCAGATTTCAACCCCTATATTTTAAAATGTTGGCAACACAATTGTATATTACACTATTTCAACTCCACTCTTTCACTTCTTTCAGACAGCTTAAATATGGAAACAGATATATTCACTCCACCTCTTATCACGTAGGACTCATTGCTCGTGTATGTTTTTGTTGAAGTTTTTTTTTTTTTTTTTTTTACATCACCTTATCAATCATCTTACAATTCTCTCACCAATTACTTCTTCAACTATAAATAAAAAATATTAAATTATCTTTCACCTTTTCAATTTATCTACTTTATTATTTTTTATACTATTTTATTTCAATTTCTTTCATCAATCATTTATTTATCTACACAAATTTTAAAAAGATATTTTAACTTTCTAATCATTACTTCATTTATTTTTATTATATTTTATTATCCACTAGCATATTAAACACTTCAAAATAAATTCCAATTCAAAACAAACGGAATCATTATGTCTTTCCATGATCAATGGTGACAAGGGTGGAGTGAACTTAGGGGCATGAAAATAGGGTGATTCTGATGTAGGCGCAATAGAGATTCATCGTGGCAATCTGACCACACAGTTTCGGATGCAATAGGAATTCCCACACATGATGAAACGTGTGGTAGATATTGTCCGTGTAATCTCCGCATTAGAGTCTCCCACCATATAATCACCCGTGAAAATATTGCTACACCATAAATATTCAACTTTTTTTTTTTTTTTTTTTTTGTTTTTGTTTAGATTAATTTTCATACTGTTATTGTTCCCAGATATTTTTTTGCTAAGATTCCACAAGATATTTAAGAAAGCCATTTATCAGCAACATGGGCATGTGCCCTTATACAGGGGAAGTTATTATGTGGTGTCTTTACATAGTGTGGAAAAATCGTATGACACTTTCTAAATCATACAGTTTTATTATGTATTTAAACTGTGTTGTTCTAATTGTTTTACCTATCACTTCATCTCAAATTCTCTCAGAACACAATAACTTCCCCTTTTACAGGACAGAAACACAAGTCTCAACATTTTGAAAACTGGCCCACCAATCAATATTCTGGCACCATTTTCTCCCATTCTAAAAGCTACCCCACTGATTTAATATTGTTTATTGATCTGAATTAAATTATTATTGCTCAGATAGTGGGGCAATTGTTAATAAATATTGTAACCACACCAACTTTTAAATATTAAAGAAAAAATATAATATTGCACACATGAGACCATAAATAATTGAGCCAAAAGTGGTAATAAAAAATTGTTAGACAAAGCACATCTACCTACCCAATATTACATTACTTTGTGGGCAATCTCGAAACATTGTGCTACTTTTTTTAATAGTAGTAATAATTAAAAATAATGCAACTTTCCACCTACTCGAAGACTAATAAATAAATTCTCTTGCACTGGTAATTTTTATTGAATGTTAAAGATTCTTAATGCTAAATTTGTACATGGATTATGATGCAAATGTTTTTCAATAAATCTTAAATGATTTGAATCTTTATTTTAAAATTGATGTGTGATTTCCCAGAAGTCAAACTCAAACTGCATGTATGTTATCAGAACTAAAAAGAAAAAGGAAAAGAAAAAAGAACAGCTTTACCATATAAACAACCTGAGCGGCTCATAAAAAAATTACAGCTGAATCAAATAAAAAATAAATAGATAAAGAAAACTTGAACAAAACTAAAAACATTTTGAACATCAATCCCTCTTTCAATTCCACCTCTACCATTTCCAGCCAATAATCTTGCTTTAAATAATTTAATAGTAATAATTTATGCACAAAAACGATTAGGAGGAATGTGAACCAGTGGATCAAAACAAATAATGAAGACAAAAATGGCTGATAATAATACAAGGGTAAATAAAAGGAGGATAGAAGAAGAAGAAGAAGAAGAAGAAGACCAAAATTTTCCTCCAAAAAAAATCTTGGCTATATATTTATAGAGCTACTACATCTCACTTATCTCTCCTTCCCTACATATTCCGACATCAATCGTCATACTTCTCCTTTTATTGTCCAAAATCCTGCAACATTTTCTCCTTGGTGACTGCCACAATACAAATTCAACTGTGTTAGTTTTATACATTAAAGCACTTTCCATAAGCTCAAGATCCAAATTCTAGTGCTTCAACTCAAGAAAATTTCGACATGCTCGACTAGTTTAGAGCATTACTCGATTCAACTAAGCTTGTTTAACAAGGTTAGCATGATAAGTCATTATATATAACAGTTGTATGTATGTATGTATGTATGTATGTAAAATTGAACTCTGCATTATTATAAATAAAAGAGCTTACCCTGTCCCATAAATGTGGATCAGGCTTTTTATAAACTTGCACTCTATCAATTTGATTCGGATTCGCCATCTTCCATTTGCAAGCAGGATGAGGAACGCGATGCTTTACATACTCACTAACAGTTTGATTCGTGATGTTATCCATTCTTGCGTTTGACATGTAGAAAACAAACGCTTTCTGACACGGCTGTCTCATGACAGCCCTCGTGTTGAAAGCATATGCAGTGTAATCTGCTCTCTTGTACCAGTTCAAGAATGTTCTTGACGGCATTTCCACTTCTCGTGGTGATAGCATCCCACGAAATACTTGAACTGCAAATCCCCAAGACACAGAGACGGTCCAATGCCGAGCCTTGTCGTAGCAGATAGATTGTTGAATCAGACCTGCTGAATCGAGCTTCATGGGAACCATAAGGTGCTGAAGAGCTTGAACACGAGTTACATTCGGGAAAATTGGTTCCACGACATCGAGATGGTGTAATGTCACTAATGGAGTAACCGGATGTGCTGCTAGTAGACCGAACAGGTTCCCATACACATCATACTGAATCATCGCGCCAAAAAAGAAAGATCTTTAAGTTAAAATCATTTGACAAACATGTTCTAACAAAAAAAATCATACAGCAGAAATCTTTACACTCAAATACACGATTATACGCTTAAACACTCTTGACAGACAAACTACAACGCCGACAAGACAAAAACACTACACACCATCAATTTAGAATCAGAAGCAGAGCATGTGTCTAATTGCAGTAATCTGTTCAGACACTTTTAACCTTTGGCATACATTGAAACACAGGTTGTCAGGTAACCTCACTAACCACTATCAAATACACTTAACTCAATAGCAAAAAGGTTCAGCTAAAAAATTGTGCATTTCTTTCTTTTTACCTCCCAGAAAAAAGAGAGAAGAAAATAAATAAGTAATGTTCATCTATCTTAACAAGTTGAATTCAATGTGGTGCATTCAAAAGATAACAGCACTGTGATTGAACAGGTTAAACATCAGACAGAAAGTACATTGTTTTTGTCAAAACATTAGTAATAATTTTCCACAATCAATTCATGCAGACACCCCAAAATTATTGTGATTTAGAGTGAACCACCATTTTCAACCACTATATCAATGAATGATAGTGAACAAGCATTCAAGTTTTTCTCTTTCCACCAGCCTCTTAAGTTGTGTGCCAAAACCTTCAGACTAGGAATTAGGAAATGAAAAATCAAGATTCAAATAGACCAATTGACAGGTATCAGAACAAAGTAAAAAGTAAAAATTGGAGTGGAAAATATTTTTGAACAACTACCAACATTAAAACACAAGCTTTTGATGAACTTTGGACCACTTCATTTGACAAAACATATTACCTCAGAGACAAAGTAAATAGAAACACATGGTACATTGATAAAGAACCCAAATTTAATTGCATTAAAACCCAAAATACTCCACATGCATTGTCGGCAACAACCCCCATTTTTTAAGGTTTCATTAAAAACTTAAATCTAGACAAAAATTGAAGCTAAAAAAATACAAACTCACCTGGTGAAAGCCGAGTTCTTTAGTGAGTGGAACGCCGAGTTCAGCCATACAAGCCTGCATTCTATCATCAGAACCATACAAACCAGGGTACCTCTGTATACATTTATCTTGCATTTTCTCAAGAGCTTTAGCCAATGGATAACTAATTGCAAAACCCCCACCACCATAAGCCATCGAATACGAAAAATAGATATTCTGCAAATGGCTTTCACTAGAACTCCCAATATAATAAAATTGATTATGATCATACTTATTCAAAATCCTCACTAGATTATCAGTAATAAAGAAAGTATCATCATCCCCCATTACAAACCATCTCACATTCTCCATTCCCAATTTCAATGTCTCGGACACAATCCTTGAAATCCTAATGGCTGATCGGTGACCTTGCCGGTTTTTATAAGCGAATCGCGACGTATCCCCGGAAATCCGTATCTCCGGTAAAGAGCTTTTCTCGTCGGCCCTTAATTTCACTTGCTTATCAAGCCAAACAACACCCCTCATGTTTTGTTCATTTCTCCACCATAGCTTTATATACTCTTTCCTCTGTTCCCATAGCTTCGCCGACGCCCCGATTCCGAAAACCACGTGTTCTAATCCAGTTCTTGGTGGTGGCGGAGGTGGAGATGCTTTTTCCTCTGTTTTTAATGAGGAAGAATTAGACAGGGCGGAGTATGTCAGGTCAATGTGGTGGCGGGTGGCGGTGGAAGCAGGGAGGAGATCTAATTCACAAGATTTTGAGGCGGTGAAGAGTTTGAGATTGTAAATTACGTAAGTGGCTGAAACAAATAAGATTAGCCACACCATTATCCTACTAGTGAGGACTCGATTTGGAGACACACTGCCTCCTGAAGAGGGTCTCATCTGATCCCAGATGATTATTTCTGGGTCTTCCTGCTTTTCTTTCATGAAAAAACGGGGGAAAAAAAAAGAAAATGGGAAATTGTACTCTATAAACGATGAATCGCTAATCACATGCCCAATGCAGTGAAGGGATTGGATAATATGTGTAAAGATCTTCCTTTTTTTATCATAATTCCATGATATAATTCCGTGGAAGAGCAAAAATGGGTGAAAAACTTTCCCCCAAAAGATTCTGACAGGAAATTGTAGATACAGATCCAGAAAAATGGAGCAAATATGGAAGGAAACTGGCGGGAATTACATGCAGAGGAAGCTAAATCTCTGCAGAGAAATGGAATCTACAAGAAATTTTGAAACGTAGATTTAGGTAGAGGATGGAGGGGGAGAGAGAATTGATAAAGAGGGGTATTGTAATTGCTGCAGCTTCTTCTTGAAAAGATAGAGATGGAAGAAAAAAGTGGGAGTAAATAAGTGGGAACAGTGCCAGGTAGCATTGAATTAAGCTGCAGTTATTGCTTACACTACTCGTCTTTTATCGTACTCCTAAAACCGTAATCTTAAACAAACGAACAAAATTAAGTTGAGGTTTTGTTTTAAGCCCCTACACGGTTACACCGACATGTCACCGGAGCATCACATTCGAATTCACGTTTTTTTTTTTTTTTTTTTCCTGGTTGTTGATAAAACAGAATCCATATTTTAAAAATTGATTATTTCATGATAAGAATCGATTTTTAAAATGTTAATATATTCTCTTTTTTTTTTTAAACAACGATCTTTAATATTTATTTCTCAATAAAAGTCGACATGTACAAGATGTTCCAAGATCTTTAATATTTTTAAAAACTCAATATTTGATTCAATAGAATATGTATGATAAAATGAGGTTGTTGAGGCTTGCCCTTTTCTAGTTTTTCTCGTCCATAAGACAATCAAATGCATTAATTTTGATGACTTTCATATCTAAATGATATTGTCAATTTAAACATGAATACAAATAGATAAGTCAAGAATTGGATTATTGCGTTGTAGTAATATTTTCGTTGAAAAAATGAAAAAAAATTAATCAGATGTAATGTTTATATTGGATTTAATAATTGATTTAATCATTATGTCAAATGATGACAATGAGTCTAAGTAGTAGTGTTGTCATAGATAAGCTAGTGTTGTTAACGAGCTGAGCGAACCAAGTATCGGTTGTTGAAGATTGTGTTCGTTTAAGTCATGAGGTTGTCCGTGTTCGTTCGTTTAACAAATGAACAAAAAAATATGTGTAATCTTGGTTCGTTAAGATCACAAACGTTTGTTTAATAAACGAATTACGTTCAAGCTCAGCTCGTTTATTAAGAAAATATGTTCATGCTCGTGTTCTAGTTTGACTTACTACACTTATTTTTGCCTTCTAGCTCAAGCTTGGATCGAGTTTGACTCGTTATGGTATCATTAATCAAGTCCAAATGAATTAATGACAAAATACAAAACAATATTCAAACATTATAGTAATAACAACATTAGGAGAACTCTAGAAATATTTTATAAATTACTCTAGAGTATCTATCAGAGTAATACATAGCTTATCGTTTTTTGTATTTGAGTTATGTTATACATTGGTTTATCTATATAAGCTGATTCATGAACATATCGAACGTTCGTGAGTTTGCTTGTATTCGCGATTTTAGGAAACGAGCTTATAATTTTGTTCAAGTTTGGTTCATTAAGCTAAACAATCAAACGAGCACAAATACTAATGAGCCGAACACAAGTTTGTTCGTGAACAGCTCTGTTCGTTTAACAGCACTAGCTGAGATGTACTAGTTTGAAAACAAAGCAAAAAATGATGTTAAAATTATGTTTATTTTCATATATGGTTGTAAAGACTGAAATTAAATAAAAAACACACGATATTAATTCTAACATAATGACATAAATGCGTAAATCTAACATAACTACATGGAGTGATATGGTAGGATGAGAGAAATGAGGGAGTAATACATGGAAATAGTGCTATGTTCCACCTACGAAGCTACCACGTGACCGGCTATCAGACATGTGTGACGCGGTCTATCCACATGTCAGTCTTCATGGTCAACACATTACTTAATATTGAATCGAACATCACTTGAGGCTTACCCTCCGTGTCTTTTATTGTACATTTCTCACACATACACGTGGTTTAGTTTGTCGCTTTTAGTTTGTTTCTCATCTCATTACATGTTGCATTGTGTCATTGGGTTTAGTATCATTTGTATCTGTGAAATATATAGTAAATATTTTGATTCATTTCGCTATGGACATAGAGTTTGTTAAATTGAAAAAAATGGTGTTTGATTTTTTAAAATATAGAATTTGTTAAGAGAATCAAACACGAGTGCTCTCAAAGCAAGTGTAATGGTCATTCAAGGTAAGGGGTTCCTAAAAGACACTTCCCACTAACTCTAACATCATTTTTTGCAAGCAAATGAGCTGGGGTATTTCCTCCCGAGAAATGTTTGTGCCACAACAAAATGTGCACAATAAAGTACCACAACAACTCTTTTCATCATTGATTCTTTTTGGACTCATTTGAATCAATAGGTCTCACATCATAATCAATGGTCTAAAAGTTTGTTGTGCACTTTGTTGTGGCATTATCATTACTCTATTCTCCCTACTTAACAAATGAGAATTTGAAGAAAGAGAAACAAGCTAAAAAAATACGACAATCTTTCACAAGATTGCCTAAGTCGGACATGTCTAGAGCTTCGGCATTTAACTTCTAGCAGACCGTAAGAGAATCCATTTCAAAAATGATTTTAGCCATCATTGGATAGACAGAAAAATCGCATGATATACCACAAGAGTTCTTCTACGTGCACTTCAAAATTTCCTTCTAACTTCTTTGAAAATGATTGGAGTATGTTACCACTGTATGTACCGCAAGAGCTTCTTCTACCTGCACTTCAAAATTTCTTTCTAACTTCCTTGAAAATGATTGGAGTATTTTACCACTATATGTTATTTCTATTGTCCCGGATTAGACCGCCGACAGCATTAAACTTTCCTTTATAAAAATTATATTTCTTGCACAAGAATGATCTGATGACACATGATATCATAAAATTATTGAATGATTATATCGTAGGATATACCATTTCCGGTTTATATACATGCAGCAACCTAAACAAAATATATGAACATCCTAAATTCAAATTAAGTTGTATAAAAAAAGGTTATTGTCATAACATTAAACATGTGTATTCCACTAAAATATTGGCCATGATTAATGAATATATATATATATATACTAGTGGGGGCCACCGTGCGATGCACGGTGTGCCCTCACTTTTTTTATGCACCGATTATAGTTTTTATGTCTGTAATAAATTTACTTTAGCAAAAATAAAAAAGATATCAACCTACTTCAATGCTTAGAAAAGCATTTAAACCATCCTCTAGAGGTGACAATATGTATGCGTGTTGCAGCAAGAAAGGTTACATACGGGAAAAAAATCCTGAAGATCAAAATGCACCTTCGTGCAAAAAAAGTCAAACCGGAGTTTCTGTGAACCAATAAAAACTACATAATAACAAAATTAAAATTTCCCAAACTCGAATAAATGAATTGTTAGTCGTAGAATATTATTCATGTCAGACTTAACCCTAACTAATACTAATAAAAAGAAATAAAAAAGAAAAGGTTCGGAAGATTTTCATTTTCTTATCTTTTATCGAAGTAAATTAACCGAATGATAAGTAAGATAAATGGGAGTTGGATCTCGTTTTTTTATTTTTATGTATCATAGATCGAATAAACATTCTCATTCTTTGTCTAATTTTTACAATATTTTATTTTCTAGTAGTTTTTGTGGCACCGTACCAAATCATACGACTTTGTTTTACTTAACCAAAAAATTCTGAAGATGGAAATGCACCTTCGTGCACAAAAATTCAAACCAGAGTTTCAGTGTACCAATAGAAGCTACATAATAACACAATTAAAATTTCCGAAACTCGAATCAAAGAATTGAATGCTTCAAATAAAAACCCTAGTGATAAACACGTTGATGTGATAACACCGTACCAAATCATACGACTTCGTTTTACCTAACCAAAAAAAAAAAAAAAAAAAAAAGGGAAAAGACAAAAAATTTGGTATAGCGACGACCAAAACGTAGCTAAAGCCGGACGACCAAAACGTCGCAAAAAGCGTACTACCAAAGATGCAACTTTAATATAGTATACTAGTGGGGCGCACCGTGCGATGCACGGTGTGGCGCTGTTTTGTATCCATTTTTGAGGTTTTCTTTTCTGCATGAACTGTATAATATATAATTTACAGAAGTGAATAAGAGAACCTAAACAATAAACAATGTAGAATGTTGACATTGCAAACATTATACATTACAACATTGTTACTGCTACTCATCAATACTAAAAGGAAGTACATAATTAGTTTCCAGTAATCTAAGCTGCTAAAGAGAGAGTACATAATCAGTTTACAATATTCTAAGCCCTTTTGCATCCATGGTAATCAATGTGAGAAATCTGCACGATTAGGTAACGAAATAAAAAATAAGCAAACAAAAGTAACAGTCAAACGGTTTTTACCATATAGAATCCAGAATCTGCTTTGAAGACAAACTCAACCAAATCTTTGGAAGGTATAATTTACAAAGTATCACATTCAAATGATGATAACAATTATGAATAACATCCATCATGTTAACAATCTTATTACTACAAAGTATCACATTAATATGATGATAACAATTTTGAAAAACATCCATCATGTTAACATCAAGCACGTTACAAGACTCCAACCACATATTATAAAACACGGATGCATACATGTCAAGAAGGCATGCAGACTGAAATGAAATGCAGCGTCAGCTATACAACATGATCAGACAAACAAGACGCAGGATTTAAACATAATTTCAAGCAGGGCAGAGACCGATCATAGGCAAAACAAGATCTTTACACAACCGACGTAAAGTGAACAATAGCAAGCTGTTAAAAAGTTTGGACAAAAAGCAGAACATAGTCAATAGGAAGAATTTAGGCAAATCTGGTTCCTAAAATGTTCTGAAATAACCCAAACAAAACACATAACCTGATCTTAAAGACATTAGACATGCACGCATGACACTTGAAGATTAAAAATAAACTGAGTCAAAATATGCAAAGCAAACATAGATATAAATCTGAATTTTAAATGGAGAACCATAACTGAATGCAGAACAGAGTTAGAATTTAGGCAAATCTGGTTTCTAAAAGGGGCTTAAGGTTAAAAAGGGTGTTTGACCACAAATCTTGGGGATATAGTCTTTTTTGTTCAGAAATGGTGTAAACAGTCTTTTTGAAGCCTCTAAATCTTCGCGTTTTAGGTGTTTTTTGAACCAAACTAAACCCTAATTGGGAAGGGGGAACCCTATAGGGGATTTGAGGACCTTAAGATCGTGCACATTTGTGAAAAAAAATGGAGAAAATCGCGGTCAAAAAACGGAAAAAAACAAAGCCAAGAATTTGTTGAAAAAAGGCTATATAGCCAATTCTCCCTTTCTAAAATGTTGTGACATAGACCAAACAAAACACACAACCTGATCTTAAACACATTAGACATGCACGCAGGACACTTAAATCAAAGATACACTCAGTCTAAATATGCAAAGCAAACATGGATATAAATCTGAATTTTAAACAGAGAACCATAACTGAATGCAGCACAAATATAGCTAGTCCAAACAATCGAGACGTGTGAAATCAAAGATGATATGACAGACCCATACCAAAACGGATGCAGATGATTCTGAATCTACCTCATCCTCATGAACATCATCAATGGAAGCATCCTCAGCCACGCGTAAATCCGTGTTCTAGGTTTCCTCAGATACTTCTGCACAACAATCCGACCATTTTTATCATTTCACATACCACAAGTAAAGACTGAATAAATAAATAGAAACAACAAAGACAAACGATCACCTTGAGGATCAGAAGTAATCTTGAAAGTAACAACATATTCCGGATAGATATGCGACGTTGTATTCATATTCCATACTATGTAATGATTTGGATAATGAGTGTCATCAACTCCACTATCGAACTCCTCGCTATACGGATGGAACTGTTTCGATCCAGGGTGAATAAGCTCCGTATTTCCCATTATTACACGACATAGTATCAGATGTTGCTCTCCTTTTTCGTCAATATCGCTATACTTGGCGCTGGAAGAGCCAAATTTTAAGACTTTATAATGATTTCATTGTTCACTTAAAGAAACATAGAAAAATGCAATATAGACAATATATAAGAACACACACACATCCCCTCTTGCTATTACCATCTTGGAGCCCCCTGAAGATTTCGTTATTTGACAAAAGAAGTACCTGAGAAGCATTAGATTCATCTGATGAGGCTTTAAACACCACTTCTTCGTGCCTCAACCACAACATGCACATTCACATAACTAATCATAGGGGTCTGAACATCAAATATTGTAATCAGTATCCCGAGATTCCTAAGTTCAGGAAAAAACAACTTGGCACTATCGAATTACACTAAAAGCAGATGAGAAGCAGGTCAAATGAAACGTTGAGCATAATTCAAAGTCAAACGTTTTATGCTGCACAGAGATTTTGTAATTCACAAAAATAACCTCTCAATGTAAAGTAAACAAAATATGTCTTCCCAACTGTGAATGACCCCTTGAATCACTGGAACTGAGGTGAGATTTGTGATGGAAAGAGCTCACCTCATCTGCTGTATAATCTGTCTTAGTAGTTCCATCCATCTCGATTGTAGCACCATGCCATGTGAAAACCTAAAATGACATTTGAAATTGCAAAACCTAGAATGAAAACTGAAATTGCAAAGAATAATCTCAAATAATTGTTACAACCAAGTCAACACTTTAAAAGAAGCAGACCTGATGAAGGAAAGAAGCAGACTGGAGAAGAAGATTCAATTGAAGTCGTTGATGCCAAAACTCAAGGAAATTAAGTCCTCACACATAAACGGTGATTATTCTGGGGTGCCAATAAGAAGGAAGATGACCTTACCTTCACATAACTAAGACCAAGTTCCTTCCTAGAGTATCCTTTTGTCGAGATTCGCATCACATACTCGTTATAATCTTTCACAATCCTCATAATCAGATCACATGTTCCATCAGTTCGTTTTGTCTCTTTAAATTTTCCAACTTTCTTAAACTGGACATGTACTTTAATAGGTTATCACATATGATGTACACAAAATAATGCATGAACAAGATATAAACGGTAAAGATTAAGGGTTATTTCGATGTAGACGATCAGCGTATGATTACCCCCCCTCTCTCCCTTATATTTGGAATTAGATACTCTCATCCTACCACACCACCTGTAACATAAGGCAGTATCCTTCCAGACATGCTTTACAACAATTTTCAACTGAAACACTGATTCGATGCTAAACTAACCTTAGAGGAACAAAATACAGTAAAAAAATTAAATATAAAGGAAAAATGGAGATGTTTTCTTTACAAAAACAAGGCAACTGCTTCTTGATTTCTTAAAGCTAACTTATTACGGAAGCAGACTGAAATAGAAAGCAACACTTACTCAATAAAAGGAAGGATCATCTGCACAATTAAATTATCAACTCAAGTAAAAGCTTGAGCTATTATTGAAAAATAAGCAAAATAATAAACAAAAGAAAGTGACAAGAACTGAAGTCATCAAAATATTAGCAGAGATATAATAACATTATGTCCACATTCAGTTGCAAATTCCACTTACAAATTCATCAACATTATTGCATGTGCCACTTGCATCAGCATAACTGACACGGTAAGAGGAGTTATTAACATGAAATAAAAGAAATAAAAAAATTCAACTCCAAAAGATGATAAATAAAATACTATTGACGCATAAGGCTTACGAGAAGCCAACTCTAAGATTCATGAGACTGCAGCATCAACTTTCAGGCCTAGTTATCTAATTCTACCTGCATCTAATGAATTACAATATAAATACATAATACACAGAAATTTGAAAGCATATCTGAAGTATGCATAACATAGGTACTTCGGTAGTTGAGTTATTTAACTTACAGAAGAGAGTCATGTGCCACGTAAACAATCTTATGACCTTGGATATACTGCTAATTCAGAATAGTTTAAATGTTGTAGAATTGATCAAAAAAGGGATATTAGTTATCGAACCCGCCCGTCTGTCGATCAGGAACAAAACAACCAGAAACCAACAAGAGCATTGTGCGTAAAATCGATTCACTTTCATATCCCCTCGTCTTGTAGTAGTAATAGTTATACCAAACTAACAGAGCAACATGTTGAGTAACAAGAAACTTAATACATATAGCAAAACAGTCACCAACCATTATCACATGTTTAAATGCAAGAATTTAAAACCAACCACTAACCTGCAAATGAAGAATTCTTCAATCCTGAAAAATCAACACACATTTTTTATAAGAAATTTGCGAGCAAACAAAATAAATCAAAGGATTAAAGAGATACATGGACAACAAGGTATTTCTAAAAGCAACATGTTATTTTTCACCAATGAAACAGTTTCAAGTATAGGCTTTTTTCGCCACATCAATGAACACGTTCAATAATGAGTCTGAGTTAGACCAAATATCCATTTGCTCCAAAATAACATAACACATGATCAAAATGCAGCATAAGAGTCCAATTCTATACAAGATTACACCTACACTTTCATGCAAAGGTTTGCCAATATTGAAACTCGGGCAAAACTTCAGGACAAACTGGTCAAAAGACAGGATCTAAAGTAGCAAGCTTAAGAGTCAAATTTTTTATTGGGAATTAGACAATGCTTTCTTTTCATTTGTGGTCATTTTCTCACACAACATTTTCTCTCACAAAGCAATTTGGGGAAGAAAGATTGGTCCCTTCCAATACCCAAAAATAATCCAACAGATGCCATTTTCCACCCTTCCTTGAATCCTACCCCCTAACCCTTCCTACCTATCACACCCCTTCCGCAATCCAGGCGTGATGTCACTTAAAAAAGCCTCCACCCCGAGACAACCCTGACAGGCCAAGGGCCTAAAAAACAAACAATGATCACATTCGGCATATAAGCAAGAACGACTCTGGCCCTCCCCACACCCTCACCACCCTATGTTCTCTAAAAAAACAAAATCAAGAAAACAGGAGCCAACGCATAATCAAAACACAGCTTAACTGAAAATCAAAGTAAATACCCATTAGAAAGATCTGGGGAGCGCATCAAAGAAGATTTTTAAACAAAGACAAACTCACAAACATGGTTCTTCTCTTCTTCTTTTCTTAGATCACAGCGTTACTGAAGGTAAAACTTCATACCGATAGTAAATATTCTTGAGTTGTCTATTAATCAAAACAAAGTTATGAACAAAGATGGTATTTTTCTCAGATCACAGCTCAACTGAAGATCATACTTAATACCAAACGTAGGCCTTTATATATGAAATAAAAAAATTAAACAAGCATGTCTTTACACTAACAAGAAAACTAAGAAACTATAAAATAAAATGTGGTCAATCAAAGAATTCACTTGTATCACCGTTAAAAGCACACCCAAAAAGCCCAGCAAAAAAACACACCAACAAAATAATCCTCCCAAATCTAATCAAGTAACCGCTAAAGATCTAACGAGAATTGAAGGGAGCTTCATAAATTGTACAGCTTAAAAAAACAAGAGAAAAGAAAATAGCATCCAAATAAACAAATAAATTAAGCACTTACCTTCGGGGATAGTCGGAAAAGACAGGGAATCGCAATCACAATTGTCGTCCTATTATCCCCATTTAATTAGTACTTCCTATATACGATATATACTAACTAATATGATATAGATATATGTATATTTATTTATTTAATTTTTTTTTTTTTTTTGATCTCATCTGTATATCAATTATTTATAAAAATATTCAACCTAATCTAAAAAAAAGGATTATGAATGTTGATATTTCACCAGCTACATAAATATATCTTGATATGCTTGCCTAATTACATTCAAAATCACAAGTAACTGCAGACACACATTGTAGGATAATTTTGTGATAACATTATTTATTTATGACAACCTATTAGCACTTGTAACTGTTTCAAATCTAATGCATTTATCTCCTGAATATTATCCTATCACTTCAGGGTTGATGATTTTTTATTATTTTTGGAAAACCCAAAAATTTTATTAATCAAACCAAATCCGCTAAAACATCAGAAGTTACATTGTTCGGGGTTGTGCTCCCCAGTCAACGACACTCAATTAATTAATTCCTAGTCGAACTAGCAAATGAGCCGGTACATTACCAGTACGTCTAATTAACAAAAGAAAAGTGGGCTAAAGAGAAAGCGGCCGCCTCCACAGCACAATTCTGCAATAAGCTGCTGAAAGATGAGAAACCGTCCTCCTGACAGGTCAGTCGTTGAACACAAACCAAACTATCTCTCTCCACTGTCAAAGTAGATAAACCCATCCGCCGACCCTCCACCAAGGCCATAAAAATTGCTCTCACTTCAAGCATCATAATCTCAATACCTTGGTCCATGCGTAAGGAGCACGCTGCCAAAATAGAACCCTCGTGATCTCGGAAGATGAGACCTATCTCCGACGCATGTGTCATAACATAAGCATCAACATTACATTTAATCATTCCAGCTGGCGGCTTTTCCCCATGATCTCTCAACTCGTGATGTTGTACTGGGCAGAGTACCTAATTGGCCTGTAGAAACTCCCGTGCATCACTAAGAGCCGATGAGCAAACACGAGACACATACACTGCCTGATTGTCATAATCTGCGTTACAGCGCGCCTTCCAAATGTGCCACATCACCCACACAAACTCTGCCGATTCTTCACGCGACATTCGATCTAAGAGAAACATAAAGTAGCCCCGGAAGTCCGGAGCTCTCCCCGACATTTCTAAGTGACCGTAAGGTGATTTCTCCATGCCAGATTGCATTCAAACAATGCATGTGCTAAGGTCTCGTTTGCAGCCTCACACACCGGACAGTGACCGTCTCTTAAGTTACGTTTAGCCAGATTACAAGCCACAAGTAGACACTCATGTAGACACCTCCACATAAAATGTTGGATACGAGGCTAGACTCCGACACCCCAACATTGTCGCCACACTGCGTCCACTCCACGGGATCCTGACGCCTCTCCTCCCGTCAGACCCGGTCTGTACAAAGATAATGCTAGCCGGTAGCCAGACTTAACTGTATAAATCCCTCGCCGCTCGTAATGCCAAATGTGTCTATCCGAATGCCTACCTTGCGTAATCGAAGTACAAAGAATTGCGTCTCTCTAAATTGAGCTCTCACCAACGGAGCATTCCACCGCCGAGTTCCAGGGATAAACAGATCCTTCATCTTAAACTGGGTTGATGATTTTAAATTTTCCAAATCCAAGATTTTTTTCTTCTAATTACCATATTTTCCCCCTCGTATATGACAAATTACACATTCAAGTTACATAAAATGATTACTCAAGTTCACGAAGACAGTAAAATGAAAATGACAAATTAGCATTACAATTACAGGGATTTTTTTTTTTTTTTTTTTTTGAAAGGTATTGCAGGGATCCTCCATCTAATTTTAGTGTCCAACTTCTATGTCCAAGTTAAAACGGCGTAGTTTTGTGTCAATTTTTCATTTCCATGTTTTCTAATCGCTAAAAGCTGGTTTGCTTAAAAAAATTAAAAATTTATAGAGGTATCACTTCTCTTCCTCATCTTCACGCCACAAGTCTGAAAAAATCCACAACATCATTCTTCAATTGGAGTTCTTTATTGATGCTACTGCTCATCTATGTATTCACGGGTTTCCCATATAGATTGAAATTGCTTCAGTCATTCTGAAAACCCTAATAAAGGTGTGTGCCACAACAATCAGACTGCTGCCAATGATCGATAGAAAAATTTTGGTCGTTGCATTTTGTCCGGTTCATGCCCGGTGTGTGCCCGATTGTTGTGGCACATACATTTAAATTCAAAACATGCCACAACAATCAGAATGCTGCTAATGATCGATAGAAAAATTCAAAAAAAAAAAAAAAAAACCGGACAAAATGCAACGACTATTAGTAAGTAGCACACAAAAAGCAACTACGACTAATAAACAAACACCAAAACTAGCAAAATCTTACTACTTAGGAACCAAGTACAAGAATGTCAAAAACAAGCATAATTTATTTCTCACGACCTGTAGTCGATGCAATTGTTATACTAAATTGGCACAAATAGTTGTTTGTGTTTTGATTTTGGGTACTTTTGTTTCTTTGTTTGACTTGAAGAATTAAAAGAGGGAAATCATTTCTAGTGATTGTTCTTTTTTGTTGAACAAAACAGTACACACCATTAGGGAAATTGGTAAATCATACCACTGTAACGTCTGATATTTTTTTTCAGGTCAAATGTTTTTTAACATTTTTTTCAGGTTCCCGTCCAAATTTAGACGATTTCATCCAAATACAGTCAAACCGTCCAAATTTGGATTCATTTTCGTCCCAATCCATTCACTGACCAAATTTGGATGGCCGTCCAAAATTCAGACGCAACGTCCGAATTGTGACGAATTCCGCCCAAATTTGGACGGAATTTGGACGTCTCGCCGCCGCCGTGCTCTTCTTTCCTCTTGGCCCGCCGTGATCATGATCCATTGATCCTCCTTTAATATCTCAGCAGATAAAAATAATACTTAATATCTCAACACTTCTATACTATCTAAATTTCTTTGATTCATTCTCACGGTGAAGAAGAAGAATAAGGAGCAAAGAAGATGAATTATATCAAATAATCTCAACACATGACCCTGCCATATTCCTATTTTTACACCGCCCACTTCTTCTCCGGCATTATCCCACCAATTTATATATTCGTTGGTGGTGGATGTGAGAGTGAAGAAAAGGATTCTTCCTTCCAATGGAAATCTTAGTTCTTTCGAAATGGGATTTTTTATTTTTTTTTGTTAAAAGAGCCAATATGTGCGTAATAACCAGTGATGGAGTGAGATTAGTGTTAGATTTTTATTTTATTTTAAAGCCATTAAGGTTTCAAAAGGAAATAATGGAAAAATGAAGAGGCTTAGATTTTTATTTTATTTTAGATCGAATTGCTGCATTTGCAGAGGCTTGGGACATATCAAGATTCAGAGTAGGATTAAACCTAGCTATCAATCTTTCATGTGTGATCAAATGTGCTTGCACTTTTAGCCATGACAAGGCTCCCATTCTAGCTGTTAAGTTAACAATGACAGATTCATATTCCTTGCTCAAGCCCCCAAGAGTAGCCAAAATGAGTTCTGATCTGGTAATGGGGTAACCTGCAGCACTCAATTTATCAGAATAAGTTTTCATTTGAGCCAGATAGTCTGACATGGTCTTAGATCCTTTCTCAGCCTTAGTCAAGGCATCTTTGTATTCCAACATCTGAACCCCACATTGGTTATTAAACAGTAATTCCAGAGTTTGCCAAATCTCATGAGATGTGGTACATCCAACTACTTCAACAAGAGCATGTTCAGTCATAGAGGCTAGTAACCATCCGGTCAGTAATGAATCATTGGCCATCCAATCATCATAAGCAGGATTCGCAGGTAGTATAACAGATGAGGTTACATTTGGAACTCTCAAGTATTTAGGTGGGCAGGGATGAGTTCCAAACAAGAATTCATCTAGTTTACGACCTCTAATAACTGGTAACACAGTGAATTTCCACAATAGATAGTTATTCCTATCTAATTTGACTGAACAAGTTTGATTAAGATTACCTCCTAAGGTTTGCATTGGTGGAGCTGGTAGAAATCCAAGATCCAGGTCTGATTTGAGTAAATGGTGAGCTCGGGAAGTTAGGATTTCCCATGTAACCAGGTGCAAACGGGCTCTGGAAGAAACCAGCTGCCGGAGAAGAAGATATTCCACCGGTGATAATGGTAAACTACGGGAGTTTCAGGTGAAACTGGAGTAGAAGCAGCTACCATAGAAGTAAACGGAGGTTCTGTCATGAAGCCAGCACTATTCTGACCGACTTCTTGGCCGGAAGCTGAAGATGGTGGTGGCTCCATCAGGCCGAGCAACGGTGGCTCTGCTACCAACTTGAAGAATTAAAAGAGGGAAAGTGATTGTTCTTTTTTGTTGAACAAAATAGTACACACCATTACACCTTATATCACCAAAAGCTATCCATCTTGGGATACTACACATCTAATCTAGTGGTCTTGGATATACCACATGGATAACAGAAAAGTGACACTTGTCACTACAACATTTACCTATCTTTTTAAGCTATTCTACTTATCAATAGCTTCATGAGTTTGTAGGCTTTTGTTGTTAGCTCATGTTTTACTATTTGTTTTTCAACTACTGCAGGCTTTAATCGAGTGTCTTGCAAGATTGTTTCTTAATAATATTATCTTTTTGGTGGTTTGCAAAAAATGTATGCTAGCTTGTATATATATATATTAACCATGTAAAAGCTTAAAGAGAAAGATGTGTTAACATGTTCATCATTATATGTTTGATCTTGGTAAATGATGTTGCAATATGATTTTTGTTCGATTCTTCATATTATATTCTTAATTTGTTTGGCATGGCGGTACATGAGAAATCTAGTGTTAACTGCACTGTCATGTGGTACGGCGAGCTATGAAACAATCCAGCAACAGAAAATACAGTCGTGGAACCATATTAGATATATAATGTTAATTATCTATCTCCCTAAAAGCTTAAACTTTTAGGGAGATAGATAATTAACATTATAAATCTAATAAACCAAAGGGTATATATATACACTACGTCAAACTTTCAACGTTGTACTTGTGTTCTTAAACTTGTTATCATGGATCATTCCTTTTATCAAGGCACAAATATTGCTTCCAATCTGAAATTCTTTGTCGCTGGTGTAGGTATAAAAATTTTATGTGACATATTATATATGTCACGTACTATATATGTCCTAAAATTAAATTTATTTTATTATTATTTCCTATATAAAATACTAGGAAGTAATATAATAAAATAATAATTAAAATCTCTTTAAAAAATTAGAGGTTTAGTTAATTTGTAATAAATGGTTATATAAGTATAAATATGAAATGTTATATGTGTCACATACTACATATGCCATTAAATCCAAATATTTTATATTATTTCCTACAACAAATATTAGTAGATAATATACGACTATTCAAATCAAATCGCTAAAATAAATTAGTAAGTAATTTGATTGATTTGTAATAAATGCCAGTCTTCTAAATATGGTTGGAATCAATTAAGAGTCTGGACGCATTAAATGCAAATCAATCAAGAGTCTGAACTGCAAATCAATCAATAGTCTGGACGCATTAAATGCAAATCAATCAGGAGTCTCGACGCATTAAATGCACATCAATCAAGAGAGTGGATGCATTAAATGAGTGTGAACGCATTATGTGCAAATCAATTCAAAGACTCTCATCTATCACTATAAATTGGAGGCATTGGTCATTTGCAAAAACACACAGAAGACACACAGAAGAAGAACAAGCACAAGGAAGATCATAGAAGCTGGTGAGAAGTCCCAGTCAAGAAATCCTCGAAGTTCTTCAAGAAAGAAGGAATATCAAAGAGCGTCTTCAAGCCTCGAAGATCTCCCAAGAATTCCTCAAAGTACTTCAAGAAAGCCAAGAAGATCGAGGAGCGTCTTCAATACTCGAAAATCAACACAAAGGCGGAGCTCTTCAACAAGGCGTCTTCAACACTTGAAGATCAACACAAAGGCGAAGCTCTTCAACAAAAGGCGTCTTACACACTTGAAGATCAACACAGACAGAGTTCTTCGACAAGGCGTCTTCAACACTTGAAGACCAACCCAAAGTCAAGAAAGGTGAGAAGATCGAACAGCGTCAGCAACGCCGGAAGAAGTCGTCTTCAAAGTTCTTCAAGAAGATGAAGAACATCAAAGCTTCAAAGCACCATGAATGATCGTCTGCAACATCGAAGATCTTTTTCAAAGTAGAAGCCCTTCAACTAGGAGATTGAGGGTAATACAAAGTATTCCTTCAAGTCTTCGTCAAAGTCAAAGTTCTTTCGACATATCCGGGAGTTCATCAACACAACAACAATTGGTGAAGAAGGTGGGGACAAAACATAAAGCCCTCTACTCAACACCCGCGGAGAAGATTGAAGGAGTAACAAAGAAGCCTCCAAGTCATCTCCCAATAACCGAAGATCGTCCGCCAAATTCAGAGTTCTTCACCAAAGAGAAGATCTAAGAAGCAACGAAGAGGTCTGCAAGTTCTTCAACAACATTCGAGGATCATCCGCCACATCCGGTGTTCTTCACCAACATTCGAAGCTCGTCCGCCATATCCGGAGTTCTTAACCAACAATCGAAGGTCTTCCGCCATATTCGAAGTTCTTCAACATTCGAGGATCGTCCGCCACATTCGGAGTTCTTCACCAACATTCGAGGATCAATCCGCCATATGTGGAGTTCTTCAACAAAGAGAAGATCTAAGAAGCAACGAAGAAGTCTTCAAGTTCTTCAACAACATTCGAGGATCATCTGCCAAATCCGGGGTTCTTCACCAACATTCGAAGCTCGTCCGCCATATCCAGACTTTTTCAACAACCATCGAAGGTCTTCCGACATATTCGGAGTTCTTCATCAACAATCGAAGGACTTCCGCTATATTCAGAGTCCTTCAACAAATCAAAGATCACCAAGAAATCTAGTGTTCTTCAACAACAAACAAAGGCCCTCTTCCCAACAAATAAGAGGAGCACCACTAAAATCCGAGACCAAGTCCCGGCGACCCTCAGAGAAATCAAAGAAGAGGATCAAGGAAGCACGAAGGTATTCAAGTCATCTCCATCAAATGAAGATCATCCGCCACATCCGGAGTTCTGCCACAAATCAAACATTCTTCCCAACAAATCGGAAGAGTGTCGACAAAGTCTGAGAACAAGTCCCGGCGACCCTCGGAGAAATCAGATTAGAAGATGAAGGAAGCATGAATTCATCTAGATCATCTCCAACTATGAAGATTATCCGCTATATCCGGAGATCTTCCATAAGTCCATCATTCTTCCCAACAAATTGGAGGAGTATCGACAAAGTCCGAGAACAAGTCCCGCGACCCTCATCAAAAAGCAAAGGAGAATCAAAAGCGCCCCGTAGATATAGGGATTTTGCTAGAGATTGTACCACTCACATTTTGAAATTAATAAAATTATATTTGTTCCAATTTTCTTGTCTTTCTTTTTTAATTTAATTGCAGGACAACGAAATTTGCATTAGAGCTGGGCTCGCAAGAATATGTTGATGTTAGCTGGTTCTTTCGTTGTTCAGAGTTCTTTTCTAGCACCAATTCTACGTACCTATGAAAATATAAATCTTTTAAAGAGATAGAGGAGTTCCAATATTGAACACGGCCTGCCCGTTTTGTGACTTTTTATGAAGAAGATGAACCTAACATTCTACTACTTTGTAATGTCTCAAAGATTATTAATTTGGATCTTCCTTTGATTGTGAACCCATTGGAATCCTTCTGAAAATCAATAGATGTGCCTCAACTACTGTTTAGATTGGGTTGTTTATGTTTTGGTAGTTGATAATGACGTCTTGTGGTTACGTCTAATTATTTAGATGTCAATAATTAAACATGTGTGCTAAAAACTTGTTCTCAAACCGTCAAAGAATCAAAAAATTACTTGACATATATCTTCCACATTCGACAACACAAAAGCATAAGCTACAATGTAATAACATAATCATGGGTTTCCATTAAAAACCCAAAACTTAATTTCTTTTAGGAATACAACTTTCTCAAAGCTTCAAATGAAGTAGAAATCACTTTTTTAAGAAAGTATTAATTAAATCGGCACAACCAACTAAAATGAAAAACGAGAACAATGTTGGGGAGTTTGTAGGTAATTAGAACAATGGTATCAAAACAACAAATAAAAGAGAACTTAATATATAAACGCAGAGTCGAGCAGAGGCTCTTTCCTGCGAAAACTATTCGTCCCCTAAGATTGCCTCCGGGTAAATCACGAATGTATTCACGGGATAAAACTACGTCCCTTTCTATCTTGACAATTAGATAGAAAGATAGCTACAAGAGTTTTGTTTATTTGTGTGTAGAACTTGAGGTTTCAAGATAGTATTCAAAGGAAATGAATAAATCTTTTAAAGTGTTGATCTCTCTTCTTTTCTCAAATATACCAAGTGTTATGTACTTATATCATGTGTTATTCTACATGAAAAACACAACATAACCCTTCAAAAACAGTTAAGAAATGTCTTCATACCGAAGGGACATCATTTAAAACCGAAGGGACACCAAAAACTGCTGGAAACCAAAAATTCAGTTTTGCATCCTGTAACTCATCCGTACGGATAAAATACCTTATCCGTACGGATAGATTACAGCATCCGATTTCAACTTAACAGGCTTCATCCGTACGGATAGTTCAATCTATCCGTACGGATACGCAGCAGTATCCAGTTTTTGGTTCAACACTTGATCTAACACTTCCGTAAGCTTGTAAATATCAATTATAAGCATGCACCCCGCATCTCCTAACTCATATCGATTGTTTCAAGCTTACCAAACCTCAAACTAAATCCAATTACACTAAATCACATTGATGATATAATCACCAACAAACAACCGGGCAAAATGCACCACTTTTTTATTTTTATTTTATAGATATAGCTGTCAACATTGCGAAATGATCGAAAGAACTATGCTGGCAGTGGGATGGTAAGCATTATCTCTGTTATTTTCCTTGTTGCTACTTATTTTATATCTGTAGTACTTAACAACACTGTATTCCTGTAGTGAAAATGGTGCTTAATTGTCTAATTCTTGTTTCTGGAAAGCTTCTTAATTTCAGCTATGGGTTCAATTAAAAATAAAAAACTTTATCAAATTAAGAATAGTCAAGCTGGGGAAAAATATATACTATATACATTGGATACAGTGAATGGTGAATGAAACCAAAAGCAAATCTATTCTTTCAAACAAAAAGAAAAGGCTTTTTGATTCCGTAAATTCTTTAATTTTTTTACTTGTTCTAGTTATTTTGCAGACCCAAAAAGCCTAGAAAAACCAAATAGCCACAGAGAATGTTAAAAAAAAAAAAAACGCTCCTTTATTAGGGTCATTAGAATGGCAGCAGCAATTTCAATCTATATGAAGAACCCGTGAATACATAGATGAGCAGATAATCTGTAGCATTAATAAAGAACTTCAATTGAAGAATGATGTTGTGGATTTTTTTAGACTTGTGGCGTGAAGAGGAGGAAGAGAAGTCACTCTCCAACTTTTTTATACTCAAATAAACTTCAAACATTTATAAAAAAAAGAAAAAGTCTATAAAAGAAAAATGACAAAAAGACAAATTTAACCTCCATAAATTTGTCTTTCAGATTTCTTTTTTTGGTTTTCGTTTTTTTCTTTTTCTCTGGCTTACGATTTTTTCTTCCCTTTATTGCAAAAATACAATTTTTTTTTTCTACTTGAAGCACCAAATCAGTGTAAAGAATAGGTGTTTACTTAAGGCAACACACATTAAATTTTTAAATGATGATTCTACCAATTACACCACATTTAATAAATTTTAAATTTATTTTATCCAGATCGATTTTACTATTGACAGTCTTTTTTTTTTCATTAAATAGAACCCTAAAAATCAAAAACTACATTTACACCCCACCCTCCCGTTTCCCAACGAAATCTATTCAACGAAACACCCCTTCATCTTCAACTTCTCCCATAACTCCTTCTTCCCTTCATCTTCTTATCTCCTTAGTTTTCTTCACCATCTTCCTCACTTTTTCTTGTTCTCTCTTAATTTCTCTTCCACCTTTTATTCCATCCATCCTTCTTCTCCCTCAAGAAATTTCCTTTTACTATTTTCTGTTATTCACCCTCTTCTTCCATTTTTCTTATTGATAAGAATATTTGAATTTTCCCGGAAATTGCTCCGGTTTTTAAGTCAGATCGGTGCAAAAAAATGATTAGAATTTTTTATTAAGGAGTTTATCTTTGAATTTATCATTGTTGCTTCCTGAAAGAACTGTTCCGTTTTAAGAAAAAAACCAACATATTTTGCAGACTTTACTCTGCATATTATTATTATTTTTTTCACTGGTTCTTCTCTTCATTTTCTTTGCTTGTTATGGGATAAATTTTTCAGATTATGAGACGTTATCTTCTAGTAAAATATAGTTAAGAATGAAGAAGAAGAAGAAAGAAGGAAGAAGGAAGAAGGTATAGAAGGAGAAGGATTGTGAGGATGAAGAAAATGGAAGGAAAAACAGGGTGTGATCGATTGGTGCAAGGATTTATGAGAGGAAAAGTGTGGTGCTATTAGCAGGGGTTAATTTATAACATTTTAATAGTTCAAGGACTGTAATTAAGTTAATTTGTTAGGAATGAAATTTTATTGGCAGATGTGGTGCTATAGGGGAAAAGATCCCCGACGGTGCAAGATGCACGGCTCACCCGACAGTGCATCGAAACGGTGTCGTTTCGATTCGAAACGATGCCGTCTTGTCTGTTTTTTTTTTTTTTACGTTGCATCGAGACAGCGTCGTTTCGGATCAAAACGACACCGTTTCGATGCACTGTCGGGAGAGCTGTGCATCTTGCACCGGCGGGGATCGAGGTCCGGTGCTATAGATAAAAATGGCAATGTAGTAAAATGTGGTGCATTGGGTATATGTAAGATTGGTGTGGTGTCTTTAGCAAAACAACATATTGAAGTGTGGTGCCTTCTAATTTGGATGCCTACTTAAAAAGAGTGTGGTGCCCTTAAAAGGTACCCAAAAGAATTTGTAGCTAAAGAGTCTCAAACCTAGCTCTCTATCACTTCCTCCGTTTTTTTTATATGTGGCAGAGAGAAAATCACACAGATTAAGAAATTAATTAATATGTGTATCGGAAATGTATTTTTTTATTGGAGTTGTAAATATTTTGTTGGTAAAAGAGTTTTTAGTATTGAATTATGTATTTTTATTGGAAATGTAAATATTTTGTTGGTAAATGAGGAAAAAATAATAAATGATGCATTGGAAATGTAAAATGACAAATAAAAAGAAAAATGATAAATTATGAAATGTGACAGATAAAAAAACGAATGGAGTATTATAAAACAACACAATTTGCCACTATGCTACATAGCTGTTTTCTATAAGAATAAGTTCATTAAATATTTGTACAACTGGAGCTGTTGGAGTGATATTGTAAAAAATAAATTTACTATAGAATTTTTATTTTTATTTTTTGAAAAATTAATAATGGGGATAATTAATTTCAACTATTTTTTTAGGGCTTTTTCAACTAATTTATCACATTAGCGACTTTGAACACATTTAATCATTTAGAAGGATCGTCAAATACTATAATGTCAATGGCCAAAGACTATAATTAAGTCAAATAAACATCATACTTATAATCAATGGTAAACACTATATTCAACATAATGAGGATCGGTTTGATATTCAATCTCTTATAATCAAATATTAAATACTATGATAAATTTAAATAAATATCAAAACTATGTGCAATCACTTATAATCATCATCAAACATCGTAATTAACTAGAATGAATATCATATTGCTATTCAGTCAGTTATAATTATCGTTAAATACTACAATAAACTCAAATGAATATTAATTTAATGTTCAACATGTTATAATCATCATTAAACATTTGATAAACTTATTTATGCATCGAATTATTGTTCAAAGGTCAATTTGATGTTTAAACACTCATAATTGTTATTAAAAACCACAATAAACTTAAACAAATATCAAATTGATGTTCAATGTCGTATAATCATCATTAAACACCATAGATTAACTCAAATGAGCATCATATTGATGTTAATTAATAATAATTATCGTTAATTTCAACTAGGGCTTCGATCATTAATTTCAACATCATTAATTGATGATTTATTTTTCAAAGTAGTGACCCATTTTAATTAGTAAAAAAATTTCTATTGGTTATGATGCACCAAATAGGATTTGCATCATCACCGTTCTTAAATTTGTGTTCCCTTTAAGGAGGCCGGATCCTCTGCTGTAGGTTAAACACAGCAGAGGCTGCTGTGACGCCAAATCGGCGTCGTTTGGCAGGGAAACGACATCGTTTTGGTCTTAGAACGGGTACACGGCAAAACGGATACACTTGGGCGGCGGCGTGTGGAGGAAAAACGACGCCATTTTTCACGTCACAGCAGACACGAATTTACAGCAGACGATCTCAATTCCCCTTTAAGATTCCCGCTTCTTCCCAAAAAAAAAAAAAAATCCCACTTCATCTTCGCCACCATATTCTTACTGCAAAATAAAAGAAAAGAAAAAACTTTGATCATCATTTTAATCTATCAACAAGATAGAAAAAAAATGGAATACCTGGAACTCCTCCATCATCTAAACTAGGCAATGAAAAAATAAAGGGAGAAGATGGAGGAGATCGGAGTAGGAAAGAAGGAATAGTCGCCGGAAAAACAGGATGAACAAGGACATGGCTGATTGTTTTTGATGTCCTAAAGGGATGAACGAGGAAATGGCCATCGGAAAAACGGGATGAATCACAGGTGAATGAAACAAGCCATTTGTCAGTCAAATTGCCGACGCCGATGGGGTGGTTTTTCAAGGGAGACTCTAATATATACAGAGACTCCAATATGGAAAGTGACCCGTGTGGCATAATCTGAAATACACAAATTCATTCTGCAATCTGTGTGATCATATTATGCCACATGGATGGATGACTCCTTATGTTGGAGTCTTTAGGGTCGAATTTCCCGTTTTTCAGGAGGGAAAAGCCGGTCAATTTTAGGGGAGAGAGCTGATGAAAAAGATTGTTTTGTTGTATTAAATTTAAGGGTAGTTTGAGCATTTCAGATTATTTTTGGGCAGATATGTGTGGTGGAATCTATTTAAACAAAAATCTTTTGCGAAAATCAATTTAGGCAAGACAAACATCTTATGTGGCAAAACTACATAAACAATTGGCCCGTTTTTTAAAGAGAAAAAGATATTTCATACATTGATAACTAAAAAGAGTTTTATGGGAGAAGTCATAAACAATCACAAATCCTCTATACCCAACGAAATCTATTTGGGAACGATATATTTTCATTTCATTTGATGCACCGTTTTATATTTGTATCAACACTAATAACTGTGTGATTCATATTAAATATTAAATTCCACAAATAAAACAACGATAATAAAAGTGTATGGTGAAAAAAATTATCATGCAACACTGATGTGGAGGTTATACCATCTTTACACATCGCTATTGTATGTAAGACAATGATAAATAATTCAACACACATTGCCACTAGCTAGTACTCCCTCCGTTTCTTTTTATATGTAGCTGAGAGACGATTTACACATATTAAGAAATTAGTTAATGTGTCTGAATTATAGTATTGAAAATGTATTTTTTTATTGGAAATGTAAATACTTTGTTGGTAAATAAATTTTTAGTATTGTAAATATATTTTTTTATTGGAGATGTAAATACTTTATTGGTAAAGGAGGAAAAAATAATAAATGATGCATTTTTTTTCTGAGGTGAATGATGCATTGTAAAAGTAAAATGACAGATAAATAAAAACAGAATAAATTCTGAAATATGACAGATAAAAAGAAATGGATGAAGTATATTCTCCACCATTGCACTATAATTTTTCTTGTGCAAGAATTGATGATACATAAAGTATAAATATGGAAGGAATGTATGAGTTAACAAAACTAATTGCGAATTGATGATGCATAAAGTATAAATCTGGAAGGAACACATGAGTTAACAAAACTAATTGCTTAACGATGTATCAAAACTATATAATAAAACATCACAACATATCACATCATTTATCATGGTGCAGACTCATTGATTGATATAGATTTCCCCGGCCATCAAACCGAGGAGTAACGCTAGTTTCACAATAAAAATAACACAATACAATTTCACACAATTGATCATGTGTGACTCGTATAATGATATGCATGATGAAAAAATATGTCGTGTAAAAATTGCATTCTCCATCAAACTAAACACCAACATATAGGGCAGATGCATGTATCATCAACACAACAACCCCACCAGAGAAGCATTCTTTGGCCAGTGATTCCACCATGAACATGATCTTCTCCATTCATAATTGATTCATAACGCTCAATACGCCGTTGCGCGTTTTCGTTAGGAGGAATGCGTGCATACAGTACCCCATTTGCTATTAGCAAGATTGCCATTATCATCAAAAGAAATTTCGCCATTGTTGAGAAGGAAAAAAAAGGAAGCTTTAATGTAATAATACTAATAATAAAGGGACTGTGATGCATTTTCCTTACCTACTTAGTTTACCAATTTATAGTAAAATGATTTGCCAAACAAATAAAGAGAAATTATTAAATTAAGTCTGCATACATCTGTCAATAATGGACGGCCTCAGATCTCTTGCCGTGTGTAGTGATGATGTAGTGTTTTTTTATTATTATTATTTATGTTTAGTTAAAAAAGAAGATCTTACCGTCAGATCATTTTCATATTGTAAATGAGTGGTTGAATCTACACACCACTAGCAACATAGCACCGTAGAGGATTGTAACTCATGATGCACGCAAATTAAGCCGGCAGGGGACAGGACACCTAGTGATATATGTAATTAGTTGTTTGGATTTTTGGAAATACATAGTAGTCACATTACGGCAAAGACCGGAACGCCGGCCGGGAGTAGAGTTTTCTGTACAAATTACTATTTCGTCGGCTTTTGAATGTTAATCAGAATCTTCCCCCAGGATACATAGAAACGAGAATGAAGTGAAAACAAATTCATCACAAGTACAACCAAGTAGTTTTGCTCAAATGTTAATTGACTTAAAAATTCGATTCTTTTCTGAGACGCCACTTTCAAAAAGCTCTTGGTCAGCCTTTAATCTTGAGTAAGAGTCTGACTCTGCAGACACGATCCGGATAAAACACCAGATTAGCGCGAACAATTGGTTTCAGATACCAGGACCCTTAGACAAAAGAAAAAATTCATCACAAGTACCCAGGGGAGGCACCAGGAAGTTATACGGATCAAAAAGTTATCATATTTTATAAACTAAACTTAGTCATCTATATTAGGTCAATACGGATCAATATATAGGAATAAATGTGACGTCCATGTCCTGGATACCGAGTCTCTATCCAGAAAAAGAACGTCCGGCACGCATATAATTAAAATTTAATCTGATTATACATGTAAGTCTTACGTAAACAGATATCAAGGAACAAGCGGAAGGTAAAACGGCTGACCCAGATACTTAAAACAACTAATAAATCGATTGCAAGTGACACATGCTGCATCTATTACATCATCAAATGATTAACTATAACCATTAAAATACAAGTAATCCATTACATCATGATAACCATAAACTCAACCCACCGATTTCTAACATTACAAGGATAAGAGAGTCTATACTATGGGTCACTCTTCAGTGGCCTAATAAATGACCTACAAAAACACCACATTCTCGGGGTGGGACAAGAGAGAAGAGGGGGTAAGTACATATGTACTTAGTAAGGGGTACAACGGTACACTAAATAACAATAAAGGCATACATACATATAACATGACATTGTCTACAATCACTACTACATAGGTTGTAATAGTAGAGCTCTCTCACCATCTACTAGCTCCGTAGTATATCCTCGCACAAATAATGTTTGTTACATCAATACCAAAGGACACCGTGCATGGTGAGAATGCACCGAGACATATTAAGCACATCTCAAAGGGGCATGGACTCATGTTCCATGTGGGAGTTACACGTCGTCCACTGGCCTCAAAGCCAACTGGTGCGGTAAGTGTCTCATTCTTCGATTTAGAAACATGTTTTACCAATGATATAGGCGTTTTAGCCTTTAGACAATCATATATGTATTTACGAGCTAAGTTCTAACCACATGTTTCATTCACATAAGAGGCTTCCTAAGGACTTTTAGTCCTAGACATTTAGTTATACTACCTAGCAGGTTGTAAATGGATCAATGACTACTAAGCCAATGTCCTACAAGGCCTAAACAACGCCTTCCGGTGCTCCCACCTTCTCCCCGCAGAGGGTGTCAGTTGGGTGCTGAGTCAAGACTATCAAAAGTCGATGTTAGACATTGTAAAGTAACATGGAATGCTCTCAAAGGCATGCACAACATTCAAGACATTAAAAAATCAGCAAAAAGGGAAAGTTGGGGGTTATGCGCATGCATAACCCTAAAATGCGCGTGCACACCATGCCTGGAGCCCGATTTCACATTCTGTTTCCCCAATGAAAGCGCACCGCGCCCTAATGCGCACGCACCGGGCATTCTGTATCATCATGTTCCAGTTCTGCTCGGTTATGCGCGCGCATTACCTTCCTATGCGCACGCATTGGTCGGACAGGACCAGACCCCAAGCTTCTGTACTGTCAATCCGTGCGCATTACATCGCATGCGCGCGCATTAACGGTCTGAATATTGAAATCAGTCCGTTTCGATCCCGATTCGATCCGTAACTTATCCCAAGCGTTTCCAACCTTATTCCTGTTGGAAATATTTTGAAGTTATTTCAAAAGTTGTATTTTGAGTTATTATAAAACAAATATTTTATTATGAGTTAACAATTATTTTAGACATGTGTGATATTTATTATTAAATCATATATGTTTCAAACATATATTTTGACTTGATCAAAGGTATTTATTAAATAATATTCTACACCTTCTCTGTTTGACTGATTCAACAAAGCTGTTAAGATTTTTCTAATTTTTCTATCCCAAGCGTTTCTAACCTTATTCCAACCTCAAAACATGCAATTTTCATCAGAAAAACAGCAGTAATCACATACCAAAAACTCGTTTAAGAACAGCCCCTTACCTTTTAGCAACTTCAAAGCGAAAACGATAAGTAAAAAGCTTCAATCCTTGATCGTATATGTTTGTAATTCCACAACTTTAGCTGATATGGAAATTGTGATTTCGGTCCTGATAATGTCGAAATTATCACAGTGTAAATAGCAGTGGGTTGTGGTAGATATATGGCTGTTTGTTTATGTGGAAGCCGGTGGTGCACGGTGTTCATAAAAGAGAGATGGTGGTGCTAAAGCACATAAAGCAAGAGTAATCAACTTGGCAAAGTTTGCATGTGTTTTATAATAACGCGTATATCTCTTGTGATTACATTGAGTCTCTATTTATAGGTGAGCTACTGATTAGGCTTTAATTAATGACAATAAAGCATAATTAAGTACAATGAGATACTAATTAAGCTAACGGCTATCTGGTGGGCCGATAAAATGCAGACCCAATAACTTAGCCGTTTCTCATGTCTGCCTTGCCGTCCCTTTATAGTAGCTTGCTCACCTTAATACACCGGGCTCGATCCGTTGGCGGACCTAGCGGCCTGAAGGATAGGCGGGCCGGCCCCCTAGCCTCTCTTCGCGCCGTGAAAGTGGTCAGAAGGCTTAAGGCGGGGCCGATAGCCCGCGGTCCCGATTTGGCCAGCATATCTGCGGATTATATTGGTTGGAGGCCTTATCCACCTTTTGGGTTGCTGGATGGACCCGAATGAGAATCCGCGGGCTGATTTACGGTTTAAGCATATCAGGTGGATAGTTCTTTTATGGTTTTCGTTTTAGTTCGCATACTCAACATAAATTCACATAATGTTGTAATTTAATCAATATACGTCTTGAGTTTTTTTTCATTGTATAGACAATGTGATCTTTATTTGCATCACAATAATATCGGTGCACTACAATAGAATCAATAATGTGAAAGTCGATTCTAGATTCAAGTCAATTTTTAACTCTAGAATCAATTTTTACAATGTTGATTTTGTAAAACGGTATGGTACACCGATATGTGATGTGCAATGGGTAGAACGACTGTAACACCCCGAATTTTCAGAAAGGGTAAAATGGTAATTGAGTATGTGTACTATGACCTAATTATTATTTAACCTATTTATTTAATTAAAAAGGATTTAGTTATTTATTTTTATTGATTTTAATTAATGGGTATAAAATGGACCATTACCTAAATTACTATTAGTTTTGTACACGGCAATTCTTTCTGCAAGCAAAATTGGAGGGGACGCTGTACAAAGGAAAAAAAGAAGGTCGGACGCTGTTTTCTAAATTCGGATTTAACGGTTGATTTTCGGGGCAGACCATAGTAGAAGAAATTGATCACCGTGAGGAGACGATCGTTTCGATACTAGCCGTTCTTTTTTTCGGTAAGTTTTCCTTTTTAGCCCTAAATCTAGATCCGTTTGTGTTCTTGAGATATATCTGCATTTTTATGGATTAGAAAGGTTGCCTAATCATAGTAATGGTTAAATATCGTAGGTGAATCGTTAAAGGGTTTGGTGTTGAGGATTTCAAGCTTTTTACAATCCTTTGATTTTGTTTTTGCACGCAAAAGATCAAAGGTAAGATGATGTTTTTAAACGGATTTTATTTGTTTATTATTGTGACTCCTTTTGACTGTTATAGGTATGTTCCGTTATTATGGTTTTTATTATTATTACTGATGCCGAAAGAAAGTCTCGCATGATCCCTAGCTATTGCGATTGTTAAGAAGTTTTTTGTCAATTGGTAACACATGTAATTTTGTTATTAGTCGTTTTTTTTTTATATTACTGTTCATAGGCATGGCCTAAAATATTTTTTTTATTTTTATTTTACTGTTCATGGCCCAATCTAGAAATATTTTTTACTTTTTTTAGAAGAAGGATTTGAGTTAAATAGTTTCATTTTGAATGACTCAATTGTATCATCTTTTAATGTGCGAATATATGTAGCAAATGTATGACTATTTTCAAAATATAAGGCCACGACTTGTTGCCGACACGATCTTTGTATCACATCAAAAAAATTGTGTTGACGTTAACATGAAATCTTATAGATTTCTTAAAATAAATTCATTTCATAAAAAAACATATCGTTTGTACACGGCGATATGACTATTTTCAAGATATAAGGCCACAAAATGTTGCATACACGATCTTTATATCATGTTTAAAAATATTTGGTTTGACGATTACATGAAATATTAAAATTATTGAAATGAAATTTTTTTTGTAAAAAAACATATCGTTTATATAAAATATTAAATATCCTGAATATTTCAGCCACAAATATTGTTAAACTGGCTATAGTGTATTGTTGATTTAATTTCTATGGAAATTCGAATTATGTATTTTACCATGGCCGTTAAAATTAGCCTAGATCTGAGAATACAAAAAATGGTTCGGTAGTGTCGAAAGGGTGTCGATTTTGTATCGTGGAGTGTTGACAGTGTGTTAGATTTTAATTAATATTCATTTCATCAACCGACACCTGTTGGATATGGCGTCGGGGTGTATCGAAGCGTGTCGTGTCTTGTTTTTGGTAGAACACGTGTTGTTGCAAATAATGTCGAAGATAGCTTCATTTTTTCGGTTAAAATAGATTTAAGTACTAATTGATAAAAAAATTGTTCAGCAGTGTCGAAAAGTATTCATACGATGTCGGGAGGTGTCGAAGATATGTCGGATATTCATTTCATCAACCGACACGTGCCGGACATGCCATCGTAATGTATCAGAGTTAATTAAATACAAACCGGGGCAACGCTCGTGCAGAGCACGATTGTTTATTTTCCTAGTATATATATATATATGAAAAACAATTGAAGGAAACTTTGGAGGTGTTTTCCATGGAAAAAAAAAAGGAAAAAAAAGAAAGAAAATAAAAGTATTGCATATGTTTTATATTTTCAGGATAGAGAAAAAAAAGGATTAGGCATGTATAGTTGAATTAACACTTATTATGTACGGTGGTATATATTATAGTTGAAGAGTAATAAATTAATGTTGTGCCTTTATGTGTATTACACGATACGATGTGGTTTGTATGTTCTTATGGAACATTATATGTTAATTGACAATGTCTAACATTGACTTCTGGTAACCTTTGTATCAAATCGCACCACAACTGACACCTTCTGCGGGGAGAAGGTGGGAGCACCGGAAGACGTTGTTTAGGCCTTGTGGGACATTGACTTAGTAGTCAATAATCTATTTACAACGTGCTAGGTAGTGTAATTAGTTGTCTAGGACTAGAAGTCCCTAAGGAGCCTTATACGTGAATGAATCAGGTGGTTAGTACTTAACTCGTAAATACATATGTGGTTGTCTAAAAGCTAAAACGTCAATATCATTGGTAAGACACGTTTCTAAATCGAAGCATGGAATCTTACAACCCTTTTTGAGTTATGTGTCAAGAGACAACGTGTAACTTCCCACATGGAGACCTAAGTCTATGCCCCCTTGCGAGGTGCTTAATATGTTTCGGTGCATTCTCACCATGCACAGTATCATTTGATATTGATGTAACAAACTTACTTGTGCAAGGATGTACTATGTGATCTAGTAGAGGGAGAGTGTGATCTCAATTACAACCTATGTGGTAGTGTTTGTAGACTTTATCTTGGTGTGTCTTATATAAATGTATTGTGTAACCGTTTCTTCTACCCCCTTACTAAGTACGTAAGTACTTAAACCTCTTCTCTATTTTGTTCCCACCCCGAGAAGGTGGTTGACAGGATGATGATGATTTTGGTTATGACGATGGAGTTGATAGAGTTGACGCTTGAGCTCTAAAGTTCCGATGACTTGGACATTTATTTTATGCACTTTTAGTCATTCAGTTTTGAGACATATACTTAGTACCGTTTCCGTTTCATTTGGGATGTAAATGAGTCAAACAACATTTATTTCGTTGTTTTGTAGTTTCAGTTTTCTTATACGTAGATTTTGGGACTTGGTGATTCTTTTGATTGTCGTTTGACTTTCTTTTCCGAGTAAGCTTTTAGATTTAATTTATTCCGTTTTTACTCTGATTGATTGTGAGGGGCTTATATATATATTAGTTTTGATTTATTAAAAGTTAATATATGCATGCCGGACGTTCGTGACGAATAACTACTCGGTATGCGGAACGGGGCGTCACAACAACTGATGTGCAAATAATACCCTTACGACAGCGCTATTTATTTTTCTGTGAATAATCGTATGCTTATCATCCTTTAGTCAATTTCTGTATGTGTGGCTACAAGTCTTTCTCATCAAAATTCAAAACACTAACGTAGAATGTAGATATTTCTGATCGAACCACTCAGGGCCGGCCCTCCCCTAAGGCCTTCGAGACCCGGGTCTTAGGCCCAATTCTGTCGGGAGGCCCAACGGTACATGTTTCGCTAAAAGAAAAAAAAAAATCGTGTAAATTTAATCCGATCCAGCCTAAAAAAATATGTTAATTTTCTTTTTTGGTAGAGGCCCAAATTTGTTTTTATTCTAATTGATAAAGGCCCTAATAAAAAAAATTTACTTGACCCAAAAAAATAGATATATACAAACAAGTTTTATTAATTTTTTGCATATACGGATGTTAAAAATGCGATAAGTGTTGGAAAAAATGTAGTACTTAGGATTTGACAGAGAATTAGAAACTCCAAGGTACGTTAATAACGTTGTCTTTTAAGAGATGTTTTGTCCAACACGATTTGTCACTAAGGGATCAAATGAAAATCTCTTTCAGGATACAATGGGGGTGTTTGATTCAAACAGTGACTTGTTTGAATCAAACCCGAGAACACTCAGAGTTTTTCTAATGATGTTGTCAAATTTATGGATTTTCGTCTTCATACTTATGTCTTTTATAGGTTGCAAGTACCCCATAAACGATTGGATGTACTCCTTGCACCGGATGAAAGCATGCAACCCTTACACAAAATGGTAAGTACATATCAGTTCGAAAATGCGTGTATCTGAAAATGCATATCCCTTCATGAACTAATGCATGCATATCCCTTCATGGTAAGTACATATCAGGTCGAACCCCGTTTCGTTGCGATAACATTAATTCGTACGGCAACTCGTAGCAAACGATAACCAAAATATTTATTTATGAAATAATATCTAACAATAAGTATGTTTTAAAAATAAAAATAAAAAAATTCAACTAAAAGGTCCAATTCGAGAGTTTGGTCTTAGGCCCAATACAAGCGAGGGCCGACCCTGGAACCACTATAAATTCACTTGAAACCAGCTTGGTCAAAGTGCCATTGGCAAAGAAAGTAAAAGAATGAATGAAGTCAACGAATTCCCTTGAAGCCTCTGCATACATGACTTAGTTTTTCCTGGTGTCTATCTCAAGTTTGATAGACATGTCTTTTGTTGGTAATGTGTTTTCTGTGATTATGCATTTTCCGAAGCGTTTTGACAAATGGATAATCCTAATGATAAAGGGTAAATATGTTTATATAGTAATAATACTTAATCCTTAATTGAGAAAAAAAATTGTGGGACAATTATCCAAAATGACACATATTTAGGTAAAAATGACACACAAAACAAACACTTAGTTATAACACAAATTAGACAGAGAGACCAAAATAACCTTAATGAATAAAATTAGAAAAGAGGGAAACAGGCACGGCTGTTGGTGTGTTTTGCTTTTTATTTTTTTTATTTTATTTATTATTTCCTGGACGTTAAAAGTGTTTTCTTATTTTTTTTATTTATTATTTCCTGGACGTTAAAGAGTGTTTTTTTTTTGGACGGTGAAAGTTTATTTTTTCTATTTTCTATTGACCACCACGATGCATTGATCACCGTGATATATTGACCATTCCCGATCCATTGACCACCTCGATGCAGTGGCCACCCCCGATGCAAAGACACCGAGATGTAGAGACGCCGCGAAGCGAGACACCTTGATGAAGTGACACCGTGATCCAGTGACACCGCGATCGTTGACCACCCCTGATACATTGACACCGTGATGCAGTGGCCATCGCGATGAATTCACAACCACGATGCAGTGACCCCCCCAATGCATTCACCACCGTGATTCATTGACCACCGAGATGCATTGACCACCGCGATGCATTGACCACCTCCGATGCAGTGACACCGCGATGCATTGACCACCCCTGATCCATTGACCACCGCGATGCAGTGGCCATCCCAATGCACTGGCCACCCCCGATGCAGAGACGCCGTGTTGCAAAGACACCACGATGAAGTGACACCGCGAGGTAGTGACCCCGCGATGCAATGACCATCATGATGCATTTACCATCGCTATGCAGTGACCACTCCAATGCATTGACCACCACGATTCATTTACCACCGCGATGCAGTGACCATCACGATGCATTTATCACTGCGATGCATAGACCACCCCGATGATGTGACCACCGCGATGCAGTGACTATCGGGATGCAGTGACATTTGATGAAGCGACACCGCGATGACAGTGACCACCGTGACGCATAGACCACCGCGATGCAATGACCATCCCGCTACATTGACCACCTCGATCCATTCACCACCCTGATCCATCCACCACCCACATTATACAACATTTTATGTAGTGACACCTTATGCAACGATTTATGCAGTGACAACAACATTAACAACAATTTATGCAGTGACATCTTATGCAACGATTTATGCGCGACACCCACCTCACGAGCCGATCTCGAGTTTTAAAATATAGTAATCAAGTACATCACAGCTAATCGAGCTTCATTAAATAATTATAGTTATTATAAAATTTTGTTTTTTATGATTCAAAAAGAATTATGAGTCGAGTATTAAACGAGTCGAGTTCGATCTTCTTATATTAATTAAATGAATTCTAAGAAAATAATTGAGCTTACGAGTCGAGCCGAGCTATATCGACTACTTAACGAGTCGAGTTTGATCTTGTCTTTTATGGCTCGAACGAGCCTAAAGTTTTTTAGTCGAGCTCGAGCCCTAGGGAGTATCGACTCAATTCGGCTCGGTTACACCTCTAATGTGAATGACGCTACATTTATTTTACAAATTTACCAAAATTGTGTATCAAATTGTATATGTAGTAACATTGATGTCACTGCATCAATTCTCTAATTGTAAATGAAGTGACATCAATGTCGCTGAATGAATTCTTTAATAAACTGACAATGCTTGTTCCATAATGGGTATGGTAGCCAAATGCATCATGAAAACATCAAATACAACAAGCAATGGAGCCAAAATCTACATTTCATGCATCACCAAAAACAAGAAACTTATTACACATGATTCACAATTCGTATCCAGGAAAAGTGAGAGTAAGACCGGCCAGAAAAAAGGTAACACGTACCAGGACATATGAATACGGGCACTTATACTTTATGAACGACACATCAGGTGTAACTGCACATTTAGAGTCAATTGAAGATACAATAACAAATATCAAATGCAGTAACAATTATCATTGAAGTAAAATTTGTATATGCAATGACATTGTCAATGAAATAACAATTGTATATTCATTGACATCAACATTATACCGACAATGACACAATACCAAGAATAACACTACACTTATTTTAAAAAGTTATCAAATTTGTGTATCAAATTGTATATGCAGTGACATCAATGTCACTGCATCAATTCTGTAATTGTAAATGACATCCAATGACAACAACATTTTATGAAGTGACACTCTATGCAATGACACTCAATGACAACAACATTTTATGAATTGACACATTATTCAGTTACATCCAATGACACCAAAATTAAATGAAGCGACACCTTATGCAGTGACACCCAATGACAACAAAATTTTATGCAGTGACACTCAATGACAACAAAATTTTATGCAGTGACCCCTTTACAAAAATTAATATTAAAACTATGTAGTTTTGTTGTTAAAAAGTGTCATTTTGTCGATAAAAAATGATGTTTTAGACCCCGGTGACCCCACTGGAATTTTTTTTGGATAAAAGACGTAGTTTTAGACTCAGGTGACACCACTGGAATAAATTCATGAATACACCATACAATGTCATTATCCAAGAGTGATATTGTGTATTATCACTACAACAAGGATGACACCGCATCAAGAGTGACATCACAACAAGAGTTGCACAACTTTATGAATGACAATACATGTACAACAATGAGTGCATCCAAACAAAATCCCAAAAGTGCATCTAAAAGCAAAATATTAAAACAAATCTCTCAATCAAATATATATCAACTTAGAGAAGCTTTATTTCGGGAACCGAAATACACAAAAGGCCAAGTTACCACAGAGAAGTCCATATGCCATATGAAATGAAATATCCGTGTATTTTTCATTATCGTTATGAAGGGAAATCTAGTGTCGTTACATCTCCAATGATAATTTATTAAGACCAACGCACCTGTCATAAAAATGAAGTCAAAGTTGCGAAATATTCAACAAATTGGGCAACATTCCATATGCCAAATGAAATGAAATATCCATATTTTTCATTATGAAGCAATTGATACCAACAAAAGCCTCAGTCTATGAACGACTATCCAAATGATATAGAAAATACCACCAATGGCATTGAGTCGGTTGGTTTAACAAACACAATTGATACCAACAATAGTAACGAATATCCACTAAATATTATTGACGATACAGGGTTTCACTCCCTCCACGTGTCGTCTATCGGTTGGTCATCACCCTATAAATAACGCCAGTATTCGCGTCGATGCCCAGGCTCGAGTTCAAGGCCATCATATAAAAGCCAGGCTACGACGATCGACTATCGACTACCGAGCAGTGTAGGACGCTCAGTCCGCACCAGCTAGCAATGTAGGATAGTAGGTCCCAGAGTCGGTCACCACAGGTCGACGTCGAGGACAGAGTCCGCATCAGCTTACCAAGCCCATTAATAGCGATAGCTTGGGCAAGGGGTCAAGGCCCATTTAAGGGTAAAGGTGACAATAATACAAGCCGACTTAACCTTAGGGTTTAGGCAAGTATTGTCATGATAAATACCCCATTCCATGAACTACGTAAGGCTTGATTCCTGGAATAAAACAGGATACGTAGGCAATTCAAGAGAGCATCTTGGACTCAGCCGCATACATAAAATCCACCCCCTCATTCCTCTTTTTGGCATTAGGGTTCTTGTGTGTTCATCACTAGATTAAATTAGGGCTCAAATCATTAAGGTGACATAATTTGTCATCGTCATTGGCGCTAGAAGGAGGGTCTTCTATTGATCGAATACTCAAGAACACGATGCCTCCCAAGAAAATTGCATCCAAAACCACATCCAAAGCAGTTGATCAAGGCTCCCAGATGAACGAGCCAACCGATCCTGATATGCAAGGAGAAGACGATCCAGCCTTGGATCTTGTTCAGCACGATCCTCAGCAAAAACAAGGGGAAAAAGATCAAGCTTTGAACCCTGTCCAGGAAACCCACCAACCAGAAAAGCAAGCTCTTGCTCCAGAATATCGGACGCTTGCGGATCAGTTGGCAGGGGCGGACTTGGAGGTAATGTCCAGGATAATCGCCGAGGCAGTTACGGCGCGCAGGAAAGCAGACGCCGCCCAGAAAGAAGCTATGGAGGAAGGCGGCCAGAAAGAAGCTGTGACAAACCTAAACAGACTCCTGAGGAAGAAATAAGCGCATCATCTAGCTCGGTGGAAAGGAAGAGACGCGAGATCCACCAAAAACACCAGAGAGGGGACGATGACAGCGCCAGGGAGGAGTTGAATGCAATTTTGGGAAAGAATCAGGTGTCGTTGTGGGTTGAGTCTCCCTTCATGAAGGATATTGAGAGCTTTCCTAAATCCAAAGGGGTTTAAGATACCGAAAATAGAACCTTATGATGGCACCACCGACCCGGAGGACCACCTCCACAGGTATCTGTCGCAAATGAGGTTGGATGGAGCACCTGATGCAATGCGCTGTCGGGCATTCGAGACGCTACTTGTAGGTCGAGCAAGAGAATGGTTCACGAAGCTACGACCAGGGTCAATCTCCAGTTTTGCCATGCTCGCTCGAAAGTTCCGAGATGCGTTTATAGTCAATAAGAAGTTTCATCTGAGTGCCACGCACCTCATGAACATGAGGCAGCAAAAAGATGAAACAGTGATGGAATATTTGAAGAGGTTTAATCTCGAGGCCATGCAGGTCAAGGACGCAGATGACCGACTTCTTCGTAGGGGGGCTGCGTAATACTAAGTTATACATGAAGTTGAGCAGAAACGTCCCCCATACCATGGACGAATGTGTCAATGTAGTGCATAGACTCTGTCAAGGGGAAGAGGCAGTGCGGCGGCACACCCAATCCGACTGGATGGAATCCAAGAAAGACACCCGAGGTCCGAACAGGAATCAGTCCAAGAGGCAGGATGTCGAGAGTAAGCCATCAGTTTGGGACCGTATCGACACGTCCACCTCAGACCGTGGGGGCAAGAAGGGACCCTCACGTGATAAGGACTTTATCCCGCTCAATCGACCTCGATCCGAGGTGTTGTCTATTATGCTCTCAAAAAATTTGGCGAAGAAACCGCCACCGTTGAAGAAACCTCGAGAAAAGAGGAATGCAAGCAAATACTGTGATTTTCACGAAGACATAGGCCATACAACAGAGGACTGTATCGACCTGAAGAGAGATATCGACGTCTGCATTCAGGAAGGAAAGCTAGACGAAGTTGTTGACAGATCTCGATATGATGGGCCTAGAGGGTGTGGAGAATTCAAGAGGAAAAGATCCGATCAAGATAGGAACCGAGGTCGAGATGCCCAGAGACGAAGGGATCGGTCACCTCAGAGGAATCGGTCCCCAGGTCGGGAAGGAAACAACAGAGATAACTTTGGTCGGGACAGATACGAAGAAAATCGACCTGTAAACTATGTCAATACGATCTTTGGTCCAGATGAAAGTGATAAGGATCAGACCAGTGAAGAGCCAGCTAGTAGCACGAGAGAGCGCAAGCAGCTCAGATTCACGACAGAGGTCGGATACGGCCCTCCAGATGATATCCCCAAGTCGAGGAGTCATAGCGAAGGGTTAGTTATCGAGGCAGTTATTAGCCGAGCCCGTGTATCGAGAGTCTGTATCGATAACGGGAGTGCAGTGAACATCATATATCACTCGGCGTTTCAAGCGATGAAGTTGAAAGAGAAGGATCTAGCCCCCATAGCATCTCCCCTGTTCGGATTCACAGGGCAAGCAGTCCATCCCATGGGCTCGATAAAGTTACTCACGACAGTTGGAGAGGGCGAGAAAGGAAGGACACTTGAATTAAGCTATGTGGTAGTCAAGGCTCCCTCTGCGTACAATGTTATCCTAGGACGACTTGTGCTCTTTGACCTGCGTGCTATCATATCGACTTTCCATAATAGTATGAAGTTTCCCACGAGGAACGGTTCCTACGAAGTAAAAGGAGACGTTGAAGTCGCTCGGAGTTGTAACTCTGTAGTCATGAATGTGAAGATGACGGTTCAACAAGTCTTAGTCGAGGAACTGATTCCAGAGGAAGAAGAGGAGAAGAGTTGGGTCTCCAGTGACGTAGTCGAAAACGTCCAACTCTGGGAAGGAGAGGACGATCAGTGTGTGCAGATCAGAATTTGGATCCCCGAGAAAGAAAAACAGCTACTGGTTGAACTTTTAGTCGAGTTCAGAGACATCTTTGCATGGAAAGCCACCGACATGCCAGGACTGTCTACCGACATCGCAGTTCACAAACTCGAAATTGACCAGGCTAAAAAGCCAGTCAAACAGAAGAAGAGAAATTTTGCGTCGGATCGACTTGAGGCCATCGAGGCGGAAGTCGGCAAGCTACTAGCAGCCAAGATAGTGAAAGAGGTATTCTATCCCGAATGGCTAGTGACGATGCTAAATAACGCACCACCAGTGAACTGAGGCCACGTGTAATCTAGGGGTGAGCTGTAAGAGATCGAGATGGCTAAATATGAACAAAGATGGTGTTTTTGATGTATTACGGCTGAGTCCAAGAATGTATCTTGGATTGCCTACGTATCCTGTGTGAAAGTCCAGGAATCAAGCCTTACGTAGTTCCCGGAGCTATGTATTTATAGGCACATGTCCTTCTTCTACCCTAAAACTAAGGGCGGCTGGAGTTATTGTCATAAATACCCTTAAATGGGCCTTGCCTCCTTTCCCAAGTTACCTGTGGGATGTGGACCCAGGAGCACTTGCTAACGTACCTGAGATCGACTCGAAGACGGCCGACGTGGGCGCTCGAGTTCAGACACTTGGTGAATCCCACTCGAGCTGTGGTCTTCACTGGTACGTCTAGTATCGACCCGATGCCGATAGCCGGCCCAGACTTATTCAAACGCCATATGGACCAATCAGATAATTCCACGTGGAGGTGTGTATTCTCGTATCATCATAAGCCCCCCAGATCGGAGTGAAGCTCATCTCGAGTGCTGAGATCGGATCTGAAAATTTAAATAACTCTCTCGACACGTGGTCTTCTTTAGGCGGGAACGCAGCTGTCCTATCTACCTGATCTAGGCTGTCGTAGGATGACGTCATACTATACTAGCATTAATGGGTGCGGAAACGAAGCGTTTTAGGCGGTCCACTACCCTTGATTCTCGCGTTACGTATTCTATAACTACCCACAATCTCCACCCTTTCAAATCATTTGCTAGATTCATACGCATAAAAGGAGTCCAAGACCTTGACGTTTTTCATTCATCATTATAATCTTCAGCGAGTTTCGGTTTCTTAGTCGAAAGTTCAAGTAAGCCCTAAATTCACTTAAATTCTCCTTCTTATTTTTATTTCTTGCATCTTCTCTTTAAGCCCATGTCTAGCAGTGATAGTGACTCCCAAAATAGAGAGGAGATTGTTGAAACCGAGGTAGAATCGACGGAGGAAACAATTTCTGAGAACCCAACCGTTTCCGGTGAGAGAGCAGCCGGAGAAGAAGAAGAGGAGGGAGTGCAGGAGACGTCTCCTCGACCCGTTAGATCTTCTCGACCTGTTGCCAAACGCAAAACCGGAATGCAGGGCCAGGGACCGTATGGATGTGTGTCAAATCTAACGCAAGAGAAAGCCAAGGCGATCTGTTCGAGATATGGAATCCCCTACTCGTCTGACCACATTAAAGTGTCACACGATCGATACCAGTTCGCATGCGACCCTTCCCTTGGGTTCTGTGCCATATACGAGGCGCAATTGAGAGAGGGATTAAGATTCCCCTTCGACCCGTGTCTAATCGCCATCCTTCAACACTACAAGATCTGCATCACCCAGCTCGCTCCCAATGGGATCAGGAGCGTAATGGGTTTCGCGCTGGCGTGTCGAATTGCCAAGGTTGAATTCTCGGTTCGATTATTCCGTCAGTACTTTGCCTTGGCGAGTTTGCAGGACGTGGGATGGTATACATTTCAGAAGCGTCCTCTGGCATCGGAGTTCGTGAGGAAGGTGATCTCGTCTCATGGCGACTGGAAACCCAACTTTTTCTTTATTCGACATGGTTTGATTGATATCGACATACATACTTGGTTTCAAAGGCCGCAAAAGTGGCATGATCGGCTCAAACCGGACGTTCCCAGCGAGTGTGCGACCATCGAGTGCGCTCATCCCGATGTTGCGACTCGGAACCTACATTCTCTATATCCGTTTGCTGACATCGAGACGGCAGGTCCAGGCGCTTATCTGGAACTCGATGAGGACGTTCGAGTTTTGCGTAGGCGACTGATTCGTTCTGTTGAACTGTTGTACTTAGTATTTTCTAGATTTTTAATGCTGTTTTAACGTCGACCTATCTCTTGTTCGCAGTGGAACACTTTGCAAGGCTAGAGGCAGTTGGAAAGATGCCCGACCCTAAAAAGGTAGTCCTCGCACAATCCAGGAAATTGCTGGCATCAGGTCGAAGAAGCCTTCCTCGGTTACATCCGGCGGACAAAGGGGTACGACTCGCTCTTCTACTCCTGCTCCGACATCCGAGATCTTAAGGAGTCAGCCTGACGAGGCTAATGTGGTAGAGCTGACCGAAGGTGACTTCGTCTCGAGAAAACGCCACAAAACATCCGAGGTGAGACATGGGGTCGGGAAGGAGACCCGTAACCTTGCTCCACCAAATTCTACTGAGGCGATCCCCGGGATGAACATAGCAGAGATGGAGGGCATGACTCCAGAGGAGCTACACGACCTTATCGTGAAGAGTCAACGAGTTGTGAGTCTTCTTCTTCTTTTTTTTTTTTTTTATTTCCTTGTATCTTCAAGGTTTTGTCTGACTTCGAAGTTAACAATGTTTCCCTTTTTTGCAGACTCGTCTGGCCGCGAAAGTGGCGTTAAATAGAATCGAGTCTCCCTCGGCAGCTTTGGAGGAGCAGAAGGAGACGATTGCTAAGCTGACATCGGATCTCGAGAAGCTGAAAGCTAAAGCCAATAAGTTGGACGATAGACGCCTGAAACTGGAGTCGGATCTGTCTAAGGCACGAGAAGACCTGTCTGCTAGAGATGCTGAGCTGGCTGCGGTAAAGTCGGAGCTGGATCAAACCAGAGCTGAGCTGGCTGCCTCTACCAAGGCTCGAGACGATCTTCAGCTCGAGGTCGATAGCTTCACGACCCGCTTGGAAGCAGCTAAGAAGGATTTCCTGACGTCTGACGAGTTTGATAACGACCTGGCGCTTCTGATGAGTCAGGCCATGAAGGGGGGGTTCTCGAACGCACTGGACGAAGTCAAAATGGTCGTCCCTGACTTCGAGGTCAAGAGCATCGGCAAAGCCTATTTATATGACCCAGAGTCCATTCCCCGATATGGCCGATACATCACCGATTTCAAGGCTGGCGTGTCTCTATATAACAAGTACGTGGTCCCAGCCCTGGAGGGAGCCGGTGAAGGGAACGCCGAGTTGGATGAACAGGTCGATCCCAATGCTTCGACTTCAAACCAGCCTTCTGCCTGATGCTCTTCCCTTGTCGCCTTTTTATTGAACTTTTCTTATTCGATCTGGTTGTAATAACATTTACGTTTTTATTTGTCTAAACTTGTATTTGGTCATTTCGATCCCATAGACTTGACATTTTAATTTGCATTTTGATCTTTGAGTTTGAATCATCACTATGCTTTTCACTGAATGTCTTTTGTTTCTTGTTAATCGTTTGTTTAGGGTGTAGTCCTTTTGAATTTAATTCCCTTGAAAATGTTGCCTTATGGGGTGTAGTCCTTCGGACTTAATTCCCCTACTGGCCCCTCGAAGTGTAGTAGGAGTCTATGACTCCTGGTACACTTGAGTATGAGTCGACCTAGCATTGTGTTGCCTTGTTGGCTTGACTTGGCTTTTTGGTCAGAGCTCGATTCGACTATTCTGCTTTTGATCAGGCACATCGTGGTGCTTATGATCGAGCCGAGTTAAAGATCCATCGTGGGATCGGCCGACTGCTTAGCATCGTGGCTTACTGGCATGTCGGAAGTGATATAAGCATTGTCAGTGACTTGGCTTTATTCACTATTTTGTTTTAAATCCGCCGACTGCTTAGCATCGTGGCTTACTGGCATGTCGGGAGTGATATAAGCGTTGTCGGTGACTTGGCTTTATTCACTATTTCCTTCACTTAATCGTGTCGAGGTGACTTAAGCATCGTCGATGACTTTGCTTTTTTCACCATACAGTGTCGAGTTGTTCGGTCGGAGAATTGATGTCTCGGTCGATTGTTGCGCTTTTTCATTTGCCCCCTTTTGCTTTTTCATACGGTCTTGCACATGTAGCGTAATTAAAAAGGAAAAGAAAGCATGCTTTATAAAAGGAATCGCAATACAATGTCATATTGACCTGTTACAACCGATGAAGGTAGAACCGCAAAAGTCATGAGATAAGAAATAATTTAAACGTAATACTTTCTGAGGTTGGTGGCATGCCAAGTTCGAGGCACTGTGCTTCCATCCGACCTGCCCAACTGATATGACCCCTTAGGATGCACTTTCAAGATTTTATACGGACCTTCCCAATTCGGCTCGAGCTTGCCTATTGGGTCCTGCTTGCTGGCTTCATTTTTTCTCAATACGAGGTCTCCTACTTGGAAGTATTTGTATTTCACCCTTGCGTTGTAATACTGAGCAATTCTTCTTTTATAACTGGCCATCCGATACGCCGCCATTTCCCTCTTCTCTTCGATATTGTCTTTTTCTTCTCTTAGATCGGCAGCATTAGTTTCGACATTATAAGCTAAAACCCGAGGCGATGCTAGTCCGATCTCTGCAGGTATCACGGCTTCACATCCATAGGCCATGGCAAAAGGAGTTTCTTGGGTTGCTGAGTTGGGTGCTATGCGATATGACCATAATATACTGGGTAACTGAGCTGCCCAATCTCGGCCTTCATCTTCCAATCGCTTCTTCAATCCAAACTTGATCTGCCTGTTTGTCTGCTCGACCTGTCCATTAGACTGAGGTCGGGCCACTGACGTCGTTCTGTGCTCGATCCTGAATTCTTTCAACCAATTCTGCACTCTATCATCAAGAAACTGAGTCCCGTTGTCCGAGACCAGATACTTCGGAATTCCGAACCTACACAAAATATTCTCCCACAGGAATTTTTTGATGGTCTGGGCCCTGATGTCAGTAAGAGCTTTGGCCTCGACCCATTTAGTAAAATAATCAACCGCAACGACGACGTATTTGAAATTCCCTGGAGCTCGAGGTAGAGGTCCGACTATATCGACTCCCCATTCATCGAACGGCCATACAGACTCGATGGCATTCATTTCTCGTGCTTGCTGATGAGTTACCACGTCGTGTACCTGGCAGGCTCGCAACTCATTACCAATCGACTCGCATCTTTTTGCATTGACGGCCGAAATATCCCGCCAGTTTACACTTCCTTGCCAACATTCGAGCTCCGCAATGATTACCACAGACCCCTCGGTGTATCTCTTCGAGCAGATAAGCCCCCTCTTCTTCCGATGCACATCGCATCCAAGGGGTTACAAATGATTTTCGATAAAGCACATAATCGAAAAGAGCGTACCTGGAGGCTTGAAGTCGGATTTTCCTGGCCCGAGATTTATCGGTGGGGAGCATTCCATCTTTCAAGAATAGTGCTATAGGGTCCATCCATGTCGATCCTTGAACCACGGGCTGCACGTCGACCTCGTTATAGCTCCGTTCCGCTAGCATCTCAACCGGAACTTTCCTCTTTGATTTGAAATTCGACGCGAGCTTAGACAACGCATCGGCTCGCTTGTTCTCACTCCGCGGTACCTGTTCGACTAGGATTGTCTTGAATTTCGTCATTAACCCCTGAACAACCTTTAGATAGCTTTTCATTGATTCTTCCTTAGCTTCATACTCTCCCCGCACGTGATTTACCACGAGTTGAGAGTCGCTGTATACCAGAAGATTCTCGACTCCCAACTTCGACGCTAGCTTTAAACCTGTGATTAAGGCCTCATATTCGGCTTCGTTGTTCGTAGCCTTGAACTCGAACCGAAGTGCATACGGAAATTCTTCCCCTTTCGGACTAACTAGCAGTAAACCAGCTCCAGCCCCCTCTTTACTCGAGGCACCATCGATGTGGAGTGTCCACTGCTCCTCTGATGACTGTTTTCCTTGCTCCAACTGAATCGACAACCCTTCTGCTAAGAAGTCAGCCAGAGCTTGACCCTTGACGGCTGTTCGAGGTAGAAACTCTATGTCGTATTCCGCTAGCTCGACGACCCACTTGGTTAATCGACCCGATGTCTCGGGCTTTGCCAAAATTTGTTTTAACGGTTGGTCAGTAACCACAGCAATAGGATGTGCTTGGAAGTATGGCTTCAACTTCCTCGACGCATGAACTAAACTCAGCGCTAACTTCTCCGCAGGAGTATATCTGACCTCTGCACCATGTAGGGCTTTGCTGACAAAATAGACTGGGATTTGTCCCTGGTCTCCTTCTCGAACTAAGATAGCGCTTACCGCTTCCTCGCAGACTGCTAGATAGACCAAGAGCTTCTCTCCATCTCGAGGTGAGGACAGCGTTGGCAAATCAGATAAATATTCTTTCAAATCGTCAAACGCCTTCTGACACTCCCCGTCCCATCGGAACGGACTAGCTTTTTTCAGAATCTTGAAGAAAGGTAGAGCTCTCTGCGCCGATATCGACAGAAAACGGTTGAGAGCCGCCATCCGACCTGTCAACCTTTGCACCTCTTTGACATTCCGAGGTGTGGGCATGCTTTTGAGGGCCTCGATTTTATCTGGGTTAGCTCGATCCCATCTCTCGATATCATGTATCCTAGAAATTTCCCTGATCGAACTCCGAATGTGCATTTTCTTGGATTGAGCTTCATTTTTGCTGCTCGCAATACTTCGAAAACTTCTCTCGCATCGACAAGAAACTGTCCCAAGGACTTGCTTTTGATCAATAAATCATCCACATAAACCTCCATATTCCGACCTATCTGCCTCTTGAAAATTTTGTTGACGGCCCGTTGATAAGTAGCCCCTGCATTCTTAAGCCCAAACGGCATCGTAACAAAGCAAAACGTGCCAAACTCCGTGATAAAAGCGGTTTTTTCCGAGTCCTGTGGGTCCATAAAGATCTGATAATAACCCCTGTACGCATCGAGGAACCCGAAGACCTCGAAGCCCAGTGTCGAGTCGACTAATTGGTCGATCTTTGGTAGCGGGTAAGAATCCTTGGGGCATGCCTTGTTAAGATCTGTAAAGTCGACACACATTCGCCAGCTCTGATCTGGCTTCTTAACTAACACTGGGTTGGCCAACCAATCCGGATAAAATACCTCTTTCACGATCCCCGCTGCGAGCAACTTGTCGACTTCCTTCTTCACTGCCTCTTTTCTATCAGGTGCAAGATTTCTCTTCTTTTGCCGTATTGGCTTCTTTTTGGAATCGACGTTAAGCTGGTGCATAGCTATATCCGCCGATAGGCCAGGCATGTCATCTGCCTTCCACGCAAAAACGTCTCGAAACTCAACCAGGAGGTCGACCAAGGCTCTCATGTCGGGGTGTGGCATCCACTTCCCGATCTGGACTCCTTGACCTTCTTCCTCCTTCCAAACTCGAACTTCCTCGGTCGGGTCGGCAGAAACCCAGCTTCGGTCTTCCTCTTCCTCAGGTATCAACTCCTCAACTAGCACTTGCCCAACTCCTTTTCCTTTGACCGTAACCAAACTACAATTCCGGGCTACTTCAACGTCTCCCTTGACCTCATGGGTACCGTACCAGGTGGGAAACTTCATGCTGTTGTGGAAAGTCGAGATAATAGCTCTGAGATCATATAAAGCCGGTCGACCTAATATCGCGTTGTACCCCGAAGGGGCCTTAACTACGACATAGGTCATTTCCATCGTCCGCCCCTTTTCTCCGTCTCCGACCGTCGTTAACAAACTGATCGACCCTACAGGGTGGATGGCCTGCCCTGTGAATCCAAAAAGAGGGGTAGATAACGGAATGATATCTTCATCTTTCAACCTCATGGCCCTAAACGCTGAATAATAAAGGATATTAACGGCGCTTCCACTGTCGACACAAACTCTTTTTACTCGACCTCTGCTTATTACTGCCTCGATCACTAACCCCTCGCTATGACTGTGGGAACTCGGAACATCGTCCTTGGGTCCGTAACCTACTTCCGTTGTCAACCTGATCTTTTTTGACTCTCTCGTCCTGTCAGACGAGTGCCGACTTGATCGAGGTCGATCCGACTCATGCTCTGCCACGATTGTGTTAACGTCATATCCGCACGATTATCTTGATGAGGATCTCGGTTCTGAATTTCTTGACGGTCATCTCGGCGATTGTCTCTGTAGGTTGGGTCAGATGACCTTTCCCGCCGATTCCGATTATCTCGACGTGGAGACCGATCTTTCTTTCCGTTGTAGCTTTTTCTCTTGTACTCCCGGCGGCCCTTCGGCTCGTCTTTTTCTGACCTGTCAACGACTTCATCCAATCGACCCTCTTGAATACAGGCGTCGATATCCCTCTTCAAATCAAAGCATTCCTCCGTGTCGTGCCCCACATCTCTATGATAGTCACAATACTTGTGAGTATTTTTCCTTTTCTCCGGATCTTTAGACATCGGCTTAGGTGTCCTAGCGATGTTCTTCTTGATCATGATTGCCAATACCTCCCCCCAAGATCGGTTGAGGGGGATAAAGTCTCAGTCTTTTAAATTTCCTTTCTTTCCCAACCGATCCGATATCGGAGCTGTCAGTCGATCAAAGACGTTGGACTTGCTTTCTTCATTCCGACCCCTAGGCTGACCCTTGTTCTGGCTTCGGGAATCGTTCCTCGAGCTGAGGCCAAGTGAAATGGTGTGCAGACGCACTGCCTCTTCACCTTGGCAGAATCTATGGACTATGTTCACACATTCATCCATATCATTCGGCATTTTCTTGGATAGCTTATCATACAACTTCATATTCCGCAGACCTCCCACAAAGGCATTAACTTGCAGCGCATCACTGGCATTATGCACTTTCATGGCCTCGAGGTTGAAACGTCTCATGAAGTCGATAGTAGATTCCCCTTTTTCCTGCTTGATGTTCATAAGGTGGGTAGCACTAAAATGGAACTTCTTGTTCCCAATGAAAGCGTCTCGGAATTTTTGTCCCAACTGTAGAAAGCTAGAGATCGATCCGGGACGTAGCTTGTGAAACCACTCCCGAGCTCGACCTGTGAGCAACGTATCAAAAGCTCGACACTTCATGGCGTCATTGGCGTTTCTCAACCTCATCAAAGATATGTATCGATACAGATGGTCCTCTGGGTCCGTAGTACCGTCATAGGGCTCCATCTTTGGCGGCTTAAAGGATTCGGGCATCGTATATATTTCGATCTCGGGACTAAATGGCGACTCAAGCCATTCGGTGGGTTGATCTTTCCCCACAATGCGGTTGAACTCGTTTCGGATGCTATCCTCGACCTGCCGCTGAAGCTTTTCTTGCTCAGGACATTTGCGGGCGTTAGTCACGCTGATTTCAATCGCGCCTTCCCCACACTCCTCTTCAACCCCAACAGGCCTCTTTCCCTTAGCATTATCAATCTCCTTACGACCTGGAGGGTCTAACTGGTGTTCAACAGGGGGATTGCAGATTCCCTTACCTATAAATGCCGAGGCTACCACCCTCTTCAAGGCGTCCTCATCCAAAGATGCCAAGTGGTCTGCCATGTCTTGCAGCTGTGGGGGAAGCTGAGGCCTGGGAGGATCTGCAACTGCGGGTCTAGATCCAGTGGGGACTTCTTGAATCTGTGAGGGAACCCCTGCTGGATCTATATCCGTGTGCTCTTCGATCTGCACGTTCTTGCTGTTCGTCGGTTTCTTCCTTGCTGGCGGCACCATTGCAATCTCTTTACCAACTCACCGGTAGAAGCCCCTCCTTCTAGCGCCAAATGACGATGCTAAATAACGCACCACCAGTGAACTGAGGCCACGTGTAATCTAGGGGTGAGCTGTAAGAGATCGAGATGGCTAAATATGAACAAAGATGGTGTTTTTGGTGTATTACGGTTGAGTCCAAGAATGTATCTTGGATTGCCTACGTATCCTGTGTGAAAGTCCAGGAATCAAGCCTTACGTAGTTCCCGGAGCTATGTATTTATAGGCACATGTCCTTCTTCTGCCCTAAAACTAAGGGCGGCTGGAGTTATTGTCATAAATACCCTTAAATGGGCCTTGCCTCCTTTCCCAAGTTACCTGTGGGATGTGGACCCAGGAGCACTGGCTAACGTACCTGAGATCGACTCGAAGACGGCCGACGTGGGCGCTCAAGTTCAGACACTTGGTGAATCCCACTCGAGCTGTGGTCTTCACTGGTACGTCTAGTATCGACCCGATGCCGATAGCCGGCCCAGACTTATTCAAACGCCAGATGGACCAATCAGATAATTCCACGTGGAGGTGTGTATTCTCGTATCATCAGCTAGCTAACCCAGTATTAGTCAAGAAGCCTGATGGGAGTTGGCGCATGTGTGTAGACTTTACAGATTTGAACAAAGCATGCTCAAAAGACTCGTATCCACTGCCCAAAATCGACAGGTTAGTAGATTCAACCATTGATTTTGAAGTTTTTGGTTTCTTAGATGCATATAAAGGATACCATCAGATCTTAATGGATCCTCGAGATGCGGAAAAAACAGCGTTTATCACGGAATTCGGCACCTTCTGCTATGTGACCATGCCATTCGGATTAAAGAATGCTGGGGCAACATACCAGAGGGCAGTCAATAAGATATTTGCAAGGCAAATTGGTAGATGTATGGAAGTTTATGTGGATGACCTGCTTATCAAGAGTCGATCAATGAGACAATACCTGGTCGATGCTCGAGAGGTTTTCGAAGTGTTGAGAGAAACACAGATGAGGCTAAACCCGAAGAAGTGTACTTTTGGAGTCAGGTCGGGTAAGTTCTTGGGCTACATGATTTCGAAGGACGGGATTCGAGCAAACCCGGATAAAACTGATACATTGAAGAACATGCCCGCACCACGAAATATAAAGGAAGTACAAAGGCTCACGGGTCGAATGGCAGCTCTCAACAGATTTCTATCGAGATCCGCACAGCGTGCGCTACCCTTTTTCAAGATACTCCGAAAGGCCAGCCCTTTTCATTGGGATGATGAATGTCAGACAGCCTTTGAAGAGTTGAAAGCTTATTTATCAGAGTTACCTACCCTCACTTCTCCTCGAGAAGGGGAAAAGTTGTTGGTTTATTTGGCAGTGTGCGAGGAAGCAGTGAGTGCGGTTCTGGTGCGAGAAGGGGTACATGGCCAGGTGCCAATATACTTTGTTAGTAAAGCACTACATGGCCCCGAGATCCGGTACTCACCAGCTGAGAAGTTAGCGTTGTGCCTGGTTCATGCCTCGAGGAAGTTGAGGCCATATTTTCAAGCTCATCCTATTGTGGTAGTCACTGACCAACCACTAAAGCAGATTTTGGCGAAGCCCGACACCTCAGGACGACTGGCGAAATGGGTAATAGAGATGGCCCAGTATGATATCGAGTTCGTCCCTCGGACCGCGATGAAAGCACAGGCCTTAGCGGATTTTTTAGCTGAAGGGATCTCCGTCCAACTCGATCAAGAAAAGCAAAGCCCAGAGGAAAAATGGACTCTTCAAGTCGATGGAGCATCGAGTAAGGAGGGGGCAGGAGCATGGCTCCTTCTGGTAAGCCCGAAAGGCGAGGAATTCCCGTACGCCCTTCGATTCGACTTCAAAGCAACGAACAACGAGGCCGAGTATGAGGCTATGATCACTGGCTTAAAGCTCGCTTTGAAGCTGGGTGTCAAAGATTTGTCGGTTTACAGTGACTCGCAGTTAGTGGTCAATCATGTGAAAGGGGAGTATGAGGCTAAGGAAGAAACCATGAATAATTACTTAGCAGTTGTCCAAAGCCTCATACCAAAATTCAAAACAGTTCAATTCGAGCAAGTCCCCCAAAGTCAGAACAAAAGAGCCGATGCGCTCTCCAAGTTGGCATCAAAGTTCATGTCAAGTAAGAAGGTTCTAGTCGAGTTACTGACCGATAGGAGTTACATCGAGACAGAGGCCCAGCCAATTACTCAGCAGGCCACGTGGATGGACTCGATCGCTCTTTACCTCAAAGACGGAATACTACCAGCTGATAAGGTACAATCTAGAAAAGTTCGACTACAGTCCACTCGATATGCGTTTTTGGACGACATCCTATATCGGAATCTTTTGTAAGTCCATGGTTAAGATGTGTATCTGAAACCGAAGGTGAATATCTCTTGGAAGAAATTCATAGAGGAGCATGTGGAAACCACTGCGGGGCTAGAATGTTAGCTCGAAAATGCAAGTTAGCTGGGTATTTTTGGCCGTCGATGCAACGAGACGCGAATAATCTTGTCCAAAAATGCAACACTTGTCAGATTCATGATAATATCTCCCATCAACAAGCGCAAGATATGAATGTCATCTCGTCAGCATGGCCATTTGATCAGTGGGGAGTCGATATCGTTGGACCCCTACCTCGAGCTCCGGGAAATCTTAAATATGTGGTCGTGGCTGTAGATTACTTCACGAAGTGGGTCGAAGCTAAGGCTATACCCGACATCAAAGCTGCAACCATCAAAAAGTTCTTGTGGGTCGACATTTTGTGCAGGTATGGGATCCCTAAGGCTCTGATCTCGGATAACGGTACTCAGTTCGAAGATCGTAAAGTTAGAGAATGGTGCAGTGAATACCATATCGACCAACGATTCACCTCGGTAGCTCATCCACAGGCAAACGGTCAAGTCGAGCAAACTAATCGACAGATCAAGCTGGGTCTAAAAAAGAGACTAGAGGCAGAAGGTCGAGATTGGGCAGTTCAACTTCCGAGCATCCTATGGTCATATAGGATAGCTCCTAATTCATCAACTGGGGAAACTCCTTTTTCTTTGGTATATGGGTGTGAAGCGGTGATTCCCACCGAGATCGGAGTTCCCTCTCCTAGAGTTCTGGCCTACAATGTGGAGACAAATGATCCCGAACTCCGACAAGAAAGGGACAATGTCGAAGAGCGAAGGGAGATAGCCTCAGCCAGAATGGCAAGGTATAAACAGAAGATCTCTCAGTATTACAACTCGAGGGTCAGGCATCGATACTTCAAAGTCGGTGATTTGGTTCTAAGGAAGAATGAAGCAAGTCGACAGGAGGTGGCCGGAAAATTAACCCCGAATTGGGAAGGACCTTATCAGATCCTGAAGGTCCACCCCAAAGGGTCTTATCAACTTGGTCGGGCAGATGGAACTACTGTTCCTCGACATTGGCACGCCAACAATCTGAGGAAGTATTATGTTTGAGATAAGCTTTACTTTGATGAACTTATTTACCTTTCACTTATGAATCTTGTAATAAGTCCATGAGACAATTTTATGAGTATTCTAATAAATTTATATCTTTTCGAGATGCTTTCTGTGTTTGTTAGGATTTATAGCCAAAACAATACGAGTCCAATGTGACAGAAAAGTTAAAGGCAAAACAATCGAAAACGAGTAGGGAAATCCGCAGGTCGGACATCTCGATAAAGCCAAAGCAAAGTTAGCCTAATAGGCGACGAATGCAAAGGCATAGAGACGGTTCGCAGGGTCGGGCCAAAGGTCCAAGCTAAGAGCCGAACGAGCCCAAGAGGCAGACAAGGCTAAAGCAAAGGACGGTTCGCATAGTCGGGCCACCTGTCCCAGTCGAAAGCCGAATAAACCCGAGAGGCGAAAAAGGCCTGGACAAAGGACGGTTCGCATAGTCGGGCCACCTGTCCCAGTCGATGGTCGAAAGAGCCTAAATGGCAAAAAAGACTAAAACCAGGGGCAGTTCTCATTAAAATGCTCAGCCTAAGGTCAAATAAGCCTAAGGGGCAAAAGACTAAGGCAAGAAAGTCGATCTCAAGTGCAATAAGAACCAAAGGTTCATAATGCACTTGGGGGGCAACACAGTATCAACAACAGGTACATCAAATAAAACGAATAGCGAGTAGCGAACAGAGCCAAGAGCTCGGCAAAGCGAAAGACTATGAAACATCAAGACAAGCAAAGTAAAGTCAAGTCAAGAAAGATGTCAAAATCAAATCAAAATCCAAAATAAAGTTGTTACAAAACAAGGCCAGGTCGAAAAAGACCAGCCAGAGTTATAAAGGTTATTACAAATTAGAAGTTCGAATATCAGAAGAAGAATTAAAAAGACAACTGTTAAGGGCTAAATTATAGTGATTTTTATATATATTTTCTATATCAATTTCCCCTACATTCGTATGATTTTCATAGATTTTGAGCTATATATGTAAATATTGAGTAAATGAGGTTTTTAATGGTTAAATATGAAAACGTATCGATTTATATGCTTATTTGGTGATTTTATGTTATTTTGGAAATATGTTACACTTTGGTATGTTTTGATCCTTGTGTAGATACTCATTGATGATGGAAAAGATGATCCTAAAGAGCTAATTTCGAGATGAGAGAGGATCAATCAAAGATATGGAAGATTAAAAGAGATAAGGAAAGAAATCAATCAAGATAAAGATGGAAATATCAAGATTTCGACAGTGAACTGGCGTCCAAATAAGGCGGACGAGCGTCCAGATCAGAACTGGCGTTTGAAAATCTGAACCAGCGTCCAGAATCGTAATTCACATTCAGAGAGTTCAGACGCTCATCAAACTAGCGTCCAGTCTCCGTCCAAGCATCCTGGACGGGCGTCCGGTTGAGTGAACGGGCGTCTACCGCCGTTTTTGCTGAAACCGACTTAGGTTACTGTAGCAACCGCCTCTGTTTTCTATTTAAAGCACAACAGCCCCAAACCCTAATTCATTCAGAAATTTCTTCACATCAAAAGAGAGGCCAGCAGCCGCATCTTGAGAGTTTGAAGGCCGGTCACCCGAGCCTTGTGCTCGGGTGAACCGAGGTTAGATTAGGAGTAGATTATGTAGCTTTTCTTTTCCGTTCATGGATCAATCCTTGTTCAAAACTATGTGAGTTCTTTTTGATTTATTCAATTCCAGTTTTTCTTCATGATTGTTGATTTATTTTGTATCTTTCTTTGTGCTTATGAGGCTATGAGAATAGATTGAAAGATTTGTTTTCTATTGATGTTTATAATACGGAAGTTGCATAAACTTTAGATCATCATAGAAAGATAGGGTTTTTAGCCGTTGATTATGTGACAAATTAATTGGTTAGAGTCCAAGGTTGTTAGATTCGATTATACGAGAGTAACTTGAATCTACACCCGTCGTTTTGTTTGGTAAATCAGTTTCAACACTCGAAAGATGAGAGATAGATAATTGAATTCGCTACGAAAGTAGGAGTTCATAGCTTGAGAGATAAGTTCACTAAGAGATTAGGGATTTGTGTCTCGTGAAAGGGTGAAACCACAAACTGAATTAAAATCATGAGATAACTAGAATTGAGATCACTAGGCTTGTTCAATGTTTGACCCCATGTCTTTAGGTTAGATTGTTTGTTTTTGTTTCTTTTCTGTTTTTATGTTTTGTTCTTTCGTTTCTTTTGTTTATTTGTTCTTTGAGTAACAATTGGTAGGATTAGTGAAATTAGATTCAACATCCCAATTCCCTGTGGATCGACCCTGTACTTACCCTACTATGCTATCAACTACCCGATATTTGGTCGGTTAGGAGTTAGTTTTCATGTTAAGTATAGGTTTATAAATTCTCTTTTGTTTTTATGATGCAAAATCTCTCCAACAAAAGTGGCGCCGTTGCCGGGGACTCGGTTTTTGTTGAATCTTCTTTCGTTAATTTTTCTATTTTGTTACGTTTTATTTGTTTTTAGTTTATTTCAATAAAAGTAGCATTTAACAAATCGAGAGTTTTTATTTTTGCCGTGTTTCGATAACCGTTGGGTTAAGAATGTGCAAAAAGTTTTTTACTCGATTTGTGAAACATGAACTATATGTTTGTTTGTATCTAGTCTAACCCTCTGTGCTTTAATTTGATGCGGCTGCTCTGTGATATTTGATGTATGATCTCTTAAGAAATTAGGGTTTGCTGTGTTTTCTGCGTTTCTGTGCAAAATTCGATGCTTGGACGGGCGTCCAAGTAAGTGAACGCTCGTCCAGCCCCTAACTTGCAGGTGAAAGAACGGCTGGGTGTATGAACGCTCGTCCGTCCAGAAAGGTTTCAACGCTGTTCTGAGTTGAAGGATCAGACGGGCGTCTGGAATTCTAAACGCCCGTCCGGTCGGTTTTCAAGAGCAAACGAGCGTTTGAAAAGATGAACGTTTGTCCAGTTCTGAACGCTAAGTGAACGTTCGTCCGGGGTTCAGTCCAGGTTCTAAATTTCTTGATTTTATTTTCAATGCTTTTATTTGATGTGGATTTTTCATTCGAGCTTCTGTGGCTAATTGATGTTTACATAGATGTCCTGAACTTATATGTTTTTACCTTTCCGTCTATGAATCCATGTTAGATAATTGATCAATTCTTTATATATGATTCATCTATGCAAGTTATAGTGACTGTCGGTTTCCGTATGCTACATATCGTTATGATGAATCTTTTAAGCTTTGAGACTTATGTGCTTCCTTGTTATTTTTATAACTCATTTGGGTAGTAACTGTCGGTTTTCCGTTGCTACGATGGAAACCTTATGAGTTATATCTGTTTAGTATAGCTAACTGTTGGTTTTCCATAATGCTATCACCTTTTGATGAGTCTTAAAGTGCGTCTACACTGCATGTAATGAACAGAACTGTCGTTTATCGTAACTCTGTCATTATTTGGTAGACGTTTATTATATACATGTCATGTTGCTAATGAGTGGGCTAGTTTTCTTTCTTTTATTTTCTTTTATTTTTGCATATCATTTAGATGCATATCATTTAGTTGCATGTCATCTAGTTGCATTGTTTTTCTATTTTTCTTTTATTTTCTTGAGCGTAGTTAACTGTCGGTTTCCGTAATACTACCTCGTTTTTATTTTAGTTTCTGCATAGGCCGTAGTCACTGTAGAGTTGTCAGGGGTCAACTTGCTCAACCTGAGCCTGTCAGAATTTATTTTTATTTATTTTATTTTTAGGATTGCATATCATGTAGGCTGCATTGCAGTATATTTTCATGTAGTTGCACCTAGCCTACTGTTGTGTAATGTTCCATGTATATGTTCCGTCTTTATATGAGCTTAAATTTGAATATCTCTATATCCCCTTTTCCATGTGCTTTATATATGTAATCTTTTCTTTTTCCCCGTAGACTCTTTTTGCACTGATCAAGTCTGCAGGATATTTTTGATAGCTATTGTGCACTTTCACGATGAATTCAGTTTTCCTGTGATGCTCCACAGTCTACTGAGCTATGCAAGCAATCCTGGTTCTTGTTGGTTCCTCCAGAATTGCCAGCATCCAATCAGCTAAGTTCTCTAATTTATTATTTATGTACAACTTGAGGACAAGTTGCAATCTAAGTGTGGGGGAAGGGATAGATGATTTATGTGTCTACTTTCGTTTGCTCATATTTTTAGTATTTCTATGAAAAGTGCTTAATTTTCAAATTTTTTGTTAAGTCCCGAGTAGACAAAGGCATATCTTTGCTTGAGTTTATATCATTTTTGCTATATTCTGTATATTTAGTAATTTTGGTTGTTTCACCCGACACTCTTTTTCACATGCCATAGTAGATGATGAACTAAATGATGAAAGCTTACCCCATTTAATTATAAATTTTTGATGATTATAGCATGTTTCTTTGCTTATGTACAATTCTTGAAAAGTTTAGTAGTTTGTATTTAGAGTTAAAGTATGACATACTGTGAATATCTGTAAGTTTGAATGTGATAAGTGAAACGTGATTAAGTCTTTGCAATAGTAATAAATTGTTTACTTGAGGTGTTATGCTCAGTGGTCTGTGCCACTAGAAAATAATCTTTTCCACTGCCAGCCAGAAATCTTTAAGTAAACATAATTGTAATTGTGTGTGTCGGAAGCTGGTTTATGATTTGGGTGAGGTAGGGTGTACCACGTATGTCCTATTCCACTATGATGACCAAAAGCTCACGACAGTCAGTTTATAGCTGCCTTATGATTGGAGTAAGGTAGGGGATTATCTCGAAATGTCCTATTCTGCTATGAGGGCAAAAGCTTATTCTGATGTGTATTAGAAAAATGTGAAAAAGTGAAAATATTGAAATATATTATTATGAATAAGTAAGGACTTAGTTATCGTTAATCTTATACCCAGTATAAACTGAAGGATATGTTGTAGGGATTATCCTCTGAGTTTGTCAGAAATGTTTTAGATATTCTCTACTATTTCTTTTTGGGATATGTGTGTTTTGTAAAGTGCCTGTTATAAGTTTTGAATATTTCTAACTTAGATGGGAAACCGGGCTAGTTTTGGTTTGAATAAATTTCAAATTGTGGAACTTAGTGGAAGTTTATTATGGCTATGCACACACTACACGGGTGAACTTCTAAGTTATTGAATATACTTCATATTTGTGTGGATGTTTATTTGTCTCGAGCTTGACTTTGTTTTGTTTTGCTCGGGACGAGCAAAAGATAAGTGTGGGGGTGTTGTTAAGGGCTAAATTATAGTGATTTTTATATATATTTTCTATATCAATTTCCCCTACATTCGTATGATTTTCATAGATTTTGAGCTATATATGTAAATATTGAGTAAATGAGGTTTTTAATGGTTAAATATGAAAACGTATCGATTTATATGCTTATTTGGTGATTTTATGTTATTTTGGAAATATGTTACACTTTGGTATGTTTTGATCCTTGTGTAGATACTCATTGATGATGGAAAAGATGATCCTAAAGAGCTAATTTCGAGATGAGAGAGGATCAATCAAAGATATGGAAGATTAAAAGAGATAAGGAAAGAAATCAATCAAGATAAAGATGGAAATATCAAGATTTCGACAGTGAACTGGCGTCCAAATAAGGCGGACGAGCGTCCAGATCAGAACTGGCGTTTGAAAATCTGAACCAGCGTCCAGAATCGTAATTCACATTCAGAGAGTTCAGACGCTCATCAAACTAGCGTCCAGTCTCCGTCCAAGCATCCTGGACGGGCGTCCGGTTGAGTGAACGGGCGTCTACCGCCGTTTTTGCTGAAACCGACTTAGGTTACTGTAGCAACCGCCTCTGTTTTCTATTTAAAGCACAGCAGCCCCAAACCCTAATTCATTCAGAAATTTCTTCACATCAAAAGAGAGGCCAGCAGCCGCATCTTGAGAGTTTGAAGGCCGGTCACCCGAGCCTTGTGCTCGGGTGAACCAAGGTTAGATTAGGAGTAGATTATGTAGCTTTTCTTTTCCGTTCATGGATCAATCCTTGTTCAAAACTATGTGAGTTCTTTTTGATTTATTCAATTCCAGTTTTTCTTCATGATTGTTGATTTACTTTGTATCTTTCTTTGTGCTTATGAGGCCATGAGAATAGATTGAAAGATTTGTTTTCTATTGATGTTTATAATACGGAAGTTGCATAAACCTTAGATCATCATAGAAAGATAGGGTTTTTAGCCGTTGATTATGTGACAAATTAATTGGTTAGAGTCCTAGGTTGTTAGATTCGATTATACGAGAGTAACTTGAATCTACACCCGTCGTTTTGTTTGGTAAATCAGTTTCAACACTCGAAAGATGAGAGATAGATAATTGAATTCGCTACGAAAGTAGGAGTTCATAGCTTGAGAGATAAGTTCACTAAGAGATTAGGGATTTGTGTCTCGTGAAAGGGTGAAACCACAAACTGAATTAAAATCATGAGATAACTAGAATTGAGATCACTAGGCTTGTTCAATGTTTGACCCCATGTCTTTAGGTTAGATTGTTTGTTTTTGTTTCTTTTCTGTTTTTATGTTTTGTTCTTTCGTTTCTTTTGTTTATTTGTTCTTTGAGTAACAATTGGTAGGATTAGTGAAATTAGATTCAACATCCCAATTCCCTGTGGATCGACCCTGTACTTACCCTACTATGCTATCAACTACCCGATATTTGGTCGGTTAGGAGTTAGTTTGCATGTTAAGTATAGGTTTATAAATTCTCTTTTGTTTTTATGATGAAAAATCTCTCCAACAACAACGATCAGAGGTCGGCTTCCGGGGTCGTCTCAGTAGTGGCAGGGGTCGGATCCGCTGCGGTCGGATTGGCAGTAGGGGCAGACGAGGAAGGAGCATACTTTATAGCCAAAGACTCTCCCCGCTGAAACTCCTCGAAGTACTGATCATACAGCTTCTCCGAGTCAGGATTATAAAACATAGGCGTCTCGAGGGACGAGAAGTCGAATCCTGAGACGACAGCCTTCACCTGATCAACGGACAGAGTGTAGCCGCCCATCATCGAGGCGCGCATGATCACCTCCAAGTCGTCTTCAAGGTTTGTTGACTTGCGATACTCCATGATCGCGTCGACCTTAGCCTCTTCGACCTGCGCGCGCGCTTGATCCAATTCAGCCTGTAGCGCATCTCGATCACGACGGGCCTTCCTAGCTTCATCATCCGCAGCCTTATGTCCTCTCTGTAGCATCTCATAGTCTTGAGCCAGCTTGAGCAGCTCCCTACCCTGATCATGCCTTTCCTCCTGCAATCGCCCCAGCTCTTTTTCAGTAGTGGCCAGTTTTGTTTCAGCAGCCACCAACTTATCTTGCAGCTTCTCGAGCTCGGCGACCGACTCATGCTTCAGCGCGTTGTATTGCTTTTCCACAGCAGAGAGGGCAGCGTTTTTGGCAACATTGTCTTGAAGCAGCCTGCCATTCTCCTTCTTGATTTCGTCCACCGATTCCCCTGTCTTAGCCAGCCGTCGGGCAGCCTCCCGACCAATAAGGGTATTCTGCAAAACGTAAAGGGTGTATCAGAAAAGGGACAAGGCATAGGATTCGACAGAAGTTAATAGGAAAAGAAGGATCGACTTACAAGACGATTTAACTTTCGCAGCACGAAGGACAGGTTCCTGTCGTCCACGCCAGCGTAATCATCGGCAACCCAGTTTGTACCAATCCCTGACTCGGTGGAGGTCTCAGCGACCCTCTTCCTCTTCGACTCTCGAAGCTGTTCCCTCACCACCTCGGCAACAGATGGTCTTTTCTTTGTTTGCACCGCCGGCTCTTCAACATTAACCTCGATATTCGAGGTCAGGTCGATAGGCTCATCCTCGTCTTCGTCTCGAAGAGAGCCGAATCGGACAGTTAACTCGCCGGTGGTCGAGGGTACTTCAGTCGATCCAGCTACGGCAGACGACTCGATTGCGGCAGGGTTTGCCCTAGGTGGGGGGACGGCCCCCTCTCGAGAAGAGGAAGGCACGCTGATCTCAGCCACTGGCAAGTCGGTAGTGGCCTGACCCTCGAGAGGTGGAGCAGCCACGACTGTCGACTCAGGAATGCGCTGGGGGTTGGTGACCCTGGAGAATTTGCCCACTGCAATACAGAAAAAAGACAAGTTAGTTCTGACCAACAAACAACAAGTTATCAACTCAAAGAATAACCAGTGTGTAAAAGCAAGTAAACATCCTACGATTCTCGTGATCAGGAACGTTCAGGCCTACGTATGGCATGGGCCCAGCTTCCTCCAAGTGAGCCAGGTGATACAGGAGACTCAGGTCTCGAGTACACACCTCGAAGTTGTGTCCACTCAAGAGTCGAGCCTCATGAGGAGCCGGTTCCTTCCCAAGCTTGTCTTGTTTCCCCTCTCTCGACCTCCATTGACCAATGCGGGGGTTATCTAGGCCATGACGGACAAAGAAAAATCGAGGCTTCCACTCCCCGTGAGAAGAAGGCCCCCTCGTAATAAACTCATGGCGATTTGCTCTCCTCTGGAAGGAATACCATAACTTGTCGGGTGTGGCAGCAATCTTGTAGTAGTGTCGGAACACGGGCACCGAAAAGCATACCTGGGCCACTCGACATGCTATGATGAACCCCATCAGAGTTCTGACGCCATTCGGGGCGAGTTGGGAGACGCTTATCTCATAATGGTGAAGGATGGCCAGAACGGCTGGACAGAGTGGAAACCTTAGTCCACTCGCCAGTTGATTTTCATAAACAGTGCAAAACCCCTCTGGGGGCTCATCCGCGAATCGATGCAGGCCTGACGGGAGTCGAGATTCGAACGGAGGATGAACGATGTTATACTTCCCGCAGATTTCAACAATGTCCTCTGGAGAAAGTGTACTAAGACACCCTTTTGCACCCTTTCCGTCCATCCTAGTTACTAGTTTTTTAGGCTGGTTAGGGACAGGAGGAGGGGAAGCTACAGGTTCACCGGAGTCTCCCCGGAGAAGAGGATCGGAGATGACAGGTGCCGGAGATTGGCTATGAACGGGTGTGTCACTACCCCTATCTGATTCAGTTGCGCTACTACTAGACATGAACAAAATCACGGAAAAGATGAACAACACAGGAAAAAGAATCTTACTTTTGCATTTGAAGATTATGAGAATGGAGTAGAAAGTAGCAAGCAGGTTTGCCGCAGCGTCTATCCTCTCTCCTTTTATATGTAAGCAGAAGATTTGCAAATGATTTGAGGAGACGTGGGAATGGGGGGTTATAACCCCTGGAAATCGCGACAATCAAGGCAGTGTCGCGTCCTTTGCGGGATTCGAAGCGTTTCGTATGCTAGATATCGCTCCACGTGGCTATAATACAGTTAGGGTTATGAAAAGGCGGGCTTTCTCCCGCCCAAAGAAGAGCCCAACTCGAAGACGGTTCATAGGACAGACCTGACCTCGGACAACGGAAGTCGCCTCTCTCAAGTCTGGGGGGCTTATGACGATACAGGGTTTCACTCCCTCCACGTGTCGTCTATCGGTTGGTCATCACCCTATAAATAACGCCAGTATTCGCGTCGATGCCCAGGCTCGAGTTCAAGGCCATCATATAAAAGCCAGGCTACGACGATCGACTATCGACTACCGAGCAGTGTAGGACGCTCAGTCCGCACCAGCTAGCAATGTAGGACAGTAGGTCCCAGAGTCGGTCACCACAGGTCGACGTCGAGGACAGAGTCCGCATCAGCTTACCAAGCCCATTAATAGCGATAGCTTGGGCAAGGGGTCAAGGCCCATTTAAGGGTAAAGGTGACAATAATACAAGCCGACTTAACCTTAGGGTTTAGGCAAGTATTGTCATGATAAATACCCCATTCCAGGAACTACGTAAGGCTTGATTCCTGGAATAAAACAGGATACGTAGGCAATTCAAGAGAGCATCTTGGACTCAGCCGCATACATAAAATCCACCCCCTCATTCCTCTTTTTGGCATTAGGGTTCTTGTGTGTTCATCACTAGATTAAATTAGGGCTCAAATCATTAAGGTGACATAATTTGTCATCGTCAATTATCATTTATCACTGTAACTATCTTATAAATAAATTTGAGCTTATAAATGCATATAAATACAAAGAAATCAGGCAACATAAATGACAAAGAATTATTCAAAATCACATTATGTTGATTTATACTCCCTCCGTCCCACAATATAAGGCTTTTTGGCCATTTCACACATTTTAAGAAAACCTAATAAATAAATTACTTTTTAAAATTTCAATATAAAAAAAATGTATTGTTTTCTGGGACTAACTAATAATATTGTATTGTTTAGTGTGAAAGTAAAAACAATGCAATTAATATTGTATTGGAAGGTGAGAAGGACTTATATTTTGGGACAACATGAAAAAGTTAAAAAGACTTATATTACGGGACGGAGGGAGTATTTATTTTAATCTCAGAAAAATGCCAAACAATAAAAAAAATGTTCTTAAAACACAAGTGCAAGTCGAGTTTGAAAAGGGGAAAATGATAACTTGATACTTTTTCCCTCGTCCCTTCTTTTGCCAATACAACATTTGCATTTATATTGCTTTTAAATACATACTACATTTCCTTGCATTTTCTTTCAACTCAATGCCAATTCCATCAACATCCATGACTGATTCAATACAGTTCTTGATCTGTAACATCCCAAATTTTGGGATATTACCGTGTTAGAAAATTAAGCTCTATATATATATATATATATATATATATATATATATATATATATATATATATATATATATATATATATATATATTATTTTAAACTTTAATTAATCATTTATTATGCTATGAAAAGAAAATAGTGGTAAAAGGCCTTTTAAATTTTCATTAAAAGGAAGAGGTGAATTCAGATTTATGTTACATATATTCTTTTTACTAAATCATTTAATATAATTAATGTGTTCTAAATATTGCTCTAAATGATTTAGACTATTTTCCTTTTGACCATCGGTTACGGTAAATTGTGATATATATATATATATATCACTGGGAAAACACACCACTTGAACTCAATACTATTTCTCTCTTACCACCTCCGACTTAGTATAAATTCCACAAAATTTTCATACTATCCCAATTTCCCTCTCTTTCATCAGCAATTCAGCACTAACATCTGTAGCTTTTATATCATCTTCAATTGCTGTAGTTATCTTTTCCACCAATACCATATGTAGGTCTTTATATATAAATAGCCGCTCGTCATGACCTTAACCGAGCCTCATCTTTTAACGCCATCAACAAACTCACCTTTTTCATACATCCAAATTCATCAATCAGCTCTAAACCATCATGTTGGGTTTTTACTCTTTTGAACCGTAATCGATCTCGACCGGGTTTTCTGAAATAAACCTTTACCACTACCTGCAAGCTTCGACACAACGCCCATGGTTAATATTATTATAAGAGCAGTTCTATTGCTTGTTATCGATTGGAGTGTGGGAAGAATCTAAGTGACAATTTTTCTGCGACTCAATATAAACGGGAGTTGGAAAAATGGATTTAGGAGTCGGCTCAAACACTGTATTTTGGGTTAGAAGAGCTCCTTTTTCAAATAAAGACGAATTTGGTTTTGGGACTTTGAGAGGAAAATATGTATGTCACTTAATGTCTACGCGACGGATACGCATAACAGGTGAGTTGTATTTTTATAAAAGTCAATGTGTGTGTTTTTTCCAATTTATTTTAAATAAGATACATATGTAGATATAAAATAGTTACTTTTATGAGCTATTATTTTCGTAAATGATAAATGTGTTACTATTAATTTTATTACATTGTTTATCAATAAAAACGTGTCATTTTGTCATAAAGCAAACGTGAGGTCTTATTTTTGATACAAGTAAAAGTGCTTCTTTTATTGATTTATTTTCAATATAATACTTATGTTTATATAAGAATGTCGTTTTCATCAAATAGACCTAAGCTCGTATATGTTCAAAACAACAATGTTTTTCAGTTATTATTATTGCGTATTATATTGATTTACCGAAAGAACTCGAAAGTTGTTACCTAGGCTGTAATCGTAAAAATAAAACTAATTGTAATAATTAATCGATTGGTGCTAGTGCACTTTTTTTTTTCCCTTGTAAATTGAGACTTAATACTTGGACTTGACTTGATCGCTTGCTAGTGGCACGAAAGTGTCTAAGCTCTGGTGGCTAGGGAGATTAGAGTTACTGCTCTCAGGAGAACGGCTAGTCACCGGTCTCGGGGCCTCTTGACCCGAAGTCTTTCCGACAGTAGCTAGAGTGCTCACTCGTAGGAGTGGGGACGGTACCCTTTTTACCCGAAGATTCATGCCACGGCCGGGAAAGCAAGGGCTGACGGTTGTGTCGTGTTTCGGAGGGCAACGGGGTTGGCTGGAGCCCTTTGGGAGGTTCACTGGGTGAAGGTCTGAATCCTTTCCCTGACAATCGGCCGGAGTTGTCAGGCAAGAGCTTGCTTGTTGAAGTGCGGTAGCAAACCGTGTTCACGTGTGGAGTTTGGTTGGTATTGACTCATCGACTAGGCCAAGTCGGTGTCAAGTAATCTAATGATAACCTCTCGTAAATTCAAGTAATGATTGTACAATAAAGACACAACTTAAATTCAAATAATGATTGATCGGTGTATTTTTTTTGTTTCCACTATATATTATTATTGTACTTATCTGTAACACTATCGCACATGGCTCATACCAGCGTTATTGCTGACGACTCTATTTCTTCTGTCTTTTCTTTTCTTTTCTTTTTAAAAAAAAATATAAATACAGGTTGTTGAACCAGGTTAAGAGATGGGAAAATAGGCGTGAAGGTATTTATCAAGATCACTATGGTGGATATGCTTTAGAAATTTGATGACATGGTTCGTGTTGAGGATTTTAATCAATTTGGGATTCCATTTGTTGTAATTCTTGATGTAACCAGTTAGTGAAATGTTGCAAGTGTTTTGATGGATTTATATCAATATTTGAGAATTATGGTATGTTATGGACGTCTATGCGAAAGCCTCGCAACCTGCTCCTAGAATGACCCCAGTAGACCTAGGGGTCGGGAGTGGGTCGTTACATGATCTCCTTCCTCTCATCCTCCCATACATTTTTAACAACAAACTATATTATTTTAATATTAAAAAAATTTCCCAGAATCTCATTAGGGTCACATGACCCCCTTGATGCACTTAGGGCACTTGTAGCAGGTGTTCTATTAGGTGTCCTATATCTAAAATAGAAATAGAAAACAAAAAACTGATCAAAATATGACCTACAGCAGATGGGCTATACCTAAAAATATTTAGGTACGGTGAATAGTGTTGTTCTATATATAGAACAACACTATTCACCGTACCTAAATATTTTTAGGTATAGCCCATCTGCTGTAGATCATATTTGTACCAGTTTTTTTGTTTTCTATTTCTATTTTAGATATAGAACACCTAAGGGCACTTGTAGTAGATGTTCTTCTAGGTGTTTTATATCTAAAATAAATATTTTAATGTTATAGATAAATAGATAGAAATGCTGGTGTGGAGTGTTTTGAATTGAGATGTTGTATAATAGAAATATGTATTATTTTATATTATTTTGGTGGTGTAAATTAGAAATGCTGGTACAAGTGCCCTTAGATCCGGCAATGCATCAAGTCTTATGCCATATGGTATGGAACTGGCTAAAATTGATTCTACGTCTATACTTTACTTTTACACGTCTTAATTGACCTTCGCACTTTAAATTCGAGCTTATTCTAAAGGTTAAATCTTAAACTTGAGTGTCCTCATTTCCCCTGTCCTACGGGATGACCGGAGAGGTCAATCAAGGGGATTTTTTCTGGATTACCACCATTTCTGTGGTGTATTTGTGGAAATACCACTTCAGTGCAATTTTCACGATTTTGGCTCGTGATTTTCTCCCATTTTTTCCACAAATGTGCACGATCTTAAGGTACACAATTCCCCTATTGAGGTTTCCCTTCCCAATTAGGGTTTAGTTTGGTTCTAAAAACACATAAAACGCGAAAAACGGAATGGTATTTCGACAAAGGAATGGTAGGCCAACATTTACCTTGCCTCAAGAGTGGTATTTTGACAAAGGTCCCGTCAATCAAGTGGCTCAGAGTTATAGGCTGCATTTATACCAAGAAACTGGGAGAAACGTCTTTTATGAGATTCGAACCTTCACATTTCAACTCTTTAGTCACCCAAAATCTTTACGACAAGGCCATTTTCTGGGGACAAATTCGAGCTTATTCTGGTTCGAATTGGAGGGGTTGCCTGGACGCACGTCGTACTATTAGAAGGTGGGATGCTGTAGTAATTTGCAGAAGGCAACAGAAAGATTGGCTCAATTTCGTGGCAGATGATGGTAATGGATTCTATCCAGTTGCATTTCCCGAGCCTGCGTCCAGTGAAGCAATTTCACCATCAGACTTCCAATGCCCGACACAGAAGAACACCAATAAAGTCAATCCAACTTCAATGCAGTGGCGAAGACGAAATAGGAAATGCATTGAGCTGCTTGAGGAAAGCAATTTACAAGAAAGATATAAAATTGGGTTCGTGTATACATGCCAAAACAATGAAGGTAGGGCTGGGTACTGATGTTTTCGTAGCCAACTCTATTCTTGACATGTATGTGAAATGTGGGCTTATAGAAGATGCCGAGATGTTGTTTGAAGAAATGCCTTACAGAACTGTTGTGTCTTGGACATGTATGATGTGGGGTTACTGTCAGAGGGGTTTAGCCGAGCAATCGATGCTCTTATATCGGAATATGGTGGAGTTTCTTCAGCCTAATGAGCATACCTTGGCGGTGCTTATGCAAGCTTGTGCTCAAAGTGCTGGTGGCGGTAGATTATTCCAAGGTGTTCATGGTTATGCAATTAAGTGTGGGTTTCTGGAAAATGGTTTCTTACAGAATTGTTTGATTGATGAATACGCGAAACACGGGATGTTAGAAGATGGAGAAAGGTTGTTAGAAAGGTGGCATGACAGGGATGTAGTATCTTGGACTTGTTTAATTTCTGGTTGTGTGGCAATGGGGATGGTGGAGAGAGCAATTGCCTTGTTTTTCAGGATGCAAGAAGATGGTGTGGTGCCAAATGAGATAACCATTCTCAGTGTATTAAAAGCATGTTCTTCTTACTACAGGAATTCACGGCTGGTTCGTTCGGTCCATGGAGTAATCTTAAAAGCTGAATGGCAGAAGTATGCTAGCATCTTTAATTCATTGGTTGAAACGTACTCTACGAATGATTGCTTCGGAGAAGCTACCAAATTGTTTTGCGAATTCTGCTTCACAGGTGAAGAAGGGCTGTATCTTAATTCAAAGACCATGGCAAACTTCATCCAAGTATGTGGGCATTCAGGTTCACTGAGGCTTGTAGAAGAAGTCCATGGATATTTGATAAAGAATGGATATTTCCCTTGTATGATTATAGAAAATTCTCTAATAGACGTTTACGCAGTTAATGAGAAGGATAGTTCTGCATTCCTAGTATTCATGAAAATGAGCACCAAGGACATAATTTCATGGAACACTATGATCAAATGCCTTGTGAAGAATGGACAACCAAGCAAAGCTTTGTCTCTTCTCAGTGAGATCCACATTACTGGTGCCAAAGATATGATACTTCCCGATTTTGTTACAATGCTTGCATCTCTTGGAGCCTGTTCGGACATGGCAGCGTTGTTACAGGGTCAAGTGATTCATGGTTACATTACTAAAACAGGGTTGCTTAGCGACATATTCATCCAGAACTCCTTGATTGATATGTATAGTAAATCAGGTGAACTAGATTTTGCAGACAGAATTTTCAAGGACATGAAAGACAGAGACTTGGGCTCCTGGAATTCGATAATAGCAGCACATGGCTCACATGGTCATGGGACTTCTGCTTTGGAACTTTTTGCAGAACTGAATCATCAACCGAATGCAATTACGTTGTCTAATATTCTTTCAGCATGTGCTCATGCCGGACTAGTGAAGGAAGGACTCGAGATTTTCAATCGGATCAAAAAAGAATACCGTTTAGAACCAAGTCCAGAACACTATGCCTGCATTGTGGATTTACTAGGAAGGTCAGGTAAAATCTATGAAGCCACTGCATTCGTGTTGAAGATGCCATCATCGTGTCCAAATCCAGACGTGTGGGGCACTCTATTGGGTGTTTGTCAGGTGTTTGACAACATCAAAATAGCTGAGAAAGCAGCAAAAGAACTTGCAATTCTGGAGCCAAACAGTTGTATATGGAGGATTGCATTATCAAATGTGTATGCAAAAGTTGGTAGGTGGAGTGAAGTAGCAAAGTTGAGAGGAGAAATCCAAAGATCAAAAGATATAAACAAAGGTGGAGGATGGAGCTTCTTGAATGTGAAAGGGTGTGAATATAAGTTTATTGCAGGAGGTACTAAGAATGCTGGAAGTGAAAACATATATCAGACTCTCAATATGATTCATAGACATATGATTGATCAAACTTGGTAAGGTAGACAAATCCATCTAGATATTGCCCAGGAAAATTAATTGAATAAAACCATTTGCCAATGCTACTACTAAAACAAAATTGGCGTTACCTACTTTTACCTCATTGACAATGGTGTACGATATATATATATATATATATATATTGATTGATTTATGTCCAAATAATGATCAATGATGTAAAATTAGGTTGATTTATTGATTATGTCAACGATTTGCTGTGTATAGAAGAAAATTAGTGTATTTTTGTCGTTCAAGACGGGTTCAATAAATGTTCCTTGAAATCTTTTTCATTACATTTATTTGACTCACCGGTTCTACCAATCAGGGTTCGAAGCATTACCCTTTGACCATATTGCCTTCGAGCAACAACGGCCTAAACTGTAGTCTATAATCAAAAGAAACAGAGAGAAAAAACGAGAGAGAAAGAAAGAAACCATCAATGTTTTATCGTGATTTTTTTATTTTGGTCAAAGACCAAATCCAATCATGGTGTAAAATCCGTCTAAACTAATCGTTTGAGTTACTGTCGCTGTCGGGTATTAAATGTGGAGAGCTTGGAAGTACTAGTATTATATCTCTTCTTTTACTACCTTTTAGTAAAATATCTAGTCTAGCTACAAATGTACTACTACTATTTCTTTCTTTCTTGAGGTGACAAGTGTACTACTTACTATTATATTTAACATTATTGTACAATTGAAAACTAGTCGATAGTCTTCTCAAAAAAAAAAAAAAAACTAGTCGATCATGTCCAACTGCTGTTTTGCTTAACCAGTCCTTCGTAGAAAGCATGGCCGCTGTATTATCAAATCCGACGTTGTTAAAGCATGGACTTTCAATATTGAATCCGCAGCTGCAGTCGCCTCTGTATCGGAATCCCCAGTCTTCTGTTGCTTTCGCTAGGAGCTTCCGGCGGAACTTTATTGCTTCATCTTCATCGTCCTCTTTTGCCAATGACAATCGCGAGTAAGATATATTTTACATTGTAAATCAGTGATCTTAATGAAAGAGCATTTCGATACTCAGTGAGAAATAATCATGACTTAGTAAAGAATTCTACTAGTTAAAGGATCGGATCCTTGTTTTTAATGTCTTGTTAATACTTTTTTTTTGCTTCCCCTTTTATGATGATGCAAAATTGTATTATGAATTGCTTTTAGAGTAACAATACGGCCACAATTGATCATGATGTAGGACTCATTGTCAAACTTAACCAATAAACGATTGATAATGATAGGTTTGTGATAGTGGGAGGTGGAAACGCAGCTGGTTATGCTGCTAGGACATTTGTTGATCATGGGATGGCGGATGGAAAGCTGTGTATTGTATCTAAAGAGGTAATTAATAGTTTCCTGAAGCAAATTTTCTTGCTTATGAAGTTTGGGTGGCAGCTTATATGGTTATCTATAAAGCATGAGACTTGGCAGATACATACATTTATGCAAGCCTTGTTTTCATGTTGGATTGGTGACCAGTGTGGATTTTGTATGATTTATGTTGTTTTGTTTTGAAATGGCAGGCATTCGCACCATATGAACGTCCAGCTCTCACAAAAGCATATCTACACCCATCAGACAAAAAGCCAGCACGTTTACCTGTAAGAATATGCTGTCATGATCAATTTAAGTTTGTCAACATAAGCTGTTCTCTAATAGTTGGAACTATTTATGTGTTTGGATTCTGATTTTGTTGTAGTCTCTAATGGTTTTTATATACCACCTTCTATATTGCAAATGTCTTTCAATTCTTAATCTGGTAAACGTTGCAAGCAATTTAGATGTTTTCTACTTCTTCAGGGATTCCACACTTGTGTCGGCTCCGGTGGGGAAAAGCAGACACCAGATTGGTACAAGGAGCAAGGAATAGAGGTATATTTCATCATCGACTGAATGTTTTTTGTATCTGGTTTGTTCCGTTGTGCTAATATTTCTGATCATTACTTACGTATTTTATCAAAAGCATTACCATCTTGCAATTCCCTTTTGAAAGCACAGAAATCTTATCTCTCGTGGTCTATGCATGTCTAAGTATTCATTTTTGTGGCTTATATTTTTATGCAGATGTTTTATGAGGATCCTGTAACAGGCATTGATATTGAAAAGCAAATGTTAACTACAAACTCAGGAAAGTTGCTCAAATATGGCTCCCTTATAATTGCCACGGGATGTGCTTCCACCAGGTAACTTTAGTGTTTTCCCTTTGTTTTCTCTTCTCAGTGACAGTTTTATTTGAATTATGAAGCAATATTTTCTTCCTTTTTCCCTTGAGATGCAGACTAATGATGTGGAACTTGTTTAGGAGTAATGTTCTGTCATCATTCAGAGCTTTATTTTTTTTCTGGTGAACAATAGTTTTTTTTATTTTTTTTGGTTGTAAAGCTTCTGCTCTATCTCCCCCCTGGATCAGTCCTTCTTCACTACCTTTCAAAAAATGAAAAGATGATTAATCTGGATGTGCATTACCCGTCTATTATTTTTTTTGCTGCTCACCCTTCCCCTCTCCCCCCTCCATAAAAAAAAAGTAAAAAAAGAAAACTAAACATAGGCTGGCGTATAATTGACAATATGACACCGATGTGACTGAACTCTTGACTCGTGCCTTTCTAACTTTCGAAATGTTGATATATTACTGTTTTACTTGAAAGCATAAGATTGCACTGATAAGTGTAATATATCTATCTATATGCATATAAATGCTTCAACATGTCCGCATAAGAATTGGTCTAACACCACCACCATATTATGAAATACTTTAAAGCTGTTATAAAAAGAAGTGCAATTTCTAAATTTAACCACTTCAATGAAGGTGAACTCATGCATAAAGACAAACACTTGAACAAGTTTGTTCAGCTCTGCATGATTACCAATGTAGCCAACAGACGATGAAAGACTTTTCTGCTATCTTGCCAATATCTTTTATTAATTGGCTGGTGGATTCTGTTCTGCTTCTTTCATTACTTCTAGCTGTTGTTTTAATTCGACTTCTATATGCTAATATGTGCGCTTTGTTACTAAGAGTCCTTTACAATAACTGGATTAAATTGGTTGCTATTTGATTTCTTTTGGGGACAAGGCTTCTCAGAAGACAATGTACTCAATTTGTTTCAAGGGTTTGGTGAAAAAAGGGAATAGGGAGGATGGATTTCAATGGAGGTGAGGGGTTTGAGAATCACATAGTAGTTACTCCATCAACATGTTTATGCTTATTTATCCTAGAAAATATGGAAATTTGTATGGCGATTGTTTTCACAGTACTTAGACCTCTGTAAACCTGCCTGCCATTTTTTAGCACCTGCCATTTTTGAGCACGCATTTCTCTGAGGTCATTTATGCATTGGGTTGTTTTTTGAGCACGCATTTCTCTGAGGTCATTTATGCATTGGGTTGTTTTTAAGCACACATTTCTGCATATATGTTACTAAAATTGACTATGGAAGAAAGATATCCCAATGTGAATACAATAATACATTTTTAGCCTACTAAGGTGATAGATTATCTGAGCCCATTACATATTTTGTGAGCTTAATAGCTTAACTATCCTTCGGAAAAAAAATCTTGCCACGTCTTGAAATAAAGTTTCTTTTGGCTGAAGATTTCCAGATAAAATTGGTGGAAATTTGAACGGTGTACACTACATTCGGGATGTGGCTGATGCAAATTCTCTGATATCATCAATGGTAATCATTTTATTAAATCCAGTTTCCAAGTGGAAGCTTGTAACATTTTGTCTTCCAATGTGAAGGAGAAAGCAAGAAAAGTTGTAATTATTGGTGGTGGTTATATTGGCATGGAAGTTGCGGCAGCAGCTGTTGGCTGGAAACTTGATACAACTGTAAGTTAGTTTTTGTCTGGTCATCTAAGATTTCTTACTCAGACATTTATGATAGCAGAGTATGTTTACAATGGATGGCATATGCCATATAATGTGAATAGCGAATGATGACTCTAAACTTTTACCCTCCAATTGCGTTCTAGGCCTTCATAAGATATTTGGTCTATTTGGCAATTCAAAATCTCAACCATCATTTTGTTTGAGCATATCATTGATAAATGTCTTATGTTCTCTTAATGTATTACTCTAACGCAAGCATCTGACGCATGATATTTCTTGGGTTCGTAGATGATTTTCCCAGGTGAACATCTTTTACCCAGGTTGTTTACTTCTTCTCTTGCTAATAAATATGAGAAGCTCTACCAAGCAAACGGAGTCAACATTATCAAGGTAAGTCTTTTTTCTTCCATTGCACATCCCTCCCCACCTCCCCCAAACTCAATGAAAATTATTCCTCTGAAAAAAGAGCTTTTTCCAAAGTGTCGGTATTATCTTTTTCTTGAAGTCCTTCAAGCCGAGTAGAATTAATTACGAAGTAATTTCCACTCCATCAGGGGGCTTCTGTAGCAAAATTGGAAGCTGATTCTAACGGACATGTTGCTGCTGTCCGACTGGAAAATGGATCAGTCATAGATACTGACATGGTAATGTATAAACACATCTTTACTGTTCACAAGATTTGCTTTTGTTTAGGTCATTCAAGATAGAGTTAATCCCGATACACTTATCTGGTGAAGAACGGTAGAATTCACCCAAAACAGAAGTCCTAGTGTCTGGTGAATAGGATTGCATTGACATAGTTCATTCTTGTCCAGGTAGTAGTTGGTATTGGAGCAAAACCTGCCGTCATTCCCTTTGATGAAGTTGGCTTAAATAAAGAAGTTGGTGGAATACAGGTTCGATATGATCATCACACCTCATTCTGATAAAGATATGCATTACTTTTTGTGTGTGTGCGTGTGCGTGTGTTTTGAGGTTGAAACTTATTGCTCCCCTTAAAAATAAAACAAAAATCTCAGGTAGATGGGCAGTTCAGAACAAGTATACCAGGAGTTTTTGCTATAGGCGATGTAGCGGCATTCCCGTTAAAGGTATTCGTATTGAGTCCAACTCTACTGCTTTTTTTTCTGTCTATTAGTCAGATGAAAATAGATCTGATTTAATGTGTGATAGATGTACAACCGGGTGGCACGGGTGGAGCATGTCGATCATGCTAGAAAATCTGCTCGGCATTGCATTGAATCACTACTAACTGCAAAAACTCAGCCGTAAGTTGAATCCCTTTCTTCTGAATATAACATGATCTGCTGATTCAGTTCTCAGAATTGAGCTTCTTGTTGATCCAAAACCACTATATTTGCAGATATGATTACCTGCCATACTTCTACTCAAGAGTTTTTGAATATGAAGGTTGCCCTAGGAAAGTCTGGTGGCAATTTTTTGGGGACAATGGTAAAGCACCGTCTGGTAATTGGTTTTTTTATCAAATAATTTTTTAGTTATACTAAATGTACTCGCAATATGCAGTTGGAGAGGCAATTGAAATCGGAAACTTTGATCCAAAAGTTGCAGTTTTCTGGGTTGATTCTGGTACTCTTTTTCTTCATTCTCTCTGTCATGTCTTTGTATGAATGTATGTGTTCTGTTGGCTATTATAACATGATTAACATCTACCCCCTCGTGCCCCGTTTTAACTTGATTATGATGATCATTGAAATTGTTTTCCATTGTGTCCTGTAGGTAAGCTGAAGGGCGTTCTTCTTGAAAGTGGAAGTTCTGAGGTAAAGTTTCCTTTGAAATATGTCAAAAGCATTATTGGGCTTTCTTTCAATATCAATAGCATAGTTAACGTAAATTCGTATTAACACTGAAATTATTTGAACGAATATAGGAATTCGGGCTGCTACCAATACTAGCAAGAACCCAGCCTTCAATTGACACGACTAAACTTCGAAATGCATCTTCAGTTGAAGATGCTCTAGATGTTGCTCGAGCTTCCTTAAAGAATTAAAGCTGCTTTCCTCAGTTAATATCAACTAACTTGTCTGTTGATTAATGAGAAGAGAAATAAACTATATTTGAGGCCGTAGATTCTTCTGAGTTTATCGATAAGCTTCATGCAATCCTTGGGGTTTGCTCTGCTATATTTGTCTGCATCTGTATGTACCCTTAAGATAATAGTTTACATGTATCAGTGAAGATCTCAAAAATTTGTTGTGGGACTCAATTTCGGCCTCTGTAAGTCCACGGCATTTTGGTGTGGACATAGCATTTTTCCTCTGTAAGATCACGGTGGCATTCAAAATTTCCTGCATTAACCTCACCTGGTAATCACTACTACCTTTTATGATAAAGTGGTGAGAAATGGAGCAGAAATACAACATAAAGGCGCCCGTGAACATGAGGAATAGTTGGCAACCACTAGTTTTGTATGTTACTGTCGGAAAATAGAGCAAAAATATAAAATGGAGGTGCCCGTGAACCCGAGGAATAATCGGCAACCGCGAGACATGCTGACTAACATGCCAGCAGTCACCCCCTACAAAGATTCACGTGGGGTTTTCAACTCTGAAGTATGCAACATGTAGGGCTCTCGGCGTTTCTTTTTCACACAGAGACCCAGGGGAAAACGCCGGAATAAACCTACCCCAAATGTAAATATCTCCTAATAACAGGACGCGGTTTAGGGTTCAAAATTTCCATGTGCATACCAGCCCCACACCTCCTGAAGCTATCCATCCCTTAGTAACGCACACTATATGCTTAGGGAAATTCTGTCCTAAAGGGCCGATGAGGGACTGAGGGAGTATGAAATGAACATGAATGCAAATTACATTAACTTTTACATCTGATAAGTATCTTTTACACAGGTTGTTTACTTAGCATATATACTAGTCGCATATTCATTTATTTTATACAGATTGCATATAGTACACTTTAATTTATTAAAAACAACAACAACAACAACAAAAAACGAATCCAAATTATTCGACTTTACGAAAGTTGAGACCTTTATGTTTTTGCGTGTGCGTTTTTTTTTTCCATCACAAGTTGTGGTTTATACAACTTATACATGCCAAAACATGTTCGTAATACATTAATTCTTCCATTGTAATGTGTGGGGCTCACGGATTCAATCTCACTTCAAACCAAAGGAAATCGTGGTTTCAAACCTATAACACAAACCCTTCAACAACAACAACAACCCAAAAAAAAAAAAAAAAACCCTATAACACAAACCTTTGGTGCTACATTCTACTTTCTGAAGGTTGAACCTTTGGTTTTATGTTGGAGTAAATATAGTTTAAAGAAAAAAAAAAGAAAAAAAAAAAGAAAAAAAAGTGTGTGGTGCCGAAAGTAAGAATGTAACTAAAAGTGTGGTGCCAATAAAGTTTATAAATGTCTCGATTAAAAATGTGGTGTCACGGTGGACTTCATCGGAGGTGGTGTGATGCCACCTGATTCGAGGTGCCTACGTAGATATCCTGGTGTGCCATTAATAACAAACAATAATAAGAAGAAATGCTGATGTAACCATCATTCATAGCCAAATGTATATCTAAGGGCTTAGCAATCCAATGTTTGTAACTTTCAGCAGTGTATATATAATTTATCCAGTAATTGTTACAGTGCCTTGTTTCAATATCTATTTCTTCATAAGAAGTACAACGGTATGTGCTGCAATGCTTCGATTCTCCCCGAGGCTGTCAACTTTTTCATGTGTTTTTGCTTTCAGATTAACAGCCGTAGGGTCAGCCCCGAGCAGCTGGCATAGATTGGCCCTGATAGCTTCTTTGTGAGGACTCAATTTTGGCCTCTGTAAGATCAAAGTGGCATCCAAGTTTCCTAGTTCATAACCAGCCTCATGCATTAACCTCACCTGATAATGGACACACACATATAACTAAGTCAAGAAACAGCCAACTAGTTTTGATCACTCTAGGATCAAGAGGTCACATGTTCAAATCTAGTAACAAGTAGGTTTGACGTTTCATTATATTCCGGCAAAGGGGGAAAAAAGGTTCACAAGAACTTCTGTAATCTTTGTTGGGACAATAATCATCGATGCAATGATCAACTACCTTACATCTAACTTGTAGGATGTTTCCCATCAAGAATTGGTGTTTTCCTTTCCCTCTAAGTAGTTGAACATAGAACAGAAACTTTATCCAAAAATTTCCATGTCTACTATCTATCATCTCCCTCTCGTAAGCATAAGCAAGAGTGTTCTCAAAGGGGACAAAAATGGAGTTTTCACATGTGAAGGTGGTATGAAGAACAAAGTATTTAGTCTACTAAGAATATTCTAAAACACCGATCTCTCTTTTTTCTCCAATATATATGTGATCATATCAAACTATTCAGTTGTAACATTGCATGGTTAAGCTCAAGCTCAATGGATCAGTGAAGCACACAATAACTAGTTAAATTATTGTAATATATGCAGAACACCGGACACAACTCACCAGACAATGTGTAACTTCTACCATGATTCAATCTTTCTGAAAAACAAATCCTGACACAGATCAAATCAAATCAACTAAAACGGAGCCGTCTATCAGATTACCTTCCCAATGAATGATCAGCTTTATGATGCATTCTCACAGAACAAATGAAATGCTAGGTGACAGAGCAAGAAATAGCAGCATAGGCAATAAAGTTAAATCATAATAAGCCAAGAGAAATGGCATTCTCAATATATGAATTTGGACAAAAAGAAAACTTACAGCTTCTTTAATGAAGACGGAAGAAGCAGCTCCTTTCCACTTAGGATCTGTATCCGGAAAGATTTGTCCAATATCTGGTAGTCCCAACGCCCCCAATATAGCATCCACAACACAATGCAGCAAAACATCACCTATATTCAACATATATAAACACCAACCAAATAAAACTGCAAATCGGTGTGAATTTGAAGAGTATAGTGCTAATGACACAAGAAGATTGTTATTAAAGGCAACACAATTGTACACTGAAAATCGCTGTGAAATTGAAGAGATTAGTGCTAGTGACATGACAAAATGGTCATAAAAGTGACACAACACAATTTTACACCGTAAATCGGTGTGAATTTGAAGAGATTAGTGCTACTGCTACGACAAAAACAAAATGTTCATAACACCACAATTTTACACCATGATCATCAATGGTGTATAATTTCGTTTTCTCTACCGTATAAGGAAATTTGCAGTTTGTTTGCACGTTTATGAAACAGTATCTTGAAATCGATTATTGACAAAGAACTAAAGTTTGCAATGTACCATCGGAGTGAGCTTCGCAGCCTTTCTCATGAGGTATATTGATACCGCCAATGATTAAAGGATATCCAGGTTCCAAGCGATGGAGATCGAATCCGTGACCAACTCGGAATGGCAGAGACTTGGAAGGAGTTACGGAGATCGATTGCGGCTCAGTCACCAAAGTCGTGGCAGGCGCAGCTGCAGCCGCCGATACTGCCTGAAACGATTTAAGACCTTGTTTACTTGAAATTCGGAGAGGAAACGATGTCGTCTGAGAACAGGTAGAGAAAAACGCAGGAGATGGAGACAAAAAGGAATCCTTTGTAGCGGTTTTATTCGGAACCGGAGTAGAGTAGTAAAGGGAAGCTGCCATAGCCATAACTTGTTTGGAAGTGGTGGGTGGTGGTGGTGCTAAGTTAGAGTTCAGTGGAAAAAGTTCGCCGTGGGTGGTGGGGAGGGTAGTTGACGACGGGAGGATGGATGCTGTGGACTGTGTTGGTTGGCGCCTTGAGGAACTGACTTCAGCTAAGTCTACATACAAACGGAACGCGGAAGCCTACGGTACATATGATGAGGTGTAAGTTGATATGCATTATTTCCGTCTAAATTTTTGACGGATCTGTTTGGACGGAGTGAAGCAAATTAAAGAAAAAATATTTCGAGGGATCCGTCCAAATTTGGACGAATCGAAAATTTCGACGAAAATGATACACAACACCTTGCACCTTACCATATATACATTAGGGATCCGTTCCCATCTATGAAGACCGACACTTCAATTAGGTCGCCGTGCGCTGTGTCCGACACATTTTCAGCTCGACACGCGCCCGACACGCTCCCGACACGTGTCGGAAACGTGACGCTCGATTAAAATAATGTTAAATTCAAATTTTGAATTCGACACGCTGGGGACACGCTGGGGACACGGCCCGACACGCTGGGGACACGGCGGGACACGGCCCGACACGTTGGGGACACGCAAGGGACACGGCGGGACACGTTGGGGACACGGCGGGACACGTTGGGGACACGGCGGGGACACGCAAGGGACACGGCGGGACACGGCGGGGACACGTAAGGGACACGCAAGGAATGCAATCCGTCCTGCGAATTGGCATCAACCTACGTCTATGTTTTTTTAATAATATATATATTAATATACATATATATATATTAAAACGTGTCGGCGGCGTGTCGTTCCCTCAAATTCTGAAAGTAACCGTGTCGCCGTGTCCGTGTCGTGTCGTGCGCCGTTCCCGTGTCCGTGTCCGTGCTTCATAGGTTCCCATACAAACGATAAATTATATACGTTCCAAAATTGCTGAGGACGCTATTTAATATTTTAATTTAAATATCAAAATGATTAAAAATACTCGTTCCAAAATTGCTGAGGACGTTACTTAATATTTTAATTTAAATATCAAAATGATTAAAAACTCTTAGTCTGTAACTAACGTAATATTGTATTTATTTTCTTAATAAATGCTACATTTAAAATAAAACCGTCTCATAAATCTTTTTAACAATTGTTTCAGTTATTTCGAAACGGATTGATAGGAAGTACTACTTTTAGGGAAAAAATCACATTTTTTTTAAAAAAGTATTGACAACTTTTTTTTCATTTCTTTGAAAAGTATTCACAATTTGATTTTTACGTTTACTGATGTATAATTGTAAATGACGCAAGATACTGAATATGTAAAGGTATATATAAAAGTATAACACATATTATTTGATAGAATCTTTTTACATTTGTTTTACCATAAAACAATTTTTATTTTTTACCAAAAGAAATTATATATTACTTATTTTCATTAAAACAAATGTATCGTATTATTATTTTTTTAGTATCTTTTGCCATAATCGTTTTTAAGTTTTTGTTTTTGTTTTTTTGGAGTTTATTGTTAAGTTTTTTTTTTTTTTTTTTGGTTTGAAATATTAAGTTCTTTATACAATTAACGTATTATAAGATATTTCATTTTTGTATACGAAAATGTGGTATGATCGTTTCTTAGCCGTTTTGTCAAATATATTCATTCACTTGGTATCATGGTTGTGGGTAAAAATTCAGTAAAAATATGATGTAAACATTAATGTAAATCTGTGATATAACTAAGGATGGTAGACATTTATATTGTAAAAAGGAAAAAGTCGTTAGGCGAACCTATTCTCTTCAAAAATAAATTCAAACTTAAATTTATAACACATAAAGCATGATCTCCATTTTATTACTACTATAGTATTATTATTCTATATAGAGTAGTGTATTTGTTAGAAGATGCTGTAATGATGATTTGAGATAGATACTCGTGCTGCACGAGGTTCCTCCTTTTGGACCGGCTCTCCATAATTAAAGCCTTTGAAGTGTTGGGAATATTCCTTTGTGTACCGTAGACGTAGTAGCTTGGAAATAGAGAGTGTTGCTTTTTATGAAAAATTGGTAAATCAGACCACTGTAAGGTGTGATATTTAGTTTCAGATCAAATTTTTTTTGATATTTTTTTTTCCAGGTTTTGCGTCTAAATTTGGATGATTATGTCCAAATATAGATAAAACGTCACAATATTCATTCTTTTCTGTCAAAATTCACTCGCTGACCAAAAAGGACGGAATCCGTCCAAAATTTGTACACTGCGTGTCTCGCCCAAATTTTAGACGGATTCCATCCGTTTTGGCTACGTTAGTGAATCCGTCCAAATTTTGACGGATCCATTTCATAGACTCGTCAAAATGGAGGACGTCTCGTCCAAATTTTGACGGATCCGTCAAATTTGAAACTCTTATCTTGTCTTCTTCACTTTTTTCACCTTTTATCACATTACTAGTGTTCTTACACTGTGCAACGCACAGTGCATGCCCACTGCAGAAAAAGTTTAGACATATTTGATTTATTTATATCTTTATTCTATAAATAAGAACAACAAGCAAAGCTAGGTTGATGCAAGAACACTATGAAAGTGAACATAACAATAGCAAGAACAGTAGGAAAGTATATTTAATACAAACTGTTTCATTGTTAATAGAAATCCATACCATTGTTTTGATATTCATGTTATTAAACAAAAGATCATACATGCTACAGTAACACCAGAGATGCATGACACATGCTTGACTTGGATCATGTCAGAAGTCAAGCACCAGAAGTTTTTGTTATTTACACAACTTATAAAAGAAGCTACATATTACTAATTATTAATTTTCTTTCCAGTCAGAAAGCTAATGATGTAATATGCTGCTATTACTTAGTCATGATAACACTGACTTTATTTAGGGATTTTTCCAAAAGTAGAAACTGGTGAAACCTTACTAAACTGTTTAGCATTTGCTTTTGACCTCTTAGATGGAGCGGTCTCTTGTGGATCTTTGGATGGATCAACGGTTTCAGGCTGAGACGGACGTACAAGAGTTAAGCATTCAGAATCTTGAATTATGCTTCAATGTGTTTGTTCAGCCTGAATAGCCTGAAAGTTTAACATGCGTTTCGTACCATTTGTCTAAAGTAGTTTCTGTTCCTGCTACTGTTTTTTGTGATTAATGATACGCGTGAAGTTCAGCTTCAGTGTAAATCTTGAGAATAGGGTAGCGACGCATTATGGTTTTTCTGCAAGAACAATCATAGTACTTCAGAAAAACAATCACATGTTTCTTTTCAAGAGTAGCTTCAACTTCCTTTGTCAAAGGTGTGTTCTGTTTTTACAATGAAAAACTATATTAAGAAACAATTTCTTGGAATTGATCTAATTTATTTTAATGGTGTAGTGTTTCTGAATCATATACCTGTTCAGCAGCATGCCTAAACTCATTGGCAGTGAAGGGCTGCAGGTTTTCGGTGTCGGGAGATTTGAGTGTTGCTTCAATAACTGTAGTACCGTTACTCAGATTTTAAGATTCAGGTTCTTCTATTTATGATTTCATATTTGTCAAAGAATTATCAGCATTAAATTTGAGTGTCACTATTAACACTTACATTTCAAATTGCAGCCAAAGCATGGTTTAAAGGTACGATTTCAGCAGGATGTGGTGGGTGGACGAGTCGAGATGTATCTCTGTAAGCACGGTTCTCTAGAAATCGTGTGACTTCAGCAGCATGAGCAACATATCTGAGAAATAGATTTAACATACTTTAGATTGTTGTTTTCTCTATAAACGGTAAGAGTTATGTGAACATTCATACCAATCTTTTAAAGGGTATTTCCTTTAGTGATGGATTATGCATGAAATAACCATTTGTCTTTGTTCCAAGCGAAAGACTTGTAATTCAGCACGCTTTACAACAATGTATCATCATTTCAGGTTACTAAAATATCCTCAGATTTACAATTCAAAACAGCTAAATAGATCAGCAAAAAAACAGGAAGAAATTATGAAATATGTAGGCAGTGAGCATGAATCACAAGAAAATATGAGGTAGAATCTGAAAATGTACATCAGCTTAAGAAGGGCAAAAGACACTGGAGGCCCCTAAACTATTAGGAGCGTAACATTTTTGGCCTTCGATCTTTTATTTAAACAAACTGTACTGACACAATGTTTTTAGTAAACTTGGCCCCACATCAGTATGGATTGGTCATTTCGGTACTGAAAACCCATTTTTCGCATCAATCCATTGCTCTTATTTTCAGAATTTCAACGCAAGAAATGGCATAAAACAGGCTTCAAAATCATGGTCATGTGTTCAAGTTTGATTGCAGTACGAGATCAACTTTGATCTCAAATTGCCGATGATTTTGAACTCCCGTTTTTTATGGCATTTATGCGTTGAAATCTTGGAAACGAGAGCTAAGCAATGCTGTGAATGTGTGATAAAAAAATGGTTTTTTCATAGTACTGTAAGGGCCAATATACATCATTTCCAAATGATTAGGGACAGATATGTTACCCAAAAAAAATGATTCGGGACCACCTTGTCAAAAGAATCGAAAATGTTACGATCACGACAGTTCAAGGGTCTCCAGCGTCATTTGACCCTTCGGAATGGTCAAAAGGTGACGTGCGTTTTTCTTTCATTCAATTTCTAATCATAGAAAATGTAGTATACAAGCAGATTTTGTTCACAAGTTCAAAGTTTCAAAAAAATATGCTTTAATAAATGATAAAAACAAACAAGCGTGTGATGCTCCATACCTCTTAAACAAGATGCAACACTTCCATTAGCCATATAAGTTTGGTAGGAGTAATACAAAAGCCAAGTAATCGAAGCAAAGTTCGATGCACAGCCATGCTGATCATCTCAACTTCTGTTTGGAACTGTAGCTTACCGCCTTGAGTACGTTCATCTTTAAGTCGTTTACCTGCAACGAGAGAGCCATCGGCTAACCGACCTTTATAAACCTTACCAAATCCACCTCTCCCAAGTAGGTTTTTGTTGCTGAAATTATCAGTTGCGACCTGCAGTTCTCGAAGGGAAAATCTCTTGATCTGACCAAGATGAACTTCGGGATCCACCTCGGCTGCAAAATAGAGAAACGAAACATGATAAAGGTTGTTAAATAGTGTTAACATATAAAGGTACAAAATAAACTTCTTCATAGCACCTGAAGCCATTAAATGAGTTGGTAATTTAACATGGTATCGGAGCATGAGGTCATGGGTTTAAACCCCATTCTTGCCCCATTTATTCGGGGAAAAGCTACTTCATCCATAAGAATCAATTTAGAATTTTTCACACAGATTAAGAAAAAAGTGGATGAATGGCATAAATTTTTGTTCATACAGTCTAAAATACCCTTTGACCATTATTCGATTTAAAAGTTTTCACACATATTAAGAAAGTGGATGAATGTCATAAATTTTTGTTCATAAAGTCTAAAATACCCTTTGACTATCAATAATCCAACAGTCGTAGAGTATGTAAATTTGTTGGATAAATAATAAATTGAGGGTATTCAATTTGTTTATTTAGGGACAATTTTTTTAAGCTGAATGACTCTTATTTAGGGACGTAGGTACTATTACTTGTTATAAACATATCAACTCTGCTACAAAAAAAAATAAAAAATACTACAGCATAAGATTTTAGACGAACGGCGTGTTAAGATATGAAGTATAAATTACGAATCTTCTTCACAACTTAACTGTCAGTAAGGTGACTTAAACTCTGCATCTGGGTGGAACCAATCTGAAGACTCAGCTGTGTGATGGACAGCTGAGAAGTGTATTCAATTCTGTGCATCAGTAGGGTGGAGTCTACTGAGGCTTCAGCAGGGTGACTATCAGCAGGGTGACAGTCTGCTGAGTACTTGAATACAGCAGGGTCCCACATCTGCTAATTCTGTTATGTGACAGCTATACAGTGTCATTAAAAGGAGGACACGTGTAGGGGTATTTATGGTGCATCAGACAAAGATTCCTTGCGGATAGGGTTTAGGGATTTGTGCCTATAAATACAATTGTTGTCTCATTATCTGGGTGTGTTGAAATCTGTAAAATTCAGTGCATAATAAAATATCTCTTTTCCGCCCGTGGTTTTTTACCTCTCCCACTGAGGGGTTTTCCACGTTAAATCTGTGTTCTTCTCGTTTCTTTTTTCTCCTTTTGATTGTTTATGTTTGATTGCTTCGTTTCTGTTTCTTGCATCCGAAGTTATCTCCATCCGCTTTATAACAAGTGGTATCAGAGACAGGTTCTGGAGAAAACAATCTGTACGATCAACTTCGTCTTCACCAAGGCCTTCAGCAAGGTGCTAGGATCTGTGACAAAGTTGTGATCTTTAGCAAGGAAAGATGTCAGCAGTAAACGTAAAAATCGATAAATTTACAGGAAGGAACAGTTTTGGTCTGTGGCAAATCAAGATGCGTGCACTGTTGAAACAGCAAGGTTTGTGGAATCCTTTATCTGACAAACCAAATACAGGTGCAGCAGATTATGCCAGTCTGGAAGAGAAAGCACATTCAACCATCATGTTGTGCTTATCTGATGATGTTATCACTGAGGTTGCTGAGGAAGACACCGCAGCCAAGTTGTGGAAGAAGCTTGAAAGCTTGTATATGACCAAGTCACTGACCAACAAGTTGTTGTTGAAACAGAGGTTGTTCAGTTTGAAGATGCATGAAGGAAGTCCACTGAGGGAACATCTGGACCAGTTGAACACAATATTGCTTGATTTAAGGAATATTGATGTTAAAATTGAAGATGAAGATGCAGCCCTAATCCTGTTGGTGTCATTACCGGCATCATATGAAAACTTTGTGCAGTCGTTCATAGTTGGGAAGGATACAGTAGCTTTGGAGGATGTGAGGTCTGCCTTACATGCCAGGAGGCTTAGACACAAGGCTGCTGGAACAGACAGTCAGGCTGCTGGGCTAGTAGCTAGCAGCAATAGTGGAAAAGGATATGGACAGAAGAAGAAAAAGAAGTCAGGGTCCAAAGGTCCTAAGTCTACTGATGTCTGTAATTACTATAAGGAGCAGGGACATTGGAAGTCCAATTGTCCAAGGAAGAAGAAACAGCAGGAAGGCAATTCTGGCACAGCAGCTTTGGCTACTGAGCAATCTGATGAGGATCTGGTTCTAGTTGCAGGGGATTCTACACATCACAATGATGTGTGGATACTTGATTCTGGAGCATCCTACCATATTTGTCCAAACAGAGAGTGGTTTTCTACTTATGAGCAGATAGATGGTGGTCAAATCTATATGGCCAACAACAAGGTCTGTAAAGTTGTGGGAATTGGCTCAGTAAAGTTAAGGACAGAGGATGGTAAATTTTGTACACTGAAAGATGTAAGACATGTTCCACAGATGACCAAGAATTTGGTATCTCTCAGTCTACTGGACAGCAAGGGGTTCAATTTCAAGGGTGAAGGTGGGCAGCTGAATGTCTTCAAAGATTCAGTTGTAGTCCTCAAAGGCATCAAGAGGGGAACCTTGTATATATTACAAGGATCTACTGTATCTGGCACTGCTGTTGTTGCATCCTCAGCAGTTCACCAGTCTCAGCAGACTCAGCTGTGGCACATGAGACTTGGTCACATGGGTGAAAGGGGTATGCAGGTTCTTTCTTCAGCAGGTTTTCTTGGGGGATATAAGGTCAAGAATCTGGACTTTTGTGAACATTGTGTGTTTGGGAAATTGCACAGAAGTAAATTCTCAGCAGGGTTGCACAATACAAAGGCAACACTTGATTATATCCATTCAGACTGCTGGGGTCCATCAAGAGTTGAGTCATTGGGTGGTCACAGATATTTTGTGTCATTCATAGATGACTATTCAAGGATGACTTGGGTGGTGATGATGAAGAACAAAAGTGATGCATTCAATAACTTCAAGCAGTGGAAGGCTCTAGTGGAGAATCAGTTAGGCAAGAAAATCAAGAAGCTTCGTACAGATAATGGTCTGGAATTCTGCTGGACGGATTTTGATTCATTTTGTGCAGCTGAGGGTATTGCCAGACATCATACTGTAAGGAATACACCTCAGCAGAATGGTGTAGCTGAAAGGATGAATCAAACTCTTCTGGAGATGGCAAGGTGTATGCTTTCTCAAGCTGGTTTGTCAAGGAGATTTTGGGCAGAAGCTGTTAAGACAGCTTGCTACTTAATCAACAGGAGTCCTCACACAGGAATCAATCTCAAGACACCATTTGAGATGTGGTCAGGCAAGCCTGCTGACTACTCAGTTCTAAGGGTTTTTGGAAGTACAGCTTACTATCATGTTAGTGAAGGGAAGTTGGAGCCAAGAGCCAAGAAGGGAGTGTTTGTGGGGTATGGTGATGGAGTGAAGGGATATAGAATTTGGTCATCAGCAGAGTCCAGAGTAATCCTCAGCAGGGACGTTGTGTTTGATGAAAATTCTATGTTAAACTCATCGGTGGGGAGGTCTACTGAGTCCGAAACCAGTTCTGAATCGATAGTGTTGAGAAACAGGTGGAGCTTGGTGGAGTCTCTTGATATGCAACAATCGGTGGATCCAAATCAACACTATCTTGATCTGGATAATGAACCAGAATCTGATCCAAGCCGGTCTGCTGAGACCTCAGCAGGGCGTCATACAAACATTGATCGAGAGTCTAGCTGCCAGCAGGCCTAGAAGATCTAATGTTGGGATACCTCAAGGAGATATGGATATGATGATTTGGTGGATATGCACTCCAAGTTCTTTGAAGAAGTAGAGGTTCTTGAACCTACTACTTACAGGGAAGCGATGACATGTACTGAAGCATCTCGGTGGCATGCAACCATGGGAGATGAAATGGAGTCATTATTGAAGAATCGGACTTGGGAATTGGTCAAACAGCCTACTGACAAGGGGGTTGTGACTTGTAAATGGATCTTCAAGAAAAAGGAAGGAATAACAAAGGCGGAAGGGGTCGTATAAGGCACGTTTGGTTGCAAGAGGATTGATCAAAAGGAAGGGGTTGACTTTGATGAAATATTTTCACCGGTGGTCAGACACACTTCAATCGGGGTGTTACTAGCAATGGTGGCACAGCAGGATCTGGAACTTGAGCAATTAGATGTGAAAACCGCTTTTCTACATGGTGAGGTGGATAAGGAGATATACATGACACTGACTGAGGGTTTTCAAGTTCTGGCAAAGAAAACTATGTTTGCAAGTTGAAGAAATCATTGTATGGTTTGAAGCAAGCTCCAAGGCGGTGGTATAAAAGGTTTGACAGTTTCATGCTTGAGCAGGGTTATAACAGAAGTCCATATGACTGTTGTGTTTACTACAGTCTGCTGAAAGATGGATCATATATCTATCTTGTCATGTATGTGGATGACATCTTGATAGCTGCAGCAAGGAAGTCGATGTTCAAAATCAAGAACCTTCTCGGTCTTTGAATTTGAAATGAAGGATTTGGGTGCAGCCAAGAAAATCTTGGGGATGGAGATCTGGAGAGATAGAAGTCAGAAGAAGTTGTTCTTGTCTCGGCAGGGTTATGTGCGGAAGATATTGGCCAAGTTTGGGATGTCTGCTGCAAAACCAATAGATACTCTATGGCATCAAATGTTCATTTGTCTGCTTATGCTTCACAGTCAGCTGAAGAGAAGGAGTATATGTCAAAAGTTCCCTATGCTAGTGCAGTTGGCAGTCTGATGTATGCCATGGTATGCACTAGGCCTGATCTGGCTCAGGCAGTCAGTGTTGTCAGCAGGTTTATGGCTCAACCTGGAAAGGAACACTGGAAAGCTATTAAAAGGATATTCAGGTACCTGAGAGGTACAGGTGATGTTGGTCTCATTTATGGTGGTGATACTGGTTTGGTCACAGGTTACTGTGATGCTGATTATGCAGGTGATGTTGACAGTAGAAAATCAATGACTGGTTATGTGTTTACATTGGGAAATGCAGTGGTCAGCTGGAAAGCTACTCTTCAGGCTACAGTAGCCTTATCAACTCCTGAAGCAGAATATATGGCTCTTCTTGAAGCGATTAAGGAGGGTGTCTGGTTGAAGGGCTAGTCAATGATTTGGGGTTGCATCAGGATCGGTGATATATATTGTGACGATCTAAGTGCAATATGTTTAGCCAAGGATCAGGTTCATCATGAGAGAACCAAGCATATTGATGTCGGTATCATTTTCTGAGAAATGAGAAGAGGGTTGTAGTGAAGAAGATTGGCACAAAGGAGAATCCTGCTGATATGTTCACTAAACCAGTTCAGCAGAGTAAGTTCCAGCTTTGCCTGGACTTACTGAATATTCAAAGCTTGTAATCTGTTTCTGGAAACTCTACTGAGGGCAGATCAGTGGAGTGGATGCTGTGGAGATAGTCTGGTACAAGTACATCTGGCATTGACGAATGCATCTGGTACAAGTACATCTGGTTATGCAATCTGTTTGACTCTAGTGAGAGTTGAAGTCAAGGTGGAGATTTGTCAGTAAGGTGACTTAAACTCTGCATCTGGGTGGAACCAATCTGAAGACTCAGCTGTGTGATGGACAGCTGAGAAGTGTATTCAATTATGTGCATCAGTAGGGTGGAGTCTACTGAGGCTTCAGCAGGGTGACTATCAGCAGGGTGACAGTCTGCTGAGTACTTGAATACAGTAGGGTCCCACATCTGCTAATTCTGTTATGTGACAGCTATACAGTGTCATTAAAAGGAGGACACGTGTAGGGGTATTTATGGTGCATCAGACAAAGATTCCTTGCGGCTAGGGTTTAGGGATTTGTGCCTATAAATACAATTGTTGTCTCATTATCTGGGTGTGTTGAAATCTGTAAAATTCAGTGCATAATAAAATATCTCTTTTCTGCCCGTGGTTTTTTACCTCTCCCACTGAGGGGTTTTCCACGTTAAATCTGTGTTCTTCTCGTTTCTGTTTTTTTCTCCTTTTGATTGTTTATGTTTGATTGCTTCTGTTTCTGTTTCTTGCATCTGAAGTTATCTCCATCCGTTTTATAACATTAACCTTTTAGGTGAGTAGGCAAATTAACAAATACAAACCAGTAGAATAGGATCTCCTCAAACAAGACTCAAAAGAATAAGTTCAGTAACCTGGAACATCAAAGAAACTATCCTCCGGTTTCCTTCGCCGTCACAAAACAAGTAAAATTGCAGGTGCAGCAAACAAAAGTGCAGCACCTGCTGCAACTCTCCTCCAGCAATGGCTGCAGTTGCGCCGTTTCCTACTGAAAAGGCAATTGGACATCATTACTCGCAACATTTTTGACAAGCCAGAAGTTTAATTTTAGCATCAGCAGGAACAAATCAAGTATATATATATATATATCAAAAAAATGGTTGATTCTTTATACACATGCATTCGCAAACACAAGCACAAATACATATATACTTGAATGGTGGTTTTGGTGTTGTGCCATTAAAGACACGCAATATATATACATGCATGTGTCTGTCGGTTTTGGTGCATGTGTTGACTTCGAAGTTCTAACACATGTGAGAACAAGGCATTTTTATAGAAAACTTGGAAGATCACGATTAAGGTAAGCTATTCATCTTATTCATTAACACAAAACTATAAAGCAAAATTAAAAATAAAAAATGTAAACCTGGCGGGGGAGATGGAGTTGTAGGTGAAACCAGAGGTGGTGGAGAAACAGGCAGCTGATCCAATTGGTTGCCAGCAAAACTGTAAAGAAAAAACTTATAAATCAGCATCAGCTGCAACTGAATGCCACAAGCATTTTATAGCCGAGAACTAACCTCATAGGAGTGAAAGAAGAAAATGATCCATTTACTGGTATTTTCCCTGTTAAATGGTTGTTTGGCGGATCCCTGCATAGCACAACATAATGCCTATTAACCTCGGAACAATTAACAACAAAACCCGGAGCAATAAAACATGACTTGGCAATGAATAAAACCGTCATAAGTTAGAATTACATCTAAATTTGAGTGCAGGGAGAAGGCAATAATGCATCAATCCAAACACAGAGATGGTGTCAAAGGCAAAAAGTAAATGTGAATTTGAAGACAGCTACGGCATTAGCACGAATGCTTGAGTTCATTCCTTAATCTTACTTTTAGTTTGACTTTATACACAGAAGTCAAATTATATCAAATTATACCGGAACCAAAAACCCTACATCACAAACATCAAGTGAACCTCACCAAACTATAAGAGACTGTAGACAAGAAGCTACTAAATACATAGACAAAATGATACCAAAATTGTCTGGGTAATTTTTTTTTAACAATAGACCATTAAATACAATGAAATTCACACATGCATCACTCAGGTGAACAAATAATTAACGAAAAAGCAAGAAACATGAAAGTCCCCATCTTAACATATATAAATACTAAATAAGATGCATAAAGACACACCTGCTGCAATTTTTTTCGCTTGATAAACAGAATCCAAAAACACTAGCAGAAAACCCCGAACAACACATACGAAGAAGACAAAGAAGTCGCTCTTCAAGAGACTATATAGCAATCGAAAAAGCAGGTAGCAGAGACGCAAGTTTCTACCTTTACGCAAACATTCAAGTCGACCCCAAAAATTTGAAGGAGGTAAGAAGAAAGAAAGAAAAACTGAACCCATTTCTAAAAGACAGCAAGGGAAAAAAGATCCAATTTTAAGTTTTGACCTAAATCAGATTCAAAAGATCAAAAGTCATACCTCCATCCCTATCTCTTTCCGATCATACATCATCGGCGCCGCTGCATATCCATCCCCATCATTCTCAATGTAAGCTTCATCATCGGCGCCGCTGCATATCCATCCTCGTTGAGATGATGAGAAGAGAATGAAGAGAGAGGGTGTGGTAATGGAAGAAACGACTGAATGCAAACAGATGAGACGTTTTAGTATTAGGAAAGGGGAAAAAGGGGGTTAAAAAAAAGTGCAGGTGTATTAGGTATTAGGGGGGGAAAAAAAAGTTGGACCAATAGGAGGGCGACACGTGTCAGCCCACTATCAATCCCCCTTGTCTTTGTATTATATAGTAGGAAAAAAATCATCATTGCTACTAAAAAAAAAAAAACGGGTTTTGAGCTGCGTTGATTTTATTTCACCGGTATTGTATTTTTAAACAAATGGTTAAGCATTTACTTAAGATTATATTTTAGTTTGAATAAATTTATTTATCGTGTTTGTTTTTATTATTATTTGTACACATCAATAGAGTATGTTAAAGTTGTAAATTTTCGATTTTTAGCGTAGTATGTGCATTTTTAGGGTAGAGAAATGATTAATTTTGATGATATATTTCGATAATAGAATTGACATTCGTTGGATAATTATGGTAGTCAATGATACATTCTTATTTTGGTTGATATATTTTGATGATATATTTGGATAATGATACATTCTTATTTTGGTTGATGTCAATGTGATTGCTCGTAGTAATAAATGAAACTTGTGTACCGAATGTGTTTTACTGGTTTGGTTATAAGTTGATTATGTTGTTGTAGTGGAAGATGAAAATTCAAATGTATTTGTTTTTTATTACGTATTTTGTGATAGTATGAGAACATCCCTTGAAATTATCGGTAACAAGTATGTGATTTATAAAATTGAAACAAACGACAAATTAATGTTGTTTGAAATTACAATAACAAAAATCTCGAACTGAATTTCATGGTAAGCCTCGGCCTGATGAGGTTCTTAGAATTGCATGATTTCCCTAGGGTGTTTTTGATTCCTTCTGATCCGATGTGTCATGCCTAATCCCCAGGCTTTGTATTGGGGTTCTGGTAGGTAGCTCGTAGAAAATTTCATTAGGTCTGCTCAATAGAGCACCTTTTCCTGTCCCCAGCAGCCTGGTAAATCCTCAGTCTGAAGTGAGGCACCCGTTAGATTGAAAATATAAGTTATGTTCTACCGGTTCCGTCCGGCATCTATTCTCCCTCGTCATCATCAAGTATTCTATGCCGTTGGTAAAAACACTATTGTCTTCGTCTCTTATCCCCCCTCTAACGTTACAACACAACACAACACAAAACAACGACATTCCGGTTATAATTGATATATATATATATATATATATATATATATATATATATATATATATATATATATATATATATATATATATATATGTGTGTGTGTGTGTGTGTGTGTATTTAATAATGTGTGTATATATATGTATTGCAAAAACATTGCAAACACACACAGACACACACTTCTTAATATATATATATATATACACTTGTACTTATTACATATATGCGTATCACACAGACATATGATGACATATATACAAACATATTATATATTCATTGTTTATATATTATTCTATATTCATATGTCCGCTGTATACTGATGTAAATTCATAATTCTTTCATAGATAACAACATAGTGTCCGTTAAGTTTGAATTCGGTGGAGAGTGGATATACAACGAAGGAAGCGGCAGATGGTCTTATAGAAAAAGGAAAATTTTATTTGATTCGTGTGAAAACCGATATGACATTGGATGAAATGAAGCAGAAAGTGTGTGGGAAAGTTTGAATTGATGTATCAAAAAACACATTGGTCATGAAATTTTTGTACGATAAGTTCGAGGGGCCGATTGATGTTTTGGAAGATGAGACATGCCTAGGGTACATTGATGATCTGCTTAGACTAGAAACCGTCAAACTACATGTTAACGTTATTGCTGATGATCACTTGGAAGACATGAATAACAACGCATTTGACTTAAATGAACAACCGATAGTTCGAGAAAATGATAGAGGGATTGAGGATTTTACACCCGAACTTTATTGTAATCGGAATTCCCGAGAGCATGTTGTACGTACTCCATCAGTCTCAGCCCCTCATGAAATTGCCATCCAACCGAATACAACTTTAGGTGATCAAGTCATTGACTTGTCAAGTGAACGTGGCTACCATTGGGGATTTATTGCAAATATGATTAGTCAGCCATTGCACATACCTTACAGTGAACAACCTATGGCTAGAATGTGTGCATCTATGAATGAAGCTGGAATGTCTCGGCATAATGTAGTTCAAACGACGCACACACCGTACAGCCATCAACCTAGTGGTAGGAGGCGTGAACCAGTGACTGAAGCTGGGACACGTTGGAATAATTTTGGTCAGACTAGTCATAATTTCCACATAGATGGAACAAGCCAACAGTTTGACTGTCACCTCCATTTACGCAAACAGCGACGCAAGCACCGATGCAAGCGGGCCTCACTGTCGGTGGATCTTTGATGAGTTATCTGACAGCACCTTTGGAACAGAACCCTGACACTGGTCACACATTTAGTATGGCAAGTATTAATCGCAATAGAGGTGCTCATTTCGGGTCTCTAATGGAGTCTTCCCAAATTCCTCCATGTCCACGTGCTGGGACGTTTCAGACCGATAATCCAGAAGTATTATTTATTGGTAAAAAGTATAGAGACAAGGAGGATATGAAGGACAAAATAAGTTACCACGCATCGAAATATGACTACATGTGGAAACTCGTTACGTCTGACAAGGATAAGTTAAACTACGATGTTATACTTCGGAAAAATGCAAATGGAAGGTTGTCGGTAGTGATATACCCGGATTGGAATGTGGCCCTGTTCAACCATATTGGGCCTACAATCTTGGCCCATCAACATAGATAATGGGCTTCTGCACCCGCTGGCCGCTGCTACCAAGCTTCTTCTGCCCGCTAGCTACAAGCCAGATCGAGTCCGCCAACAGTAAGCCGGACTCATTCTCTCCATGTGATTATAGCTAATATACTCAAGGCACAGACGAGCCCGCTTGTTCGACCATACTTCGCGCTACTCGCTGCTCGCCATGTTTGTCCAGCTGGCCAATCCAGCTGGCAGCACTTTACAGCTGGCTAAGACACTTGTATTACATGCATGCATAACTTAGCTATGTACTCTTAGTTGTCTTATCGGTGAACAGTAAACCGACTTATCTTTTTAGCCTATATATATAGGATCACATTGTAATAGAAAGGGGATCCATCTCTCCCTCAAAAACCTTAAGCTATTAATCTAATACAAGCAGAAACTCTGCCAATTTGTCGACCGATTTACTTGTTTCTTCACAAACACTTAAACCGCCACCACATTTCTTGATCACCACCGTGTCCTCACCGTTGAAATCATTCATCACAGCCCTATATCCTCAAGATAAACACTGTTACCGCAAATCTGGTGTTCAGCGCAACATCAGTTGGCTCCGTTATCGGGAAAATCATCATCACTCAACTTTTGGAGATCACTCACTCCACCACAAGGACGATTTCACGGTGTCTCAGGCGAGGAGGATCATCATCATCAGTCTGTCGGTCACTAAAGCTTTGATCTTTTTGGGATAATACAGCCCAGAAATCGATGCTCTCCTCATCTCAACGACTTACACAGAAGAGATCACCAACTTCATCGCATACTCACGCTTAAGTCCATCTTTAAATATCCAGGTTGGTTTATACACCCTCTTTGGCGGTTTCAGATCTTCAAGTAAATAAAGTTTGGTCATTTTTGCTATAAGCCGCCAGGAAAACACAAACACTTTTTACCTCGATATATTGAACCAGAAATACCCACAAAAATCATAAGTAATGGCTGGCGGGAAAAACTTGAACCCAGCAACACCGACTAAACCAGTCAATCAACGCCCGACACGTGGAGCGAGCACGCTACGTGGAGAGGCTAGCCGAAAGGTTATGTCAGATGGGGCAGACGTCAACCCTGCCCTCACGACCGACATGCGAGCATATATACGGGAAAGAACTAAAGCCCGCGAAATACATGAGGAGGCGGTTAGGAAAAACAAAGGAAAGGGAATCGCTGGGACATCTAACCCAAATAACGAACACGAGGCTATTTCAGCGGGGGGAGCTCCTTCACAGCAAGATGCATATAGAATAGCTCTATAGGCACACATGGAATACGTAGAGGAAATGCGAACTGGAAATGCATTACTAATTGCTGAGGGATTACCACCCCAGCCCATCCGCAAATTCAACCCTCCTCAACCCACACAAACAGAGCTACAACCAACTTTCATTCCTCCAAAAACCGTTCAATCCCAACGGCCAGAAATGGAAGAAAGCAGCCATGCGACCTCACATCCAAGGGGAGATAGGAGATCAGCATTTGGTCGGTTGGGGCCCGTGGTCGACGACCGCGGTGCAGCTCCAGGGCGACCAAGGAATCCTAGACAGGTCCGCACCCGCACAGAGGGACATGGGGACTCGCAAGATCAGGGAGGACATATGGCGTTCCCGCCAATTCCCCAAACTCAGGTGGAAATGGGCATCATGAAAAAATAGATAGAGGAGCTGCAGAAGGGTACAAAGAGTGTTAAGGTGGTTCCGACATGGGGAACGAGTGTGCTCCATCCGAGTATATTGAAAGCCGCACCAAGAGGGGGAACTCATTACCCCAATTTTATTAACTACCATGGAGCAACGGATCCCTTGGATTGGCTATCCGCTTTTCAAAGCAGGATTAGTTTGTGTACATCTAGCGAGGAGGCTTGGTGTATAGCATTTGTGGGATCAATGCAAGACAGGGCGGCGTCTTGGATCCGCAGTCTTCCTCCCGGTTCGATATTATCATGGGATGATCTAATCAATAAATTTATAGCTAAATTTAGGTCGGTGGGAGGACCTAAAAAGACACACATTGACCTGCATGAGGTCCGACAGGGCGACAACGAGGCTACCCGCAGCTATTATGAGCGGTTTTATAAAGTGTATGAGCTAACCAGGGGCATAGCAGATAACGTTGTCATGACTAGCTTCGAAACAGGGTTGAAGCCGGGGTATTTGAAATCTTATTTCGCTTTATCACCACCAGCGAACCTACAAGAGATGTTGATCTCAACTAGGAAGTACATTGCAACTGCGGGAAACGAAGGAGCGCCTTCGTCCAACAAAGGCAAACAGAGGGCTGAGCGTAGCCCGCCAAGAGATACCCGCCGAGGGGCAGATCGGGAGATCAAGAAACCTGAAAGATTTAAGAAAGAACACTTCACGCCGCTCAGAATTTCCTATTCTCAGGTATTGAATGAAATAAGGGACGAAATACCTGAACCATACCCGATGGTCCCTGACACACGTCGCGATGCATCCAAATATTGCGGCTATCACAGAGATAAGGGTTACACTACTGACGAATGCATTCAGTTTAAGCGGGCAATAGAAAAATTACTTGCCCGCGGACACTATGATCATCTCAAACTAGATGCTAGTGGTCCGGACAGGAGGAATCAACAAGCTCGCCAGTTCGACAGAAACATCAGAATGATAACTGAGCCTCCTCCCAACAACAATCAGATCAAGAATCGCATCGGCTCCATTCACAAACATGTGGAGAAGCCTATAGTTTTGCGGGGAAATGAGCAACCTCTGGCCTTTACTCGAAGTGAGCTAGTCACTTCGATCAACACAGAGGACATGTGCTTATGCATTTCAGTGGTCATCAATCGGGCCTGTGTCAATAGGGTAATGGTGGATACAGGAGCTTGCCGCGACATTTTGTACTACAACTGCTTTAAAGAATTGGGGTTCAGCGATTCCAATTTGAGGCCAAACAATGGCACCCTTGAGGGATTTACGAACCACAAAATACAAGTCAAGGGAGCCATCGACTTGGATGTACAGATGGGAGATTATGCGCCATTTCGCACAGAAAAGGTGATGTTTTTAGTAGTTGATCTTCAGTCCAATTATAACATGATAATTGGGACACCCGCTCTGAAACAATTTCAAATGGTAACTTCCATTCCGCATCAGAGGGCTAAGTTTTATGTTGGGGACAGAATCGGAACGTCGATCAGCGAGCCTACAGCTGTCCTAACATACATACACGAGATGAGAACAGGGAACAAGAGAGCACGAATCGAGCAACCTCCACACATGGAAAACATTGACATGATCAGGGTCGCTGTCGAACAAGTGTCAGTTAAAGTGGAATGCGAAACATTGCAAGTCAGAGATGAGCCTGATTTTACGGCAGAAGATGAGTTGGTCGAGGTGATCATCAACGATGAATATCCCCAGCAAAAGGTTAAGAGTGGAGCTCGGCTGAGTTCTTATGAAAGAGAAAAATTGGTAAAATTACTCAAAGATAATTTGAGCGCTTTTGCTTGGAAAGTCACAGATATGAAAGGGGTCGAGGCAGACGTCGCTGTTCATCATCTTAGCGTCGACTCTACCTTCAAGCCAGTACAACAGCGAGCGCGACAATTTTCAGTGGAAAAGGAGGCAACGGTGAAAATAGAGGTTGGAAAACTCTTACAAGCGGGGATAATAAAAGAGCTCGCCTACCCTACCTGGCTAGCAAACGTGGTTATGGTAAAAAAGCACAATGGCAAATGGAGGATGTGCGTCGACTTCACCGATATCAACAAAGCTTGTCCCAAAGATCCTTATCAGCTTCCCCGAATCGATCGGTTAGTAGACTCTATTTCTGGCTTTGAAGTTTTAAGTTTCTTGGATGCATATTCTGGATATCACCAAGTACGGATGGCAGAATCCGACAAAAGGAAAACGGCTTTCAGAGCCGCTGGAGGTCTATTTTACTATGAAATGATGCCATTCGGGCTGAAAAATGCGGGTTCGACTTATCAACGAATGGTCAACAAGGTTTTTAGTTCGCAAATAGGAAGGAATATGGAAGCTTACATAGACGATATGGTCGTCAAGTCCGCCGGGGACAATCACGCCGCTGACCTTCAGGAAACTTTCAACAATGTTCGAAAGCACTCAATGAAACTCAATCCGGCCAAATGTACCTTTGGTGTCCAGGCAGGCAAATTTCTAGGGTTCATGGTTAGTCGTCGTGGCATCGAGGCTAATCCAGAAAAGATTCAGGCTTTAATCTGTTAGGAAATCTACGCGGGAACGCAGCGGAATTTAAAATTTATTTCCTATCGACCCAAGATCGACTTCGTTTAAGCAATAAACAATTAAGCTAGTAGACGGTGGTTACCTTGGTTGATCTATAAGATCGACGCTTTGACCGTCTAAGGAGAGTAGTTCTGCATGGAGCCGCCCAAGTGTTCGGCCTCTACCGCTAGTCCACACGAACAGCCCGCCGGAATCCCACCATGGATTGCTATTGGAAAACTCCGGTTGCTAGACCGGCCCTTTTCCCCTCTCTCCAACTCTCTATAGGATGCTCTCCAATTTTACACAAGAACTATTAGCTCTTGGAATTATGATGTACAAAAGAGCTTGACACCCACCTTCTATTTATAATGAAAGTGGCGCCCCATATAGTGTGGAGGAGAAGAAAACCTTTTCCCAATAAAATAAGGAAAATATAATTGATTGATTTATCTCATTTATTACAATATCTCATATTAAATAAATCTAGGATATTGTCAATATCTCATATTGAATATTCCCAAGATATTGCCAAGATCATATATTGACAATATTTATCTTATTACCATAAATCAATTTATACATGTGTATATATCACAAATATATATATTATATGCATAAATCTCTATATATTATATATACATAGCACACTTAGCCGTATGTACTAATGCACATCACACATGCACACCACACACGTATATATGCATAATAATATATCTAGTTTATTTTATTTTATTAATATCTAATATTAATAATAGGTAATACCATTAATTAAATTGCACAATCCAAGTGTATCTTATACACTCCAAAATTGCGCCACCTTAGCCAATAAATTGGCATCCGGAATATTCTTTAATTAATACAATATTATTAATATCTTGTATTTAATTTATTCATAATAAATAAATACCACCATATTAATTTACCACTATAACCTTTATAGTCTCGAGATAAACTTTCCTTATTTGGTTATCATCTATAACCACATTTTAATCCGGCTAGATGTTCTTATGTGTGTGACCCGATAGGCTTCGAATATGTTGGCCGTAGACACAAAGTGCAAATTACGAAAATGCCCTTCATGCCTAACGATCACGGGATAGCGTCTAGCAACACACCGTGACCCCCAATCATCGGAAGAGTCAAATGCAATGACTACTACCTTTCATGTGAAACAGTTACCGTGTAACTTACAATCCTATCGCTGTAATAATATCCATACGGTCGTGCGTCGAGTGTCAAACATTAACGACCGTATCTTATAATCTGGATATCATGCTCTCTCGAAGTAACTCGTTTACTCCCACTTTGCAAAGATTCACGAGAGTAAGACATTCCTTATAAGAAGGCCATTTCGGATATTCGATCCCAATCATAGGATACGCGATTCCCGGACGACCAATCATGTATTCTCCGCATGCTTCAATATCATACCCAATCACTACCGCATGATCGCCCCGTGGCTAGGGGAAACCTCAATAGTGTCAAAGCATGACAATCCACACCGTGATGCCATGAAGACTCCGGTCTTAAGGATAATTACACAACCGCCACATAGTGTGACACTTATACGTGTAAGTGGGTCAGTCTAACGTACGCATTCTCTAATACACGTCCACGTACAGTCCAAGTGTCTCTACACTTCGATAGACGAGATCTATCCCCGCCCTTAAAGACAGAAGACATCTAATACGTGCTAGCCTGTTTATACTATCAATGCCCTGTTTGATAGTACATCAGCCTAGAGACATTTAAGTATCAAACTTATTAAAGTGATTAGAGATCTCATCAACCATAATCGCCTATCATGGTTTCTCTATCACAGTTTAATACTAAGGACGTTATCATATAGCAATTCACAATTGGTCCTTTAAAAGAACATATATACGACAACATGAAAGCCATTTAATATATGTATAAACATAAAGAAATAGTAGAAATGATCCGACCCGGTCGGATCCGGTCCAACCCGATTGGGTTTAGGACACTATTTCAACATAATCGACATGCAAGAGCCTACAACTATCAAAGAAGTTCAGAGACTTAATGGCCGCATCATCGCGTTGGGTCGGTTCATATCAAAGTCAGCGGAGAAGTGTCTTCCTTTTTTCAAAATTCTCAGAGGTGACAAAACTTTCTCATAGAACGCGGAGTGTTCGCAGGCGTTCCAAGCTCTGAAGGAATATCTAGGAAACCACCTCTTCTGGTTAGTCCTATAGAGGAGACATTTTGTTTTTGTACCTGGCGGCTTCAGACCGGGTTGTTGCCGCCGTTCTTGTCAAGGAGGCCGGAACCCTCCAAAATCCCGTCTACTATGTAAGCAAGGCTCTCAGTCCGGTGGAGAGTCGCTATTTTAATATTAAAAAATTAGCCTACTCGCTTGTCATTGCTGCCCGCAAACTCAGGGCTTATTTTACTTCACACACGATAATTGTCTTAACGGATAGTCCGATGCGCCAAATACTACACAAACCGGATCTTTCAGGTCGACTCCTCAGATGGGCTATCGAAATTACTGAATTCGACATACATTATCAACCCAGAAAAGCTATCAAGGGTCAAGCATTAGCAGATTTTATTATAGAAACAAGTTTTAACTCGCCACAACCTAGTTCTCCATTATCACAAGAACCCGCGGCGGCCAGAGTTAAGCCCAATCAATGTTGGCACTTATATGTTGATGGGGCATCTAATCGAAATGGTTGTGGGGCCGGAGTTATCTTGATGGAGTCCAGAACGACGGAAGAAATCGAAAAAGCTTTGAGGTTCGAACTTCCGGCCACAAATAATCAAGCCGAGTACGAAGCAGTTATAGCCGGTCTCAAACTAGCCAAGGAATTAAACGTAGAAAATGTTGAAGTATTTTGTGATTCTCAACTCATCGTCAATCAAATCTCAGGGGACTATGACACGCACTGTGGTATTCTTGAGAAGTATGGTGAGATTGTTCGACGATTAAAAGGCGACTTCAACTATTGTAAGTTCATCAGAATTCGGAGAGAGGACAATGAGCGAGCAGACTATCTTTCTAAATTATCACTCAAAGAAGAGATTGCAGATCCTTCCATAATGATTGAGTATCCATCTGTACCCGCTATTGAGGAAACACAAATCATGGAAATCGAAACACCAGCGCCGATTATTTGTTGGATTGATGAGATCCAAGCTTACATAGAAACTGGCATATTACCTGATGGGGCGGACAAAGCCCGCGCACTCAAGAAGAGAGCGGCAAGGTATATTATAAATAACGGAATACTCTACAGAAAATCCGCGATAAGGCCTCTTTTACGATGTGTTCGAGAGGAGGAGAGCAAGACAATCCTTATCGAACTTCACCAAGGAGTGTGTGGGGGACACCCCGCTAGCCGCTCCTTGGCACAGAAGGTTATAACTGCCGGATATTATTGGCCAACAATTCTTAAAGACTCAGAAAAATTGGTTAGGGAATGTCCAGAGTGTCAAAAGCATGCGGATATCCCCCGGATACCATCTGTCGAACAGAGCATCGTGACCGCATCCTGGCCTTTCGACATGTGGGGACTCGATCTTATCGGACCTTTTCCACCAGGAAGAGGCGGATGCAAAGTTATCATAGTAGCTGTGGATTATTTCACAAAATGGATTGAAGCGAAACCTATGGTCAAGATAACCGCGAAAGCGGCGGGTTATTTCTTACACGATCAAATTTTTTCACGTTTTGGCATTCCCCGGGCAGTTGTATCAGATCATGGCCCACAATTTAGAAAGGACTTCTCAAATCTTTGTGAGGAATTCAAAGTTAAACACTGGCAGTCATCCGTGGCTTATCCTCAAGGAAACGGCCAAGCTGAGGCCGGCAATAAACAAGTAATCAAGATGTTGAAGAAGAGCGTAGATGACAAGGTAAAAGTAGGGGGGTGGGTTGACGAGTTACCCGATATACTTTGGGCACTCCGCACCACGATCAAAACACCCACGGGAGAAACACCTTTTGCTCTTACTTATGGATCAGAGGCCATGACTCCCGTTGAAATGGCTCTACCAAACATCAGGGTCGCCTTATATGACCCGGCGGATAATCTTTTAAACAGACAAATCGACTTGGATCTATTGGAGGAAAAGAGACTAGCGACATACCATCGACTCGCAAACTACAAGCAAATCGCTAACAACAACACGACAAGCGAATCCGCGACCACTCATTCAAAGTCGGGGATTTTGTTCTCCGAAACAGAAAGGCCACGGGTATGGAGCCCAATAAAGGGAAGCTAACAGCAAATTGGGAAGGCCCTTATCAAGTCGCGAGGGAGATCAAAAAAGGGACTTATGTTCTCAGAAATCATCAAGGCTACGAACTCAATAGACCTTGGCATGCGGACAACCTCAAAAGGTACTACATGTAATAAATCGGTTAGGGTTATGGCTATCCTCTCGTTTACAACGTGAGTGGTTAGGCTTTCTTATTTTGCTTGTAATCTTTACTCATCTAGCGGAATGAGTCGAAATTAAAAAAGCCCGATTTTACATTCTCTTTTTATACAAATTATTATAAGTATGCACGGATAAAATATCATACTTCAGACTTGTTAAAATGGGGGCAATATTTGGGAAAATTTAAAGAGGCCACGAGCATCCAGCGAGTAAATTATTTCAGATAAGATTCAAGGGGGCATATCTCAAAACTGAGTCCGCACAAGTTCGATCTGAAATCTTATCTAAAACAAGGGGGCCGGATAACCGTATAATCGGACTCAAGTTAGATAATAAATTCGAGCAAAAACAAACACACATCAAGCGGATAGAAAACAAACTTGGGAATTATTGTTACAAAAAGCAAATGTGCGGATAGAAATGCGGAAAGGAAAAGAGTTGTACATATGCGAAATCAAAATAATGTTTTACAAAAAGGGAGCACAAATTTAAGAATTCTCAAGCCGCATCTCTTCATTATGGACATTCTCTTCACGGAGAGAATGGTGCAGCATTTGATCGGCATTTGTCTCAGACTCAGTAGACTCTACCGTCGGCTCAACTCTTTGCTCTGCCTCTCCCCCAGTTTGCTCACCCTCTTCAGCGGCTCTCTCTCTCATTTTTGTAGCCAAACGCACACGCTCCCTCAGATTCACTTCAATCACAGCGGGGGCCACCCAATCAGGATCACACTCAGGAACATAGCGCTGAAGCTCAATATCAGAAAAGGGTATGCGATCATGAAATTCTCTTAGATAATCTGAGAATGGATGGGTGAGAATCCATTCCTCTAAGACATCAAGGTCGGGGGTACCACCGTCATGAGCCAGGACGCACCTCGCGATGTGATAAAACCCTTGGTCATATCCCATCATGAAGCCATCATCATTAGCGGCCTTGAGCCGACCTTCAACACTGGAGCCCAGCTCCTTAAGTTGTTTCCGCAGGTCCGCACACGCTGCTTCCTCGGCCTCCCAATGAGCTTGAGCCTCCGATACTTTCTGCTTCATTTCCTTCATAGTTTGATCAACGGACTTGCTCTGATCAATAAGTTCTGCATTAATCTGGTTAGCCTCAGCAAGCTGTGCTCTCAGCTTCTCATTCTCCGCCTCAGCAGCGGTTAACCGCCCTCGAAGACCGGCAGACACTGCATTTGCGGCACCAAGAGCTTTCTGGGTTTCGACCAGCTCTTTTCTGACATCGGCACTCTCAGCTATGGTGTTTCTATAATCATTGACGAACTGTGCCAAGCCAGTGCCAACCTAATGGAAGAAAAATAAACAGCGGAGTCAATATTGACATGAGAAAAACAACAATAAAAAGAATGAAAAACAAAAAAAGAAAGGAGGTTTACCATGCTCACCGTGGCGCCGTATAAGCCCCACAAATCTTCAACACTTCCAAGAAAGGCACGGCGGGGATCAGTCTGATCCGCCAAGACAACCCTGTCCGCTATCCCGCGGCCTATCTCCAGCTAGATGTCACTAGGGATACCCCATCTGAAATGCCTCAGTGGGGGTACATCAGCGATACCCCTTGAAATTGTGCGCGCTTTAGGCATGTCAAGAGGTTGTTGCCGCATGAACTCTTTATCCAACCAGGCGGCGGGATAACCTCTAGGCCCAGTAGGAACTCCAGCAAAGGGCACTAGTATCTTCGTGCCCGCAGAGGCCACCTCCTCGGCCACAGTTTTGCCTTGATCAGCCATTTTTTCTTTGCCTTTATCAGTTTTGGATTTTTTAAGAGGAGGAACCTCCTGCGCACCGCTATCGTCTCCCACGGGCTCAATCTCTTCAACAGCAGCCCTCTTCTTCTTATCACCCGCAGGCGGCTTTGTCAGAGTGGTTTGCTTCATGGTTTTGCTCGCCGCGGTCTTCTCTACTAAGTGCGGCTGGATTGATCTCACGACCTTAGCTCCAGAAGCTCCGGCCGCCGTCGTCTGTAAGTCGACCATGGGAAGGGTTGTTTTGATCCCCTTTAGCTCTGCAGCCCTCTTCACCTCGTCGACGGTCTTTTTCTTCGTCAGCTGGCTGCGTCGAACTAATCTATCCATGGTACCTGCGAGGAACGAATGTTTATTAGCAATCAGAAGATATGAAAAGAAACATGTTATGAAAAGATATAAAAATCCTACTCGGAGCTCGCATATTAGGATAGCCGCCGCAGATTTCACATTGGGAAGGCATGAACCTGCCATGATGACACTCGCCATACCAGTCAGGATGAGTCGGCAACGGGTCGACTACAACTAAGGGTTCGCCGACACCGACTCCAGAAAGTCCGGCCTGTCTGAGATAGGGCTGGCCAACGTCTAGCAACAATCTCCAGTTAAACGCCCTAGTTTGAGGCTCATTTTTGCGGGTGTAACCCAGATCATCTTTCAGTTCGGAGATAAACTCATCATCATCGGATTGAGTTCTTATCTTGTTCAAGTGCTCAGTTTTGACCGAATTCTCCGCTAGCTTCTCAAACGGCCAGCCTATCCGGGACTCCACTTTCATGCATCTTTTGTCCCATTCCGCCACTTTATCAGGGAGATCGAACAGTAAACGGGGCCGACCGTGACTCGATCGACTACGCGGTTGGATTTGGCCGGCGCCGCCCTTCCGAGAGAAGCTATAAAAATATAAAAGCACCGGCATCGACGGTTCGCGCCCGCTCAACCTACTGATTATGATGAAGGACATGACCACGCGAACAACTCCCAAACTCAGGTCGCAAGGCATCACCTTCAACTCTTCCATAAATGTAACAAAGAATGGATCAAAGGGAGGTCTGAGTCCGGCTGCAAAATGATCATAGTGCAACCACAGATAATCTTGCTGTTCCCGACCACAAACCCACGATACATTGGTCGCGCCCATGCTGACAAACCGGTAGTCCGCAGAAACATCATACGCCCCCAAGGCCAAGGTATAGTCTTCCCGATCTTTGAACTCCTTCCATCGAGATATAAGAGCACTATCCGCTCGTTTTTGCTCTGCAAGATCATTCTCGACAGCAACAGACCTTTTTTTGGGCGGCCTCTTCTTCTTTTCGGGCTCACCAGCGGTTGTGGTTTTCTTCTTTGAAATGACGACTTTTGGAGATTTTTTAGGTTTCTCCGGTATCACAGCGGTTTCCACGGCTTTCTTGAGCTTGCCGCTACGTTTGGCGGCTCCAGTGTGTATTGCTTTCTCCATCCTGGTAATAAGGCCGCTCAGTACTATATTATCGTCGTTTTCGCCCTCGACCTCAGCAGCGCCCTCACTGCTAATTGATACCTCCGGGCCAGATTCTATGTTAATGGGTCCAGGGTTTGGAATTTCTTCCATCTCCTCCTCGTCGCCGCTAGAACTAGCGTCCTCCATACTCACTTCATCCGACCCGTAGCCCGCAGCGGCCCTGACCTCTTCATCCGACTGGGTATGCTCTGACGACATTCTGAAAAAGAAAGAAAAAGGGCAAGGTGGATCAGTTTGTCACCCGGATATGGAAATCGGGTCGAGGTGAAATCGATCACACCCCGACACCTCGCCCTTTCCACTTTCCTTAGCAAATAGAAAAACCCCAAACATCTACCCAGAAAAACCCCCAAATTCTCATAAAAACCCTAAATTCAAACCAGAAAAGGCTTCAAGCAACACACATTCAAACTTCTACCCAACAAACGATCGAACTAGCAATCAAAACATACATGCACTTGGGTGTTTTTTTTTCTGGGAAAAAAGAAGGCACAAAATCGCAAAACTCAGGCTGGGCTCATGGTATTCATCGGAAAACAAATGAAACAAAATCACAGAGGCTAAATCGCATCATTTATGTCTCTAGCAAGAGCAGAGGTAATGAAAAGCATAAATCGATCCAGAAAGCAAATAAAGGAGTGAAACTTCATACCTGATTGATAATGGAGTGATAAAGTGCCAAGTTTTGATTGAAACGAGCACTCGCCGGAACCTGCTTGCAATCGCCGGAATTTCCTTGCTTTGTCAACCGGAGATTTTTATAAGAGAGAGAAGAGGGAAAAATGGAGAAGTTGAGGGTGACTCCTCTATTTATAGAGGGAGAATTAAGGGGGAACGGCGTTTGGGATTCGAAATTCAAATGTAATGATGACTAGAACGGTTACCGATTTTCCTCCTCCAATCAGAGCAATGGACGGTTCAGTTCCAACCGTCATGTCAGTGCACGTGACTGACATGACGTTTCGTGTACCGATACATCCGTTTGTACTTTCCACCCATTCAAAACTCTTTCGACGACCATCAGCTTACCCGCCGAATAAGTGGCTTCAGCATATTACTATCTCCCAACCTTAATTCAAGCGGCTGACACCCATCAATGCCCACTGTGGCTTATCCCGACAAATCATTTAAATGAACCCGGCAGAGCGTTGTCGGCGATCAAGCCTGTGCGCTACAAATGCACAGCATATAATCGGTAATTCGCTACGCGATATTAACACTGATTCATGCCCGATAGAACATTATCGGCGATCAAGCCTGTCCGCTACAATGCACAGCATATATCTAGTGGTTTTCACCAACACTGATTCAAGACCGATAGAGCATTATCGGCGATCCTCTGTCACGAGCGACTACAAAGGAGCTTCACCTAAAGTTCTTCAAAAAATCTACTCTCCGCCTTGGCGGACACGCCAGGCACAGAGTAGGGGGCCATTGATATACCCGGATTGGAATGTGGCCCTGTTCAACCATATTGGGCCTACAATCTTGGCCCATCAACATAGATAATGGGCTTCTGCACCCGCTGGCCGCTGCCACCAAGCTTCTTCTGCCCGCTAGCTACAAGCCAGATCGAGTCCGCCAACAGTAAGCCGGACTCATTCTCTCCATGTGATTATAGCTAATATACTCAAGGCACAGACGAGCCCGCTTGTTCGACCATACTTCGCGCTACTCGCTTCTCGCCATGTTTGTCCAGCTGGCCAATCCAGCTGGCAGCACTTTACAGCTGGCTAAGACACTTGTATTGCATGCATGCATAACTTAGCTATGTACTCTTAGTTGTCTTATCGGTGAACAGTAAACCGACTTATCTTTTTAGCCTATATATATAGGATCACATTGTAATAGAAAGGGGATCCATCTCTCCCTCAAATACCTTAAGCTATTAATCTAATACAAGCAGAAACTCTGCCAATTTGTCGACCGATTTACTTGTTTCTTCACAAACACTTAAACCGCCACCACATTTCTTGATCACCACCGTGTCCTCACCGTTGAAATCATTCATCACAGCCCTATATCCTCAAGATAAACACTGTTACCGCAAATCTGGTGTTCAGCGCAACATCAGGTAGGAAGGTTGTTGATTCGAATGTGGACGCCAGGGACGAACAACGTTGCATGAACTTTGAGATAACCGCATACACTGAAACTCACACTTGTGGATTGGAGCGATTAACTGACAATCGTTGCAAGCCAGGACCGGACATAAATGTTGTTTTTTAAGGGATAGCCTCATAAAAATCGGCAGCGATTTCACAACAAAAGTTTTACAAGCTGAGGTCAAAAAAACATTCAACATAGATCTTAATTATCAATGTAGACAGAAAGCCTTGGAATTAATCGGCAGAAACGTAACAATGTCATATCTAAATTACCCGCCTACTTTTACATGTTGAAGCAAGAACATCCTGGAACCATCATAGACATTGTTCCTGATGCGCTTGGCAGGTTCAGGTATTGTTTCATGGATTTGGGTTCTGGTATTAAGGGGTTTAAGTACTGTCGGCCTATCTTAGTTGTGGACGGTACACATCTGAAAACAAAATGCGAGGGGACATTGTTAGTAGCTGTCGGTGTAGACGCGGGCGACCATATATCTCCGTTAGCGTTTGCCGTGACCGACGGAGAGAGCCTTGATGCATGGACGTACTTCATGGGACGCGTGAAGTCAATAATCGGAGAACGTAGTGAGTTGGTTTTCATATCAGACAGAGGGCCATGAATCATTGGAGCCGTTAGGGATGTATTTCCAGACGCTTACCATTGTTACTGCTACCACCACATTGTCAAGAACTTGAATAGAAAATTCGGGAGCACGGGATATTGTCCATACACTTTCTTGGAAGCCGCGTATACATTTTCGGAAACGTGATTCAAAATATTATTTCAAAAGATAATAGAGAAGGATAGAAACCCAAACAAGCCAGTTTCGCATTACCTAGAGGAGATTGGAATTGACAAATGGGCACGATCACAATTTCCGAGTACACGTTACGCAATAATGACAAGCAACTATGCTGAAAGCTTTAACAACGTCATCAAGGATGCGCGTAAGATGAGTATTGTGAATCTCTTTGACCACATCAAGGGAGTGTTGCGGCGTTGGTATTATGAGATTAGAGAACTTGCGGACTCGTGTCGCACCGTGTTAGCCCCTGTACCTGAAGATTTCTTGAATGATGTTTCGCGTGCCAGAAGGAGTTTCACACTGCACATGATCGACCAGGACTAGTTTCAAGTTGGGGACATTGATACTAGTGAGAATGTAAATATTCTTACAAAGAAATGTTTTTGTGGGCAGTTTCAGGGACTTGAGTTACCTTGCGTACATTCTTGCACTGCTATAAGTCAGCTCTGCAAGAGTGATAAATTTTGTTTGAATGATAAATTTCAATGAGTTAGTTCTTTTAAATTTCAACGTGAGTGATAAATTTTGTTTGAATGCATGTAATTTAAATTCCAAGTCAGGGTCATGTCTTGCATATGTATCAATGCTTCTGTTGACGGACTAGACATAGCTAGAGACTAGAGGATAGAGACCAGACTAGACAAGAAACTCTAGTACTCGTGAATTCATTACTCGGTAATTGAGTCAATGGAAGGTCTTTTCAATCCATACAGTTAGGATTTGCCTTACTTTCACTTAACTCGTATTTAATTTCAACGAGTTCGTTTAATAGTGGAACGAGTTCGTTTAAATTTCACCAATTTCGTGTGAAAGGTGAAATCACACTGCATTACTCGTGAATCCATTACTCTGTAATTGAGTCAGGGTCATGTCTTTTCAATCAATCAAGATCATAGAGGTCCGTATTGTGAATGCACAGTGTCGTTTTTTTGCTTCCGTCGAAATATCTAACTCGGATAATTCACAACCTCATTTTTTTATTGTTATATATTCTACCCTTTTCTTATCACGGCTATGGCCAGAAGTTTTGGGGTACCGGAGTATGACACAGATGACATTGTTTGGCAAACTCCACCTATCGTGTTTAATGATCCTTTGGTTTATTTAAGCGTTGTCTTATTGTTATCTAAATTTATCATTACTCGTATGCTTCTTTTTATGTTTGAAAGCCCCGTCTTTTCAATCAAAAGCGTTTGTTGACTTGTCGCAATGCGTAGTCGATGTCAAAACATATGTTTGCTTTTCACATTGAGTTCGTTTTTAAAAAGACACAAACTTTATGCCAAAATATGTTTGCTTTTAGTCTTTCTTTTTACTGCTTTCGTTTCATTTTGTTAAATCGGGTCCGAATTAATGAAATAATTATAAACAACAAATAGAAAAATGGAACAGTAATGAAAGTAATATACAATAAGTGGATCGAGAAGACGACGGAACAAGAAACGCAAGATTCACACCAATTGCGCCAAAATACCAAGTGCTTATACATTCTGATAAAATAAATCTGCACACATTTTCTTCCTAAACTCCTCAATCCGCTCAGGGACCACGTCTTTCAAGTTTCTGGAGATCATCACAGAGAATTCGATGTGCTTCAACATGTACACCCCGCAATCGCCTCTGCAAGACAAAATACATAATAGTACTTAAATATATGTATATAGTAAAAAGATAAAATAGTGAAATGTTTAATTAATCGCAACGTTAACCTACCTGACTAGCATCTGTGGAACGTACTTTTGGTCCGTCCTTTTAACTTGAAATGAAGACGTGTTGGCCTTTTTCACCATTGGGTGGCCACGACATTTAGGGTTCTCAGACAACACCATCAGCCGAAACCTTGCCAAGTGTCTTATAATGTCAGCAACAATGTCTTCGTTGCTAGTTCCATAGAGACAATCGATCGTTGTTATCTTCCATGCGGGAATGTTAATTTACAAGAGAAAATAATGATCTGCCCTGGCAATATGCCATGGTAAAAGTACCGTCGTTTGTGGTGTCCAAGAACTGGTAAGATCCTTTAGACCTTCAGGCACCGTCAGAGTACAACTCGGATTTTGTAACCATTCAAATATAACATGCCAAAATATTTGAGTGCAAGCGGTATAAGCCACCTACATATTCTTTTATAGAAATCCTGACGTACAACATACGACGCTTCAATAGATCTATAAGGGCATCGACATGCTACACGTGAAAATATATGAATTAGTCATAAACGATTTGTATACTAACAGTAAGGTATGAAAAACAATATGTAAAATTATAGTCGCTTACATCTGTCAACAGTGATTGTAGTGGGGTCCTCAATGTATAACAAAACGAAACATCAGTTGGGTACTCGAGAGGGGCGGCTGCAACAACATCAATTCCACATGGTATTGATTTAGTCGCTAGTTTAGGCAAATCTTTGGGCACCGGTTTGATGGATGTAGGAGCTCAGATCTGTGCAAAACAGATCTTTGCGCAGCGGATGGATCACGATCTATAAACTACATATCATAAATAAAGGATCTAAACTTCCTACAAGGGGGTTTAGATCTACTTACCAATAGTTGGATGAGTAGCCACAATATTCCAACGTGTTCTCCAAACGGCGGTTGGTGGACACCGATCCTTGGAATTGAAACCTTCTTGATATGCATCAAGAAAAAACCTAAGTTTTTCTTCAACCAGAAACCAAGACAAGAAACAAGTTTCTCTCTCTATTTTATGTGTGTATGTCGAAAATTTCATCTCTCATATGTCTTGGAAGAACTCTCTTTATATAGGAGAGTAAATCCTTGGCCTCCAAGTTTCTAATTAATTAAATAAATAATTAAAAAGAAATCACAATAAAAGATAATTCCATTTATAAAAGATTGTGATTAATCAATCAATCAATTACAAATCAATTATCTTTTATTAATTAATTACTTACCAAGTAAATAATTAATCACACAAGAAAATCAATTCTTGCATTTTATGAGAGGGAGGCGCCACACCTTAGGGTTTTAGGTCCACAGAAAATGTCTTTTCTGTGTATTATATTTTAGCCCAACTAAATAATATTTCGCATATCAATTAATTGGCCCAGCCAATTAATTATCACTGAGGCCTAATAACAAGAAAATACTCGTATTATAGGAGCCACGTTGGGGACCATGGACCTATAACCAGTAGCTCCAATATATTAAGTAAAATATTCATCAAACATAATATTTACGCTTAAATTATTAATTCCGGGATTACGCCACCATAAAAACCCGAAACTGAACTCTACCAATTATAGATATATACTTACACTCAATCCTATGAGTAAATAAGCGTCCATTGATATAATCATTACATACTGACTAACCCTCCATAGACTGTCCATTCTGAGTGGGAAGTCTCCGTAAACCCGACTCAAAATATCTTATCCTTATTTACCATTAACCCCTAGTGATCAATTAGTTCACATACCGGACTAGATGCTAATTAGTCTAATATGAACTCCCGGGATCGATCATTTTCTTAGGGCTAACAAATAAGGGGACTGTCTCTCTACTTCCCGTAGAAAGGAATGGATTCCGTGTCTGTGAAACACAGAACTACTCACTCATCAGGGAATAGTGCCAACGAGAAGTGATTCAGATCACATATCAAAGTGATCCTTAACTAACACATAAAACACTACCCCGAGATAAGCAGTACCCTGTGATCACCTCAAGATTAAGGTCAATCCATATATGATCATCTAATGATTTAATAAGTTTTCTCGATTACGGAATTATATCGAGAAACCCAAATTAAATCGGTCCAGTCCTATATGAATGCCATCATATATAAATTCCCCACTTAGGTACCCTCTACCGACAGTCCGGATAAGACTATCACACTCTAAGGTGTTATGGGCGCATTATTGGTGTTTTAATCATGAGACCTTAAACTCTGATTAAGTTCACCACGGACTAACAGTTTCAGTATATCATCACTAACTCAATCCTCACGTGCATGCCATACACTGAGTTAAGCAGTTACATACTGATATACTTAGGGTTTGCAGCAGTGTATTACTTACAAGCACAAAGCAAGTAATAAGGTGAGATAAATTATGTTATCCATTATCAAAAACAATTACACAAATTGTCTTTCGGGCACTACACCTAACAATCTCCCACTTGCACGAAATGACAAGCAACGATTGTTTTTAGAGCACACCCTTTCGCATCTTATTCACAACACGGTTCCCCCCGTTGCTTCGCTTCTTCTTTCGCCTTCTTAATCTTTTCATATATTATCATCTTGTTAGCGACCCAAACTTCAAACTCTTTAAGCTTGTCGCTGTCAACCATCCTACTCGGAGTATCCCTTGATTCTTGTAGCTATGTTAATTTCTTAGGAATTTCCCACATGCCGCCTTCATTTCTCAGCAAAGAAGAACGTTGTGCAGTCGGTCTCATCCCTGTACGCCTTGCCTCTCTTTCCACAGGTCTCTTATCTCCCCTTCCACCCCCTCCTTATACCTGGCATTTCTTGTTGGCCCAAAGGCGTGCAAGTGCCCGTGCTTAGGATCTCTGGATTCACATCAACATTCACTTCACTTAACCGACTAGTCTCAGGATAGCTACCAAGATCGAATTCTCGACCAGGCAGTTCTAGTTCTTCACACGACAACGACGTGTCATCACTCATTGCACCTGGGCCAAGAGGTGTGGGTGTGATTGGCTCAACCTTGGTCTGAGAGCATCCTGTATGTGTCCCACCCCGGGACGGTGATGACTGCTCAACATTACTAAGAGTCGCCTAAAAATTAAATGGAATGATATAAATTTAAATTTAGGGTAACAAAACAACTCAATGAAGTTCGTATTTACAAGCTCATTCATACCTAATTCTGAGCAGGTTCTGTATCATGGCCTCGAGGTGTATCAGTCTCGTGGTTGCCTTGTGGAATTGACTCAGCACCCTGAGAGACTCGTGGCTGTGTGCCAGCCTGGGATTGTGATGACGGATTACCAGTCTATTGATAATTCAAATTCGTGTGTTAACAATATAAATACGGCTGCCAAATTCATATGTGCAAGATAATTAATACCTGTCTATTGATCTAGTTTGCTAACCATTTGACAAATTTTGCATGTTCACCTTTAAAGAATCCCAATTTAGCCTTGATATTTTCATTTTCACCTCTCATGCGTCCCACTTCAGCATTAACTTGAGCTAACCCAGACATCGTTTCACTTAACCGAGCCTTCGCATCTCCTAGCTCGGAATTAGTCTTTTGTAACTCGGTCTTTGCATCTCTTAACTTGGAGTTGGTTTTTTCTAACTCAGTCTTCGCAAACACTTAACTGGGAGTTAGTTTTTTCCAGCTCTTGTTGGATGATTTGAGTAATTATTGGCCTCAGTGCTTCCAACTGCACACCGCCAAAAATAGGTATAAGTGCCATCGCCTTGCAGGCTGCTGGGGACAGGAAAAGATGCTCTATTGAGAAGACCTAATGAAATTTTCTACGAGCTACCTACAAGAGTCCCAATACAAAGCCTGGGGATTAGGCATGACACAGCGGATAAGAAGGAATCGAAAATACCCTAGGGAAAGTATGCAATTCTAAGAACCTCATCAGGCCGAGGCGTACCATGGAATTCACTTCAAGATTTTTGTTCTTGTAATTTCAAACAACATTAATTTGTTATATTACACATTTCAAAGTTAACTAAGGCATACAATACTACATGCATTTATACTAATCAGTTTCAAAATTTACTAAAGAATACAATACTAGCGGCACTTATACTAAAGGCATTTATACTCCCCGGGATCAGTCCTACTCATTGTCAAAATTAAGTCATTAGCAATACTACTATCATACTATCATACATTACACTTTCATAAATTACACTACATTATTCAAATAAAAAATTATAACACTATCATACATATTGTCACACATTGAATTTTACATGAACACCAATAAACAAATAAATTTACTTCTAAGAACCTCATCATACAGTTAATCACACCATACATGAATTGAATTCCAATCCAACAATAAAATAACACACTATTGAACATGAAACATGAAATTCTCTAAATTATACATGAATTTTAGAAATTTTACATGAACATCAATAAACCATAAACCCTAGGCTAATAATAGCTTAACATTACATATTATTGATGTTCATACATATCCATTCGAATTCTAAGCATCATACATATCCTTTTGGATTCTAAGCACTTCATCATACATATAATCATACAGTACATGAATTCGATTCTAAACCCTAAACCCTATAACACTATTGAATTTCAATCGAACATAAAACATGAAATTCACATAATTATACATCAATTTTTGATTTTTCTTTTGGATTTCAACATCAAATAACCAAATTTAATAAAACTTAAACCACTCACGGTAGGTGCTTCTTGTTGATTAGGATTAGCCATGGTGAAATCCGGTTGAGATCGTCCAAATTTGCTCTGAGAATTGATGTCTTTCGGTGTTCTATGTTTTTTTTTCCCGCAGAGTTAGTGAACAGGATGTGAAATGGGGCGGAATGAGGAAGAAGACAGGATAAGGGTTTCAAATTTGATGGATCCGTCAAAATTTGGACGAGGCGTCCTCTAGTTTGACGAGGCTATCAAATGGATCCGTCAAAATTTGGACGGATTCATTAACGTGGCCAAAACGGATGGAATCCGTCCAAAATTTGGGCGAGGCGTCAATATTGTGATGGAATACGCCACAATTTGAACGGAGCGTTGATGTATGTCAACCAGATAATATATTTTGATCTATTTTAAATCTCATTTCTCAAGTTTTTAGCGACATTTTATATCAAATATAATAAATATCGTCATACTATAGTTTATTTCTGAAAATAGTAGATATCATAATTTTCCACTATTTTGAATTATTTTGAGGCTTATCAGCCTAATTTTATTATCAGATTTACCGTGGTTTTTCTGTTTCGTTTTGTTTTGTACAGATACCACATAGTGAAGTCTGGAAGTCGTGACGTAAAGCTCGACGGATGCCTAATTATCAAAACAAATCTTATACGAATCCGATTTTGACAAGACCCGGCGCAGACCGGGTAGATACCGGTCCACACCGGGAAGATATCCAAAATTTATCAAAGATTGGCAAATATTGGCGCATTTAATGGCTCTGACACCTAACTGGTTGCCAAGATTCCGGCGCAAACCGGGAAAATACCGGCGTACGCCGTGAATGGACAAATTCGATTATTTCCCTAGCCACTATTCACATTCAGAGACGTTCCTATATATATTTGCATATCACAAAAAGGAAGGGGGGGACTGGTTTTATTTCCTCTTCTTTATCTTGAAGGCAACATTAACAAAGGCTCTTAAAGCCAAAATAATTTAGTATCAAGTTAGCTATATCCATCACAAGGGTAATCCTGGAATGCTAGTTTAACTTCTTGGGGTATGGTATGCTACTTGGAGCAAGCTTGACATCTTAGTGCAATCCTCATTAATGATCACTAGAGGAGGAAGAAAGCTTTTTGATGCCGTTACAACCTGATCGGTTGAAGTCGGTAACATATTATTCTAGTTTTATTTTGTTTTGTTAATCTAATTGCTATGAATGCTAAATTAAATATGTTAGTATTCGTAGTAATGAGTGGCTAGACTTGTAACTAGCCAAGGCATGTAATTGAACTATTTAATCTCTTTTGGTTGATCGGATAATGATTATGTTATGTATGTTTATTTTCGACTGTGTTGAAGCTTTTTCTACTTGTATTGATTGCTTGTTTGTATTGGAGTAATTAACCAATACTAGCACACACACACTTAATGGATACCGAACGGAGATATTAGGTGTGAGAACGAGGTAGAAAAAACGGAAGGTAAAGTTGACCATTATCGGAGTTCGATTTCTTATCCGGGGAATGAACTAATTTGTACTCGTGAATTTATCATGTCAAATCATTAGGTTTATGGCTCTTACACCAAGGAGGAGGCATAGAACAATTTCGTACACTCGTATGAGGGGAATTGTTAGAATAGGAGTACACCGTGTCACACACTTGGACACCCTTAATAGGCCGATGGATCATATCCTTGAAACTGAAAGAGACTGTTGTTCAATGAAATTGTCTTGGTTAGTATCTTTATTATTAATCGTTAAATTTATTAGTGCCGTAAAACTATTATTTTTATGTTAAAACTGCGACTTAGATCAAGATAATAATAGCTAATTGGTGTTTAATCACACTTTATATTGTGATTCCTTGTGGAGACGACCTTGTTCACTAGACTAGACTACAATTCGACCCGGTACACTGCCGGTTAGATTGGAACCATAGGAAAGTCCACATCAAGCGTCCAAATTTTGGTCGGATTCCGTCCTTTTTGGTCAGTGAGTGAATTTTGACGGAAAAGAACGAATATTGTGACATTTTATCTATATTTGGACGAAATCGTCCAAATTTAGACACGGAACCTGAAAAAAATGTTAGAAAAAGTTTGACTTGAAATGAAACATCACACCTTGCAGTGACCTGATTTACCAATTTCCCGCTTTTTGTCCTATACTGATTTTGTACGTTGTTATAATCAAATCGGTAAATGGTACATGCATTGCACATTTGTGAGTGCATTTATTAGAAATACAAATCGACAAAACTCGTTATCGCCTCCGCTGCGACTCCAACCCCCACCCCTACCATCCTATCTTACTCCACCCAATCCTTACCATCCACCCATACTCGCTGCCCCCACATTACTACTACTACCTTACATTACCCTCACCTTTACCCCCTTATACCTACCCACACCTTTTTCTTACCCTCACACCCCCACTCACCCATAATAATCCTTACCCCCCTCATACCACCCACCAACCCACACCTTACCCTGCCTCTCAGCCACCCTAGTCCACTTAATCACCATAATCACCATGTCTTTACCCTCAATATAATCCCAATCTACCTATTTATGGAATGGGAGCTTTAATCGATGATCATTTTCGTGTGGAGTTTGAGGATGAATGCAGCCTAGATCTTGGTTTTGAGAAGGAACCTGAAATTTTGGCCATAGAAAATGCTGTGAAGGTCCTTTTGCAGGGTTTGGGTGAAGATGTTAATCGTGAAGGTATCCGGAAAACTCCTCTCCAGGTGGCTAAAGCTCTTGAGAAGGGACTAAAGGTGATCATTTTTTTTATTTTATTATTATTATTATTAATAAAACTACTTATGTTTACATGTGAGACGTTAGTGGTGCAACATGTGCCATGCAAGTTCTAGGTCATCTCTTTCCCCGTTTGTTTTATTTCTAGTCTTTAGAATTTGCTAGCCCGTCCACTAAAAAAAAACAGAATTTTCTAGCCATTTTGTTTTATTTCTAGTCTTTAAAAGTTGCTAGGATATGGTCCGTGGTGCTATATTCCTTTGCTAGAATATCCTTTTTTTTTAATTTTGTTTCTAGTTTTTTATGTTTGTCTAAATGCCTTTATGTTGTTTATTGAGTGGAAAGTTGGACCATGCTTGTTTTTTTGTTGTCCTGTTTTTGTCTTTAGGTTCCTGTTGACTGACCATAGTGCTATCACTGAAAATATGAATAGTTTTAAGCCTTTATTCAACTTTGATGGCATCTTATGCAGGAAATGGTAGTTGGGTACTCCCTCCAGTTTTTTTTTACTTGTACAATTTGTACAAGTAAAAAGCAGCAAATATTGTCTTTTTCTTATTCCACCCTTAAGTATTAGAGAGAGATTAAAAGTAAGATTGCATTAGTTGTAATCAAGACTATATTAGTCCTTTTATTTCCATGTCAAACATGTGTTTCACTTTTTTAAATCTTCGTGATTTTAACAACTATTCAAATAATCAGGAACATAGGAGGGTGTAATAAGTTGGTATTCAGTCATGTTTAACTATGTAGTTTAGTAATGGACAATACACTTCAATGGGATGTTAATATCCCCTTTTTTTCGTTACTATCCTAGTATTTCTATGGATCTTACTGTGGTAGCCGCTTCATTGTATACACTTTTTCTATCTTTTGGCATCCTTTAAATAAATGGTAATCTTGGAAAAATCATTGCTTATAGAAATGCTTCCCAATTACTTTTCACTTTTAGCTAATGCAAAATTGTTGGTTGATGACATTGGTTCATGGCATTCACAAGGGGAGTGTACTCCTTTTTTTCCTTTTCCGGTTAGTTGTAATGGAAGTTTGATTGGTGAATTTGGATTTTTTGTTACAAAGGGATAACTGGTAAGATCTTGAGGACATGGATGCCGCTTTTTGTGCACTTGGTGAGGATATGCCTAACAATGGGCAGAGAATTTCACACTTGATCCATTAATCATGTTCACATTGATTAAAGGTCATATCTTTGCTTCCTCCTACAAACTTTTGCCATGTGGCACTTTTCGATTAATTTTCTAGTACCATATTTTTGCTTTAATCTTTTGGTGCATCATTTGAGTTCTTTTAAACTGAGTGGGCTAAGAGACAAGGATGAAATTGGAGATTCATCAATAATTGAACTTTTGATTCTGTTGCATGACATTTTTTAGAGCTAGAAAGAACTGTTTTTTGATTGTGGTTCAAGTTAATAGTTAATAGGAGTCACAGGGTGTTCTTGGTTATGACCATGGTTGACAAGTTAATTCTTTGCCTCTCTGTCATTTGTTTTTCACTATTTGAAATGTTACCCAGCCTTTGAACTTAATTATATCCCTGTTGTGTCTAGGCTACAGAATGAAGGCACTGAACATTGTCCACGGTGCACTATTTTCTGGGGCTGGATTGGAAAATGGAGTTGGCCATGCTGGAGGAATGGGTGGTCTAGTAATTGTTCATGATCTAGACTTCTTTTCCTATTGTGAAGCATGCTTGCTTCCTTTCCAGGTTAAGTGTCATGTGGGCTACGTCCCTTGTGGACAAGTAGTCGTTGGTCTTAGCAAGCTTTTGAGGGTTGTTGACACCTTTGCCAAACGACTTCAAGATCCACATCGCTTAGCAGATGAAGTCTGTAAATCATTGCATCATGGTATCAAGCCCGCAGGTGTTGCCGTCGTTCTCCAGTGTTTCCACATTCATTCTCCGAAAACCGCTTCTACTTTTCTCGATGTGAATGATCATGGATGGACAAAAACACTGATTACTTCAGGTTCTGGCTTGTTTGAAACTAAGAAAGCAGATGATTGGTCTGATTTTCTAAGTCTTCTAAAGTTCAAAACCAAAAACCTGGCTAATGATGCCGGCTTAAACGGATCTCTTGACAAGTGTGGGTGCCCATTGAAATCCTCATCCAAAACAAATCCAGTAGATCCAGCAATGATGACTACTGTAGTTTCAATCATTCGATCTCTCGGTGAAGACCCATTGAGGGAAGAACTTATAGGAACACCTGCTCGTATCGTAACATGGTTAATGAACTTCAAAAAGTGCAAACTTCTCGTGTAAAAGCACGTCGAGCAGGGCCAGGTTGGACTGACTTCTCGCGTGAAAGTTTAGGACGAGCAGGGCCAGGCTAGTGCTGACTTCTCGTTTAAAAGCACGGCGAGCAGGGCCAGGTTAGTCTGACTTCTCGCGTGAAAGTGTTGCACATGTGTTTGTCCTGTAAAATCAATAAAAACCATGCGTAATGTAAAATAAAATAATAGTAAATCAACGTACCGTTTGCTTAGCCGAGTAATCTGTTGGTGCCGAACTAAAGTCGGTCTTACAGAAGGCTCACTCGAAGGCGAGTTCCACATATGATGCCGACCTGAAGCCGGACTTACAAAAGGCTCGCCCGAAGGCGAGTTCCAAATATGATGCCGACCTGAAGCCGGACTTACAGAAGGCTCGCCCGAATGTGAGTTCCAAATATGGTGTCCACCTGAATTCGGTCTTACAGAAGGCTCGCCCGAAGGAGAGTTCCAAATATGGTGCCGACCTAAAATAAGACTTACAGAAGGCTCGCCCGAAGGTGAGTTCCAAATATGAGAAAGCTCGTCCCGACTCTTTAGGTCGGGAGAGTTCTAAAAATAAGTAGTGTGATCATTTAAGTTGTAGAAAAACCTGGTAAGAGCTTGTATCTTGAGAGCTCAGATTTGGAGAGCTGGGGAGCTCGGCCCAGATCTTGGAAAATAAGGGAGAAAGCTCGCAGGTTATTTTGGTGTTATAGCAGCATGTTTCTGGTGATAATCGGGTATCGAAACGGACTCCGATCAGCACGAAATTTGGAGGCCTCGTTCCTCCCGCCTTCTTCTTCAACCTGAACGGTGGAAATTTTGTTTCAACGGCTCAATCTCTGGCAATCTTCCAATCTGACTGCTGCATTTTGGTGATACAACAACAACTTTGCGGAGACGATTGGGCATTGAAACGGACTCCGATCGACATGAAATTTGGAGGGCTTATTCGCCCATCCTTATTATTCAATATGAACGGTGGAAATTTTGTTTTGACGGCTCAATCTCCGGAAATTGGCCACCGATCTGACTGTTGTGTTTTGGTGATACATCAGCACTTTCCGGCGACGATCGGGTATCGAAACGGACTCCGGTCGGCATGAAATTTGGAGGGCTTGTTCCTTCCACCTTATTCTTCAATCAGAACGGTGGAAATTTTGTTTTGACGGCTCAATCTTTGGAAATTGGCCGTAGATCTGACTGCATTTTTTATATTGGATTTTGAACAAATTTGTCAGTAGGAGGCCATCCTTCTAGCGCCATTTGACGATGCTGGAAATTGTCGATGATAAACACGGGGCTGTTCTCCTCACGACAACCTGCAAAAGGCTTCAAGAACAATAAAAACGATGAAAGATGGGGTGTTTTGGTGGTGGTTTAGGCTGGACTTGAGAAACTGTATCTCAAACTGCCTACGTATCCAATGCCTGTATTGGAATCAAGTTTTGGTAGTTCCTTAGGGCTGATTTATATAGAGGAGAGTTATGCCCTAAGGCGCCATGAGCCTTGTCCTTGTTGGGCTTGGGTTTCGTGTTCCCTAAGGAAAAGATAACTACGATTTAATCTCCTTAATTTTAGGAGATAATTATAGACATATTTGACTGTCAGAATCAGAGTATTAAATATGAGGGATTATTCCCATATTTATCTGATTATCACACTCGTGGGAAATACGATTGATGATCGACTATGGCCGACTTAGATGGCCCGAGCTGAACAGGCTGAACCCTTATGTGTTTGGGTCGACCTACGGAGGTCGGGGAAGATAGCCAAGCTGTGCATAAGCGGTTTGGTTCGAGAGGGATTTGAGCCGACCTATAGGGTCGGGTAGAGACAGGTTTGATCACAAGTGCAGGCCGACCTGAAGGGGTCGGAGGATAGTGACCGAGCTCTTGCAGCTCGGGTACTGAAGGTTCTGGCCCTTGATGAATGCTTTTCTCTATCTTACACGTGGTGACGTGGTTAGGTTCAATTTTTCGCATTATCTTAGGGCCCGTTTGGATTGAAGTAAATAGATAGAAAAGAAAATGAAAGATAGTAACAGAAAAGAAAGGAGAGGGGAATGGGGGATTGTGAAGTTTATTTTGAGTGTTTGGATAGAACTAGACGGAAAAGAAATGAAGGTTTAAAAATGTGTTTGGAATATTAATGGAAAAGAAAAGAGATGATAGGATTATAAATGATTTTCAATTTTAGACATTAAGTTAGTGAGAGATTAGTATTAAATTTAAGGTTATTTAAGTACTTATATAAAATATATTTTTTGAAGGGGGTAAATAAATAAAATATTTGAAAAAGAATACTATTTCCTTCCAAATCTTGGCAAGAATGACAGAAACAGACGATAAGTAATTGTTAAGAAAGTTATCTATTGCTTTCCATTGGTCTCCTCTCATTTCCCTCCCAACTAAACAATCCAAACACTCAATTTATTATCCTTCCAAATCTTCTCATTTCTTTTCCCTTACAATCCACCCAACCAAACAGGGCCTTAGTGATTTATCCAACTCCGACCAAAAGAGTGGAGAGAGAGGGGGTTGAAGCAATTAGAGCTTCTCTCTCACCCTTGGTGCTTACCTGTTTCTATTTCGATCCATTCAAATCCAGGTAAACCACTAGATCAAGCACGCTTTTATGTGCACTCCATCACCGGAAAGTTGTTTTTTTTTTTTCGCGATAAGTAGCTATCTATCTGTGGAAGATTCTCGTGAACTAAGCTTGTTATGAGCTACACTGATTTGTTTTTGTTACAAAATTTTAGTAGGTGTTTTCGTCGCTCGTGAGGGTGATCTATCGAATATGGCGAAAGCAGCTGCAGCAGTGGCTCCTCAACCAGTGTCTGCTCAAGTTGTACGTTATTTTTTCGTTTGTTATCGAGATCAAGGTTCCTTTGTTTTGTCGGCTAGCTAAATTGTCTGCTTTCAGCCTTAGTTTTAGCTTTGATTTACCTCTATTTTCTTCCGAATAGGTTGGGAATGCCTTTGTGCAACAATATTACCATATACTGCATCACTCGCCAGCGCTTGTACACAGATTTTATCAAGACGTAAGCAAGCTTGGACGCCCCGAGGATGACGGATCCCTGTCTGTCACCACCACTATGATTGTAAGCTTTTAATTTTACTCTAAAATTCTAAATCTCTTGTGAGTTTTTCCAAATTCTGTTTTTGTATTAGAATTGTATTAGCCAGGTGACTAGATTTGAGAAAGCTAGGTCTTTGTTATGTGTGAGAATATCTTATGCAGTCTGTTATGCTTTTTCCAGATCTAATGTCAAAGATAGAATGATAGATGGATAGACAAACAGTGTTATTTCTTGTCTAAAGTTTTCCATCATTAGCATCACATGATTAAATTCGAGTTTCCCAGTACGAGTTACCGGTTACTCTGAATTTCGAGGTTTTGAAAAATGATAATAGATCTCTGAAAATTACCTTTTCTTTCTTGTGCTCCTGGCATCTGTGTTCTTAAATTTGTGTAAACGTGGTTTTTTTTTTTTTTTTTCAAAGTTACCATGATGATTTTTTCCACTTTGGGTGTGAAGAAGGCAAGTAGTTGACTATTGGAACCTGTCTGTGAAGGAAAGGCTAATGATATACTTAAGGCATAAAAATGAACTTGGAAGACAGTGAAATGATTTTAGGAGATATGGTTGAGACCACTTTCTGCAAGACTGGTTTCTAAAAGACTTTTAAATTTGCACTGCAATCACAGCGTTGCTGAAAATGTACTCTCGTGGTTTGAATTCACAGGCTATAAATGAAAAGATACTGTCTCTTAACTATGGTGACTTTAGAGCCGAAATCAAGTCTGTGGATGCACAGGAGTCTTTCAATGGAGGTGTACAAGTACTTGTAACTGGTTACCTGACAGGGATAGACAACATGATTCGCAATTTCTCCCAGTGCTTCTTCCTTGCGCCCCAGGATCAAGGCTACTTTGTCTTGAATGACATCTTTCGCTACGTAGAAAGCAGCAATCAGCCAGATGAAAAGCAGGTTTTAGTTGATGATGTGGTGGACCCTGTTACCCAGGAACAAAGTAAGTCACATGTCATTTACAATTGTGATGTATGCTTAATTACTCTGACAAATTCATGGATTTATTGGTGAATTACAGGTCCTGTACCTCCTGCAGTTCAGGAAAATCATGCTTCTGATGAAAGTAAGCATGCGGATGAGGTTACCGAGGGTGAAGTGTTTAACCCGCCAGAGAAGGGAGATGTTCCGACTGTTGAGGAGGAAGTGAAAGTTCCTGAGGTTGTTGATGCAGTTCAGGATGATTCACAACCGGTGGTTGAATCTGACAGCAAAGTTGAAGAAGTGCAAAAGAAGTCTTATGCTTCTATTGTAAGTTTCTCAATATAAGTTAATTACATGGGAATCGAATCCGGCCTAGTGGTACATGCCATTGCACTTCTTGGTGAGAACCAGGGTTCGATTCCCATCCCCACCCTGAACAAAAAATATCCTCCCCCCACCCCCATCCCCATCCCCATCCCCCACTAAAAAAAAGGTTAATTACCTTTTACATTAGAGACACTATAACCTTTGCGGTTGCTCATATAGACCCCTGTAACCAATGCTTCGGTTGTACTTCATGTTCTTGAATGTGAAAACGGAGTGTGCACCGCTGCCTATTTGTCGCCAACGCATCCCTACTTCCAAATTCAGATAGCAATAATTTTCTTTACTGTGTCAACTCATGTCATTTTAAATGCTTTGATATTAATGTCTCAAGTGATGCATTTAAAGGAAAAAATGGTTCCATTTTCATCTCCGGCACCAGCCCCAAAGAAATCTCCTCAAAAGAGCCAGGAACAGCAATCAGTCCCACCTCCTGCCTCAGAAACTGATGGACAAATTCCATCTTCTGGTGCTTCTGATAATGGAAATATCCAAGAGGGTGAAGGCATGATGTTCTGAATCTTTAAACTGGAAAAAATTATTCATATGATTTTATTTAGCAGTTTCCTAATAGCCTTTTCTTGGGTACCATGGTACAGCTGGCTACTCAATGTACGTAAAGGACTTGCCAATGACTGCTACCGTGTCGATGCTCGAGAACGCGTTCAAGAAGTTTGGGCAAATTAGGAGTGGGGGTATTCAAGTCCGAAGCATCAGAGTATGCTCGTACTTTCTCTCCTGAATATGATCTCATTTAGAAACCGCCCTAATAATTCGTTTACTTTCTAATTACAGCAACAGGGATTTTGTTTCGGTTTTGTGGAATTCGAGGTGCCAATTGCCGTTGAAAAAGCACTTGAGGTGCGTTCTGTTTTATGTTCTGAGCTTTTATCTGTTTTTGTGGAAATATTGTGACTGATAAACTACTTTACTTGATTTCTGAGTAGCCCCAATGTACAGGAAGGAAATACAATCAACTTAAATCATAATGAGATGTGTGATTTGATCAAAATTATTATTTGACAGATTTCGAATGAGACTTTTACAGGTGATGATTCCCTATAACCGGATCCTTTTGATTTTAGGCAAGAGAATTATATTGTATATAATCGGAATCTATAGAACTAGCCTTGATTTTCAATGATCCTCTACACACTGGATTTTAGATGTTTGACGACAATACTAGCTTGGAAATAAAATTCTCATTTTTTTAGGCAGTGCCTTTCTGAGGACTTCATTGTTTGTTGAGCAGTTGGAACATCTTCTATTGGGATGGTGCTATAATCCAGCTTTTCTTTGACAACATGTTGATCAATTGCTACATGTTTTGTTTGATCATCGTATAGTGGGTTGTTGGTAAAACTTATTGCTGACTGATTATCACAAGTCTTACTTAAAATTAGCATAGGTATTTCGATTCATGTTTGAGTACAAGGCTTGTACATTTCAAGTTACTAAGAAAGAAAGGCTATTATAAACCAATTGAAGATCCTTTCAAGTCAAAGCATCTGTGAATGTTATATTCAGTACAGAGCAGATTCCCCATTGTCACAAATCGAACATCATCATGCATACAGTAAACATATGCCCAGAAACTTCATTGATAGAAAAAAAATCTGAAGTTATTCTCATCATAATTAACTTAGACGATAATATTACTTTCTTTTGAGCAGTTCCAGTAAGTTAAACACAATCGAATACCTTGCTATTCGACTTGATTTCTGAGTAGCTTTTGTAGAAGTGTGTGAGTGTGTGTATAGGTGGACTTAAATGATACACAATGAAATGGGGCTTGATTATAGGTGATTATTGCCTATAGAGTCAGACTTGCTTTTCATTGGTTCTCACCACATATACTCTGAATAGCAACTGTACCCTCATTTATTTTGTCTACCATCACCCGGATCCTTTCTCTCTAATTTAAGAAACATTTCTTCTTTTTGGATTTTTTATTGCATCTGGGTTTGTGGTTTTATGTTTGAAGTTTGCCATTGGTGTGAAATTGTTTTGTGATTGGGCGGCATTGTAGATTGCTCTTTGTGGAATGGGAGCTTTAATCGATGATCATTTTGTGTGTAGCTTGAGGATGAATGCGGCCTAGATCTTGGTTTTGGGAAGGAACCTGAAATTTTGGCCATAGAAAATGCTGTGAAGGTCCTTTTGCAGGGTTTGGGTGAAGATGTTAATCGTGAAGGTATCCGGAAAACTCCTCTCCGGGTGGCTAAAGCTCTTCGAGAAGGGACTAAAGGTGATCCTTTTTTAATTTTGTTATTATTAATAAAACTACTTATGTTTACATGTGTGACGTTAGTGGTGTAACATGCACCATGTGAGTTCCTTGTCAGCTCTTTCCCCATTTGTTTTATTTCTAGTCTTTAGAATTTGCTAGCCCGTCCACTAAAAAAAAACAGAATTTGCTAGCCCTTTTGTTTTATTTCTAGTCTTTAAAAGTTGCTAGGATATGGTCCGCGGTGCTATATTCCTTTGCTAGAATATCCTTTTTTTTATTTTGTTTCTAGTTCTTTATGTTTGTCTAAATACCTTTATGTTGTTTATTGAGTGGAAAGTCGGACCATGCTTGTTTTTTTGTTGTCCTGTTTTTGTCTTTAGGTTCCTGTTGACTGACCATAGTGCTATCATTGAAAATATGAATAGTTTTATGCTTTTATTCAACTTTGATGGCATCTTATGCAGGAATTGGTAGTTGGGTACTCCCTCCAGTTTTTTTTTACTTGTACAAGTAAAAAGCGGCTATTATTGTCTTTTTCTTATTCCACCCTTAAGTATTAGAGAGAGATTAAAAGTAAGATTGCATTCGTTGTAATCAAGACTATATTAGTCATTTTATTGTTCATGTCAAACCTGTGTTTCACTTTTTTAAATCTTCGTGATTTTAATAACTATTCAAATAATCAGGAACAGAGGAGAGTGTAATAAGTTTGTATTTAGTCATGTTTAACTATGTAGTTTAGTAATGGACAATACACTCCAATGGGATGTTAATAACCCCTTTTTTGTTACTATCCTAGTATTTCTATGGATCTTACTGTGGTAGCCGCTTCACTGTATACACTCTTTCTATCTTTTGGCATCCTTTAAATTAATGGTAATCTTGGAAAAATCATTTCTTATAGAAATGCTTCCCAATTACTTTTCATTTTTAGCTAATGCATAATTGTTGGTTGATGACATTGGTTCATGGCATTCACAGGGGGGTGTGCTCCTTTTTTTTCCTTTTCCTGTAAGTTGTAATGGAAGTTTGATTGGTGAATTTGGAATTTGTGTTACAAAGAGAACTGGTAAGATCTTGAGGACAAGGATGCTGCTTTTTGTGCACTTGGTGAGTTTATGCCCAACAATAGGCAGAGAATTTTACACTTGATATTCATTAATCATGTTTACATTGATTAAAGGTCATATCTTTGCTTCCTGCTACAAACTTTTGCCATGTGGCACTTTTCGATTAATTTTCTAGTACCAAATTTTTGCTTTAAATCTTTTGGTGCTTCATTTGAGTTCTTTTAAACTGAGTGGGCTAAGAGACTAGGATGAAATTGGAGATTCATCAATAATTGAACTTTTGATTCTGCTGCATGACATTTTTAAGAGCTAGGGAGAACTGTTTTTTGATTGTGGTTCAAGTTAATAGTTAATAGGAGTCACAGAGTGTTCTTGGTTATGACCATTGTTGACAAGTTAATTCTTTGCCCCTCTGGCATTTTTTTTCACTATTTGAAATGTTACCTAGCCTTTGAACTTAATTATATCCCTGCTGTGTCTAGGCTACAGAATGAAGGCACAGGATATTGTCCACGATGCACTATTTCCTGAGGCTGGATTGGAAAATGGAGTTGGCCATGCTGGAGGAATGGGTGGTCTAGTAATTGTTCGTGATCTAGACTTCTTTTCCTATTGTGAAGCCTGCTTGCTTCCTTTCCAGGTTAAGTGTCATGTGGGCTACATCCCTTGTGGACAAGTAGTCGTTGGTCTTAGCAAGCTTTCGAGGGTTGTTGATACCTTTGCAAAACGACTTCAAGATCCACATCGCTTAGCAGATGAAGTCTGTAAATCATTGCATGATGGTATCAATCCCGCAGGTGTTGCCGTCGTTCTTCAGTGTTTCCACATTTATTCTCCGAAAATCGGTTATACTTTTCTTGATGTGAATGATCATGGATGGACAAAAACACTGATTACTTCAGGTTCAGGCTTGTTTGAAGATAAGAAAGCTGATGATTGGTCTGATTTTCTAAGTCTTCTAAAGTTCAAAACCAAAAACCTGGCTAATGATGCCGGCTTAAATGGATCTCTTGACAAGTGTTGGTGCCCATTAAAATCTTCATCCAAAACAAATCCAGTAGATCCAACAATGATGACTGCTGTAGTTTCAATCATTCGATCTCTCGGTGAAGACCCCTTGAGGGAAGAACTTATAGGAACACCTGCTGGTTTCGTAACATGGTTAATGAACTTCAAAAAGTGCAATCTGGAGATGAAGTTGAATGGAGGGTTGGTACTTAATGGGACAGTCAGCCATGGTGAAGAGCATATATGTTCTGAGCTTAACTTATCATTTTTGTCCCAATGTGAGCATCATTTGCTCCCTTTCTATGGAGTAGTCCACATAGGGTATCTCTCTTGCAAGGGAGTCAATTCAATTGGAAGATCTGTCCTTCATTCGATAGTTCATTTTTACGGTTTCAAGCTCCAAGTACAAGAAAGGCTAACAAAGCAAGTTGCTGAGACGGTGTCATCACTTTTAGGTAAAGATGTGATGGTAGTGGTAGAAGCTGAGCATACTTGCATGATATCTAGGGGTATTGAGAAGTTTGGGAGTAATACTGCCACTTTTGCTGTTTTGGGGCAATTTTCTTCCAACCCTGCACTTAGGACAAATTTTTTGCAGAGCATTCCGAGTTTTTGTAAGAGGGAAGGATGATACGTACTGGATATTACGTCATGATCTATTCTACTTATGGTGATACAAAGTTGCATTAAAAACAACAGCTTGATGCATTAAAGCTGCGAGATTTTGTGAATGTAGATATGGGTTTTAATACATGGGGTTTTATTCATTCAAAGCGAGGGTTGGCATCATTGTTTTTATCCTTTATACTGTACCAATTTGTGAAATATACAAGTATTTCCTTGTTGCTGGGATGTGGGTGATGTTGCACCTGGAGAAGCTTCGGCTATGTATCAAGCTTGGGCTTTTGGCTATAGCTATTTTCTGGGGCTTTTTCCAGAATCTTCAAGTGGTGCTGGAAGACTTCTCTCCCCTTGGCTGTTGTTTTTCTTCTATTTAACAGGAAGGGGATTTTCCCTGCCTATTTTTTTGCTTAAAAAAAGGTCTGTAATTTCTTTATTGTGTAGACTCATGTTCTTATTCCCAGGGATTTTGTTCTCCTCTCCTGTGTATCCAATAGCGCTTAATAAAATTTGTTCATTTTTGAGTTCTCATATTAACCCTAGTTGTTTGTAGAAAATTGAAATCCATGACGTTATTCGTCATTAGTCCTTGTTGCTGTTATGGGCAACCCATATATCATACTTAGTAGTAGACTATTAATTTTGCATCCTTGTACTACCATTTTGTCTTTTAGTGGGTTTTTTTTTTTGGGGGTGGGGGGTGGTGGGGGGAACGTCGTTTTGATCGCAGGAGTTCTTTTTTATTTTATTTTATTTTTTATAGGTAAAACGAAGTCGTATGCTTTGGTACGGTGTTATCACATCAACGTGTTTATCACTAGAGTTTGTATTTGAAGCATTCAATTCTCTTATTCGAGTTTCGGAAATTTTAATTGTGGAACTCTGGTTCGACTTTTTGTACATGAAGGTGCATTTCGATCTTCAGAATTTTTTGATTAAGTAAAACGAAGTCGTATGATTTGGTATGGTGCCACAGAAACTACTAGAAAATAAAATATTGTAAAAATTAGACAAGGAATGAGAATGTTCATTCGATCTATGATACATAAAAGATACATAAAAATAAAAAAACGAGATCCAACTCTCATTTATCTTACTTATCCTTCGGTTAATTTACTTCGATAATAAAAGATAAGAAAATGAAAATCTTCCGAACCTTTTCTTTTTTATTTCCTTTTATTAGTATTAGTTAGGGTTAAGTCTGACATGAATAATATTCTACGACTAACAATTCATTTATTCTAGTTTGGGAAATTTTAATTTTGTTATTATGTAGTTTTTATTGGTTCACAGAAACTCTGGCTTGACTTTTTTTGCACGAAGGTGCATTTTGATCTTCAGGATTTTTTCCCCACATGTAACCTTTTTTGCTGCAAGACGCAGGCATATTGTCATCTTTAGAGGATGGTTTAAATGATTTTCTAAGCATTGAAGTAGGTTGATATCTTCTTTATTTTTGCTAAAGTAAATTTATTGCAGACATAAAAACTATAACCGGTGCATAAAAAAATTGAGGGCACACCGTGCATCGCACGGTGGCCCCCACTAGTATATATATATGATATGATACAATCTTTTTACTGTTGGTCTACCATAAATCATTTTCTTATTAAGTTTTTTTTTTTTTTCATTAAATGAAATATATAGTATTTTTATTTATATTATCCTTTACAATAAACGTTATTGATTTGTGAAGTTAATCTAAATGAAAAAAATATAGTGAATGTTTTGTTTTTTTTTTTTTTGAGGAAATATTATGAATGTTTATCTTAAAATCTTTATACAATGATTTTTTTTTTGAGAAACCAAAGAATTTTATTAATCAACATCATCAAAACATGCGGTCAAAATATCTTCAGGAGGCGAATTGCCCTAAGAAGTCGTAGAATCTAAATGCAAAGCATGTCGCGCTAGAAGGTGCGCAGGTACATTGTCAGTCCGGCAGACAAATGAAAAAGAAATAGAAGTAAAAATAAGGAGTAAAGCCAAACAATCCCGCAATAAGCAGTAATGTCTTCCATAGGCTGTCGAAGCCGCTGCACGCATGCCAAACAATCACTTTCCACCTCCAATCGGAACACATTCAATCGTTGCGCCTTCCCCAGTGCCAGATAAATAGCCCGAAGCTCCATATAATCCGGCTGACCTCCCCCGTCAAAGGGGTAGCTCATCGAGTGCATGACTGCCCCTGCCGAATCCCGAAAAACAAGTCCGACTCCCGCCCTATCTTCTGGTACTGCGGCATCCACATTACATTTCACTACCATGATTCATTTGGTATCATGGTTGTGCGTGAAATTTGAAACATTAATGAGAATCTATGATATAAGTGAAAATTTATGGTAGACGGCCATGATTAATTTCTTATTCTCTCTCTCGCATACACTAGGAGTATATAGGTGTGAGTTGGATGATGTAGGTGTGAGTTGGATTAATAATGACCCTCTACTTGGCATAACCTAAAAATACTCGTTGCATCATAATTTTTCTCATGATATAACAATAAACATTCATATAGTAAAAAGAAAAAGAGGAAACTTGAAAAAATAGCTTAAAAGGTTAATATTTTAAAAATGCTTAAGGAAAACAAAACATTTAAAAAATATGCTTCAAAAGGATTTCGTAGAGATTTCACGGCATATATGCACCAAAAGGATTTTAGATCATATTTTTCAAATGTGTATTTTTGAAGCATAATTTTTTAAATATAATCCAAAGGCAAACTTTTTATTCAATTTGTCTTTATATTGAAACTTATTTATAACATAATACCCATTTAAAGGGACAATTATTCAAAAGGACGCATATTTGACTTAATTAGGCAAAAAGGACACCCGAAAACAAACACTTAGTTATAAGGACAAAAAATAGGTAGATAGACCCAAATACCCTTAATGAAGGAAAAAGAAAAAAAAAATAAAAAAAAGGAGGGACGGACGGATCCATTATGCTGCTGTTGCTACTAGTCTTCATCCCAAATACTAGTCATAATTCCCACCCTGTTTACTTTTATTTTTTTTATTTAATGCTGCTGTTGTGGTTTTTTTTTTTTTTTTTTTATAAATTTTAAAAATTATAATGCAGGCGAATTTTTTTTTTTTCAATACCACCGTGATGGTGTGACCATCCCGATACATTGACCACCGCGATGCCGTGCACACCCTGATGCCGTGACCACCGCGATACATTGACCATCGCGATGCAATTTTTGCTGGGTTTTTCCCTGTTGTTAATTGTTCTTCTTACTTGCTCACCACCTACCATGGTTGCTTCTGCCCTGCTACTTAAACTGCATCTGTAGCTATGTGAGCAAGATAATAATTTATAGCCTAAATAAACAAGAAACTACACATCTGGGCAAGGTAATAATTGATAGCCTAAAATAGTCTGTGTTTAATGTGTCAACTTTAAGTTGTTTTTTTTTTTTTTTTTTTGGACTATAATGTTGTTGATGAATTAGATGTGAAATACTCTGTTAATGAATTTATTTGAGTGTGAACGAAACAGGAATTTTGCAAATTGCTTTCTCTGCTTTGTATAGTAATTCCTTTGTGTTTGTTAATTTATGCAGTGACATCAACAATTTATGCATTGATCACCGTGATGAAGTGACACCGCGATGCAGTTACAACCGCGATGCAGTGACCACCGCGATGCACTGACAACCGCGACGCAGAGACACCGCGATGAAATGACACCGCGATGCATTGACCACCGCGATGCATTGACATCGGCAATCATATATGCAGTGACATCAACATTTTATGCAGTGACATCGACAATCATATATGCGTGACATCAACAATTTATGCAGTGACATCGGCAATCAGATATGCAGTGACATCAACATTTTATGCAGTGACATCCGCAATCATATATGAATGACATCAACAATTTATGTAATGACATCGGCAATCATATATGCAGAGACATCACGATGAAGTGACACCGCGATGTAGTGGCCACCCACGATGCAGAGACACCGTGATGAAGTGGCCACCCCCGATGCAGAGACACCGCGATGCAGTGATCACCGGGATGCAGTGACATTTGATGAAACAACACCGTGATGACATTTGATATTTTTCCGACTTAATTTCATAAAATCGATTTCTTTTCTTCATAAAATCGACTTCAAATGGCTATATCTTTTGATATAAAACTACGATCAACATAAATCTTTCATCTTAATTCACATTTTTATGCCGTGACATCGGCAATCATATATACAGTGATATCAACAATTTATGCAGTGACATCGGCAATAATATATGCGTGACATCAACAATTTATGCAGTGACATCAACATTTTATGCAGTGACATCACATTTTATGTAGTGACATCAACATTTTATGCAGTGACATCACAACAGTTGTGTTCGGATCATTACTCAAAAAAAGAATGGAAAAAATAAAATATCATCCAGAAAAAAGTGCATATGATAAAACAAAAATTCATTGACAAAATATATGTTGTTAAAGCAGAATACACTTGAAAATAATTTGCGAATGGATAAAGAATGCAAACACTGTTTTACCACAGACAATTCATGTTGCAGCTCAATATGTGCAAAACAAGGAGTCTTTTCATATGAAATAACACCTTATACAATGGTAAGCAAAACAGATAAGAAAATGTAGCCCAAATACGAACATCATTTCTAAAAAAGCTCCAGTCAATTCCCTTCAATGCAGCCTTTTCAAGAGGATCTCCAACCTGCACATAAATATGCAAAATAACTTCACTGAAGCTAAGTGATTCAAAAACTTCGTAAAGATGTACATCTGTTACGATTCTCTCATAAATGCTAAACCATCCTATGATTTATAAATGGACATTTTTACAATACCTAAAAGTTGGAGCAAGTAGTAATGACATTATCATTATTCTACAACCTAACAGATAACTATAGCTCTAAGTAAAGAAATCGGTGCACCATATACAACTGCTAAGCACAATATTCACTTGCTAAGCACACAACTCCCAGGACTACTAAAAATACTACAGTTTTATGGTCTTATTATTACTACCTTTTAGAGTCTTATTCTTATTTTCCAATAAAAGCTCTCATAACACTGAAAATTGCCAGGATCAACGATGTCGATACACGATGTGACACTCGTTGTGTCACAACGGTTGTGTCCGGATCATTACTCAAAAAAAGAAAGGAAAAAAATAAAATATCATCTAAAGCCTTTCATAATCATACCAAAGCATCCAACTTTTATTTTTATTTTTTCACATTTCCAATACATTAGAATTTATTTTAGAAAGCTTTTCAGATGCTGTAGCAATGCTATAGCAGGTCTGCAAGATATAAATGCTGTAGCAATTTCTATCGAATCAAATCTATGCAACCAAATATCAAAAACTACTCAAACAATGGCAATAGCAAAATAGACGGCATATACGCAAGAGAAGATAGGAGTGAAAGTAATGAAACCTTGCAAACAATCACAATTCTCAGCTTCTTTGCGCACGGCATCGAGAACAGAATCGATCAATTCAGCACCCTCGGTGTAATGTCCTTTTGCCCAATTGTTACCGGCGCCAGACTGACCAAAGACAAAGTTATCAAGCCTGAAGATCTGACCATATGTACTGTATCTAATGCTGTCCATGGTTCCAGGCTCCAAAATGTCAAGAAACTCCAAAATGCAACCTCCAAACCAACAACTCAGCAGCAAAAAGAGAAACCATAAATGAGCACAAATAAAACAAGTATCTGGTAAAATATTTATGTTATCATGGTTCTTGAATAACCTCATCATTAGATACTTCTTTGTCCAACACAGCATCATAGACAAATTCATGCTTCTCCACTGTCAAGTCAACCTGCAGGAAATATATGAGAAATTTAGGGAATTAGCAATAAAAAAAATTAGGGAATTATATTACTGTAAAAGAAACTCTAGTGTTTTGCAAGAGTAGGAATCAACCCTTTCTTGGCTCCCGGAGACCATATAAAGATTTCTGACATTTCCGGTGAGCTCCTTCATCTTTCAATCATCCCAAATCTCTGAACAAACCCCAGCTGCAACTCCAAATCACCGATCGCAAACCTGACCCTTGTCTGAAGAAATCTTTGATTCAAAGAACTACACATTTCGCTGATTTACGATCATTGGAGGAGGAGACATAATGAATCAGTATTGCCGAAGAGCAGAGACAATGGAGCAGCGCGATGATTTTTTTTATGGCTGAAAGAAATAGAGCATATATTATAAAAGGGCAATTTTGTCAAATAAATATTATTTTGTCCTTATAACTAATGTTCTTTTAAGTGTGTGCTAAGTGTCTAATTAAGTCTCAAAACACGTCCTTATAAACAAATAACACTTTAAATTATATTGAATTTGTTAGAAGATGCCCTATAATGGTGAATTAGACAGATACTCGTGCTGCACGAGGTTCCTCCTTTTGGATTTTTCCTGAACGAGCCGGGATTTATAATTCAGTCTCGATTTCAAATAAGCCTTTGAAGTAGTGTTGTTTTTTTTTTTGACATTAGCCGTTGAAGTGTTGGGAATATTCCTTTGTGTACGTAACATGGAAATAGAGTATTCTTTTGTCCACAATGAAATAAGCCTACAATGATTTTGTACGGGTTGTAACGAAATCGTTTCGTTGTAATGAAAATTGTATTACAGCCTAGGTTGTAAAAAGTCTATTTTCATTACCTTTAAAAATGAATTGAAATATCATTTGGGAGCTCAAAGGCCTCCGATGTAATTTTTTGCTTTGGAATATTTCTCACGAGACTCTTCCTGCGGGAGACCTTCTGGCTAAGCGGCACATCATCCCTTCCCCGGTTTGTGCTATCTATGAGGAAGAGGATGAAACGATATTACATGTCTTCAAGGATTGTCTGTGGGTAAGCACTCTCTAGCAATTCAGTTTACCACGGGATAGTTGGCGCGGATTTTTGGGTATGAGGACGGTTGAGAATTGGCTACGGTTGAACTTCACGCGACAGGAGAATTACCCCCTTGGCTCCAAGTCCTGGAAATATACTTGGAGGGAAGCTCTTTCTCGGATATGGATGTGGAGAAATAGGTTAAGACACGGTCACACTAAAGATAGGCCTCCGGCCTCTATTTTCCTATCGCATGTGGTGGAACGTGCGAAGAACTTGCGGCTTGCCTGGCAGGACTTCGATTGATTGTGATAGTCTTATATTATATTTTTGTTTGAATTTTTCATGTAAGCCTTTTGACAGCCTGCTGTTTGATTATTAATAAAATGCCATTTTCTTAAATATAAAAATAAAAAAAAAAGGTGGGGAAAAAAATGAATTGAACAAGAGATAATACAAATACAAATTACCAAAACCCGTTCGCCTCCACTGCAACAACAACCCCACCACTACCACCTATCTTGCAACTCCAACCAGAGGAGGACGCATGCCCCTGGACGATAGGGGGCGATGACATGAATGGTTTCTTTTTTATAGGCCCCGAACGAGAAGTGTGATGACAATATAACATTTTTTTTGTTTTTGGCAATTTGAACAAATACATTTTATTTGAACAATGAAGTTAATAGTGGAAATTGTGTCCGGTGTATACCAAAAAGCTACGACTTATCCATCCTTTTAATTTTGGTTTGAAACAAGTAATATAATAATAATATGGTTTTCTTCACATCTTTTTTTATTATTGTTTTTATTATAATAAGATTTCTTATAATCTCCTTGTTTGATTATATAATTTGACAAGACGAATATGGGAGAAATAAATTTTAGGGGACAAATAAAATACATCTTATATATATTTGTGTATTTTTTCGATCCAAGCGGGAGACGACTACCCCGACCCAACAATGTACATCTGCCCTTGACTCCAACCCCACCCCTACGACCCTATCTTACTCCGCTCAATCCCTACCATCCAATCACTCCCACATTACACTACTACCTTACGTTACCCTCACCTCCCTATAACCACCTTATCCCTTATACCCCCCACCTCATTCCCCAACCACCAAAACATTTTCTAACCATCCTACCTCACTCACCCAAAAAAATCCTTACCCCCACTCGTACCACCCCAAAAATCTTACCCCCACTCGTATCCATGGATGGATCCAGAATTTTTTTCTAATGAGGTACGTAATTTTTATCAAAGTAAATAATTTTTTTCAAGGGTCTAAAATAATTTTCTATAGATAAAATATAGTAGCGTTATTTCCTTTTTAACGGGGTCCGCAAACCCAATTAGGTATGTGTGTATCCGCCAGTGAGTTGTACCACCCACCAACTCACACCTTATATTGCCTCTCAATCACCTTAGTCCAACCACACACCTTAGAGTATTAGCATCAAAATCCATACACCATATTTTATCTCCACAACAGGGTTAAAATGTAAGGATACAACAAAAGATACACTCAATCAACCTCCTCATCATTTCCCTACAATAGAGACCATGAACAGTGACCCCAAATATAGGGTGGTAGTGTAGTTCACCATACATATTTTTATTCATTATTTCTCCCTTTTTCTCACAAAAAATAATTTCGAAAAAATTATTTATAGATAAAGAATGAATATTTTTATGGTGTAAGATAAATATATGGATACTGATGTAGAGTACTCGGAATTTACTTGTTGTATAGTATGGATATATATTTTTAATAGTACTTTTGAAGATAGGGATATAAACTTTGATGCTACTACTCTTATTCTTAGTCACCATAATTACTCTGCCCTTACTCTCAATACAATCCCAATCTACCTACCTTATTCCATCTTACTCATGCCTACCACCTTACACTAACCCCGATTCACCCCACCATACCCTCATTGCTCATCTCACCCATGCCCCAAAAATCTTTTTGTTATTGTTTCTAAGAAATGGAATAGATTGGGTGGGTCTCAATATCCAACCCCACGTCATGGAAGGCTGCAGGAATTCTGAAACACGGGTCAGGAATCGAGAACGGCATATCGTATTACAAGTTTATAAGCATTAATTTAAAAATTCCAAGTCTACTAACGGGTCAAAGATCAATATTTAAAAAAAAATAACGGATCAGTTAATAGATATTAATGTATAATTTTTTTTAAATAGAGTAAAAAATACATAGATTTTATATTTTTTATTTAATGGATCAATTGACCCATATCATTGTACATGGAGCCGTCGGTGCTCCACCCTACGGCCCCATTCATCCATCCCAATACCCATAACCCTCACCCTGACTTACCTTAACCACTCCAACTCACCCCTTTCACCCACCACTACCGCCCCTACTGCCCTCACCACCCCACCTATCACTCTTTTACCATTACCTTTAAATCACCCCGCCCAACATTCACAGTCACATTATCCCACCCCACTCCCACCACCATATTTCCCCATTCCTCTACCTCCACCGTTCATCCTCGCCCACCGTGTCGTCTATTATGGAATTTATTTCATTTTACCGCATGCCAAACACATATAATGACTCCATATTACAACACACTCCTTTTATTTCACTCCATAACATTGCACTACACCCATCCTGGCCATTGTTAAATTTTCAAAATCTTTCATTTAACTGATGAAACCGGAAAACTATTCTGCACAAATAAGCTTGTACAAAAGAGTGACCAAGTAAGCATCTATGGGAAACAATGTGTCTACATTATACATAAGGAGGGGGTAAAATATTATTTTTACATCCAAAAAAAATAATCTCAGGAGGAGGTAGCAGAAGCAGACCTAGGAAGCTTGCTTCCATGATCTGGTGTCAGACTGTCGGTTGCTGGTCTCTTCGCTCTCAACTGCTATTTCACAAGTCAATATTAGTCAACCCCGTTTCTTCAGAGAAATAAGTCACACTATGATGTGGGGTTCACTGATTGATGTGGGTTGCCACCATGATAATAATGTAATAGTAGTACGCTGTGGCTCTAAAGCTACTAAGTTTGTTTGTTCCACCGAAAAACACATAAAAAAGAGGGATAAACTAACCAACCTTGTTAGCTGTGGGCTGATACATGTGCCTCAGCAATATATTGGTGGGTTCGGTTGATATCACTACACAGAGATTCAGTTTCAAAATTAGCCATGTATAATTTAGCTTACTGCATATGTAAGATCCTTATATGAATTACCTTGATCTGGTGGTGGCATTGTTCTCTCATGAGTTGGCCGATAAGTGACAGGCGTTGTTTTCTGAAAGAACCATTAATAACACAACAAAATTTCAGAAATTGGAAAGAAATAAAAACAAGAATTATTTTGATATCCTGGGTTCCTTTTTCATACTTTATGATGCTGGTTAGCACCGAAGGGTAACAGTCTTGATGCGAATGCAAATAGAGACGCGTATACTGTAACTCAGCAAGATCATTCTATGACAATACCAGAAACCTAGATCCAAAGAAATGCATGAACACTAGGACATGCTATGACAATACCAGAAACCTAGATCCAAAGAAATGCATGAACACTAGGACATGCTATGAAACAGCAGGCACCATAAACATTGGCCCCTAACAGACACAGTATCGTATTTCAGAACATTGAGTAAACAAGATACTACAGATTTGATACTACATGGGCAGCTGGCCGTTACATAGTTGATGACAACTAAGCAGCCAACTAATTACAACCCATAAGCCATATTCAATCATTTCCTCCTAACAACTAGGATACAAAACATAACGGAATTAGCAGATTAAAAGATACAATTCTTAATGATTCTCTACAGAGATATCAAGTTTGGAATGTAGCCAGAGTATAAATAGGCACAAACAAAGCAACAATACAAGGAACCCTGACATGGTTTCAGTAAAACAAGGGCAACCTAACAGGAGAATTTTCGACTTGCTATGGAATATTGACTACAAGGTGAAAACAAAGCAAGAATTAATTCTGCTCTCATGGTTGACACGTCAAAGACCCGTACATGATCACCTGAAATGTCCATCTATGCTAGGAATCTCCAAATGAAGTATTACTCCTTGAGTAAGACCTAGTTTACTAATTTAGAAGATATTCAAAAAGGCAGATTTAAGTAAAAGAGAAGAAAAGAACGTGATTGCGTTCCCTACCTTCAGTTTGGATTATAATGATATGACAAAAAGAAATATGTGATTTACTAAGTCCATTTACTTCTGCGCTCTTTCATATGTGGAGATTGACGGTCTTTTGAGCTGAGGAAGGTTATGATTCAAGCAGTAAAGGAAACTTGATAAGCAAGCTTGTTTATGTTAGAAAAATCTGTTGACTTCCTTTGGTATTCTTGATCTTTAAATGGTAAAAACGAACTTTAAAAGAGCACGACATGCGCATTACGTCAATAAAGTATCTTTTGGAATCCAAAGTTCAATGTGCAATAGAATCACACAAAACATACTTCATTTGGACCAAAATCAAGTAGCAAAACTCCTGGTATTTGGGATAACGGAAAAAACATTTCGAAGTAAAGGCATGAACTTTAGTTCTTTCAGGGTTGAAAAAAATCATTTGTCATATAGTATGATGATAAGTTATAATGAGGCCATGCTCCAAGATCGAGCTAATACCTAATAATGCCGGGCCTGCCAAAGAGACGGGCTTTTTCGAACAATTGCCCCCGGAGATCGATCTCAGGCTAAGCCTGATGTAGTGCCAGGCTTTCCATAGCAAATGCCCCCAAGTTAAGGTCTATTGTGCTCATGTAAAAAACATGTAACTGGTTCCTCAGAAATAAAATTTAAAAAAACATGTAATTGCTCTTTGAAGGTGTGAAACAGCACTCTAGAGAAAGTATGTGTGAACCTCCTTCGAGAGTATCCATCTCCACACTATCATGACTGATTTTTATACTATGCTATAACGCTTGAATTTCAAATAAAAATCAAAATTAAGGACAAAAATCAAGCTCCTCTACAATCCACACAACGACTCTCCACTCTACAGACCGTAAAGCAAGTAACATTACTTAAAATTAAAGATGAAACAACAGCACAAAAAAAAAATTTCAGAAAATTAATGACAGAGTTGGCATTTCGAAGAGAAATATCTATTTTTTATGACTTCCACTTATCGATCCCGGCCCAGAAAAGTGACCGACCAGGGCCCTATTGATGAATGAAAGAAAGGGTTTATGAGCACTTGTTGGGTTAAAGATTTTGCTAAATGTTATGGCCTAAATGCTAAACTATTGACTCTACTTGTTTGGATGGGTGTTCACCCCAAAGTGTTAAGAGTAGAAAGAAGCTTACAGAAGGATTGGAAGGATCAGAGGAGGGACGGAGCTGGCTGAAGTTGTGAGGATCAAAAGAAGGCCAGTTTCCAAGCACCGATCGCATCCTTTTTCTCCTGAATGATGATGTTTTGCGGATGAAAAGATTCAGAGAACAATGCCGGTGTTTATCATCCACTGTTTTGCTAAGCTTGTCAATAGACTGATGTTTTACTCAACTGCCAATGTTTAATTGAGCCGAGTACAACTTAGGCGAGTGGGCTGTTGGCCCGTCTTTAATCACTATTGAGTTGTCCTCACCGAAAATGAAATGTTCACATACATTATGTTTTGGGGAAATATGTCTCTCTTCGTGCGGTTGGTTGTGAATCACACGTGGCTCCGTTTGTTTTGGGGTGGAGTTTTTTTTAGAGTTTTTTTTTAGATAAAGCGATTGAAGTAATGATTAGACAGTTGATGGGTAAAATAAAGTAGAATAATGATTGGTGTGGATTATGAAATGATTGATTAAATAAAATAGAATAATGAATAAAATAATGGTAAAAAAATTAATAAAGTTGATAAAGTGAAATAATGAGAGATGATTTAATATTTTTTTATTTATAGTTGAAGATTTGATTGGTGAGAGAATTGTAAAAAATTATTGGTGATGTGATGTTAAAAAAACTCCCAAAAAAAAACTATAAGACAAAACAAACACAAGCCACGGTGTTTTAGTTTTCGCATCTCTATATTGAATTTGACGAGACTAATTTACTTTTCGATTCTCAACGAGATTTACCCAAAAAGCGAAGTTGAGACTTCATGATCAAACATGACATAATTCATGTGTACATGTGTCACTTATACATGTCTATAAGTGTATTAACTATCTGTTAATTTCGTTTCGATGAAAAATACAAACTTTTCGTCTTTCTTCTTTTCTTTGTAAGAGAAAGCCAGATGGTTGATGACGTATCATTCTGCCTACATGAACTCTGAGCTTGGAAATGTACACGAATCAAGTCAAGACGAGTAGCATATGTGATTTTCGGGTAATGAGTTCAAGTCTCTATATGCATACGCGAGTTATATATGCTAACTAACTATGTGATAATTTCATTTGTATCAAAGAAGAATTAACCTTTCATTTTTCATTTCTTTCTTTATAAGACAAGAGAAAGCCTTGATGGTTAGTGGCGTATCATTTTGCTCACACGAAACCTGATCATGAAGATGTACACATATCGAGTCGAGCAAAATATTATATGTTTGATTTTGTGTTTATTTAGTAAATGGGCGAGCCCCTGACAAAAAAAGCAAATTTAATACTTAAGATATATATATGTGTGTGTAATATGTGTGTGTGTTAATTTATTACTCGAACTCGAGTCGAGCACAATAAGCTCACCTTGCTCTTTACGACTATCACCGATACTTTGCAACAATAAGAAGATGAATGGATACAATGTGTGACAACATTAAGATAACATTAGAGATTAACGTTAATGCGTATACTGACACATACATGTGTATGATCTTTGTGTGGTGACTCTATACGAAACTTCGCGAGCTATTTTGTGTTTCATTGCTTAATAAACATAAAATAATTATACGATTAATATCGACTTAATACCTAAAAAAAAGACTTATTATTTAAACAAACAACTGAATATCTTCGTTTTCATTTTTTTTTCTTCCCGAAAACGAAAGGAAGCACACACTAAATATGCCCTAAATGGGGTTCGAAGCCAGATCGTTATGTCAGGTTATAGTCTAGCTAATCGTTAGGTCGATTACCTGAATAATATCTTCACTTTCATAAGAAAAAAAAAGTAAATATATTTTGTAGTAAGAATTAAACTCGATTTTGTTCACGAACCGCTCGTAAGACTAGGTGAGCTGCGTGAAACTTGTGCTACGGCTACCTCTTCTCTAAAACCCTACCCGTGTTTTCACCTCTCTCTTCCCCGTTCCTCTCCCGCGCGCGGCCGTCGAGAGGAGGGAGTTATGAACAGTACTCCTACATAGGAGGAAGAGAGGTGGAAGGCGTTTTGATTTCAGCTAATCAATCTAATCTAGCTATGTCGGCGCCTGAAGCTCCTGTTAACTATGTCGGAATCGCCCGGAAGTCCGCTGCTTTTCGCCTCATGAAACAAATGGTACTTTTAATTTCTTCAGTTTAATCACCATCTTACCTCATGTTGAGCGAAAGCTTATCTGTTTGATTCTATATGGTAAGCGAATCCGCTTTTCACTCGATCAGAATTAGAAAGCTTTCGTAGCTGCTTCACTAGTTTACTTTTCCATATTTTTCTAGCTTTTTTTTTTTTTTTTTTTAAGCTCTTTTGTTCTGTTTTTAGTATGGAAATGGGCTTATTTTCGCATATTTTTTGAGCATTTTTTAGCTCTTTTATTTTGTTGTTTAGCATGGAAAATGGACTTATTTTTGTAGGGATGGGAAGAAGGAGAAGGATTGGGCAAGGATAAACAAGGAATCAAAGGATACATCAGAGTTCAGAACAAGCAGGACACAACCGGTATTTCTTTTCCCTTTTTTATTAATGAACACTTGTGTGTTAATATATGGGACCATTTCATGTTAATTTCCTTCTGAATACTCAAACAAGTAACAATAGCTCGTGCTACTAGTATGGAAATGCCGCTGGGTTCAATGCTAATATATAGTTGAGGTTGTTATAGGTATTGGTACAGAAAAGGCAAACGAATGGGCATTTGATACCTCTCAATTTGATAGTATTCTCAAAAGATTGAAAGTGGTAATTTTACGGATGTTCTGTTTTGTTTTTTTTATTTTTAGAATGGAATGTTCTGTCTTATTAATTTTGTTTTATTTCATTGTCCTTGCTGATTGTTCATAAATTTTGTCAATACCAGCAATCAGCTGATGTCAAGAAAGATGAAGGTATGTGCACTGACCATAGCTTGTTTTTCTTATTTTGTTAATGAGCTTGGAGTTTTTTTTTTTTTTTTTTTTTGGGCTTATGGGTGCAATAACAGAGGACAAGGAGGACAAGGCTGATGCAGATGCGGGTTCTAAGATCCGTGCTGACAAACAAGAGGAAGTTGTCAAGCTTACTCGGCCACAAGGAAGGTTAATGACTACTTCTTACAAGCTTTCATTGTGATTTCAAATGACTTATCTGTTTTTATTTTGGCCATAATATATGTGGGAACTATATTTTCCCATTGTATTTCCTTGCATCATTTTCAGATATAAGAAGAGAGAAAGGGGAAAGCTTGTCCAGACTTATTCTTCACAAGATCTTGAGGGGATTCTTGTGAGTAATAGCTTCTCCTGCTGGTAACTTAGATTATATGATGATATATTTCTAATGTAGTTGGCCTGACTGAGCAATTTTTACATATGCCTTATGCAACAGGTTGTTTGTGCTTTTTTCTCGTCCTTTTTTAACTGAGAGCTGAAACAATATGAGTTAGATTTTTTAACTCAATGAATCTTTTTTCTGATCCAAGTGGTGATCATCTGTTTTGGAGCTTTTGACAAAGACAAAGAGAGGCTTCCTTCTGCAATTATATTTTGCACTGCTTGACCTTTTGTCTTCATGGTTATGTGCTTATAAGATCCTAAAGTTTTATGGATCTTTCTGCTGCCTTATGCCATCTTTTCTTCCTTTGTTTTAGCTCTGCGTTGTTAAAGAAGCGAGTGATTTTCTTTTTTCATCGTAAAAGATTGTACTTTCTTGTCGATGTCGTATGGTATATTAACTTTAGATAATCTGTATTCGATCAGAAACGTATGGCTGTCCTAAGTGTGCATAAGTATGCAGAAGTTTCTTTTCCATGTGAACTTACTACTATTGGGCTGCGCGTATAGTTGGCTCAACTGACAGAATGATTTTTTGTTTTTAGGGGCATATGAATCAGCTGTTTTTGTACATCTATATTTTGAATTTGTTTGGCCAAGTTATACTGAGCTTTGTATGTTCTGTGTAGGTCTCAAAGCCGGTTCCCTCCAGGACTGATAGTGATCATAATGTAACTGAGGCAATGGACAGAAGAGAGGCTCATGTCTCTGTTATTGAGCGTAAGGAACAAGTCTTTTCGTGTTCTGTACTCCATTAGAGCTCTTTCAGTCAATTTCCACTGCATTGAACAACAGTTTACTAGTTGAATTTGTGCTCGTGTTACATAGCCTGTATTAGGCTTGGACCATACAGTACTTAAAGTGCAACTGTGAGGCACCTTAAGCTGTGTATAAGAAATTCCTTTTTTCTTTGAAAAGAAATTCAACTTTGCTAGATTTATTAAGTAATCCCTGTGCTCAACTTTGGACTCATCATATACTACTTCCAACAGCTTTTGGTATTGATTTGTTGTTTCTTTTTCCTATTTAGCATGGTTTGAATTCACAGATTTGTCATTGTCGCTATATGTATAGCCATTAGCCAGTTATGCTGCCAGATGTACAAGTACTTTTTCTTCACACATTATCTCGCGAAGTTACTGTTCACTGATTTATGCATCTTTGAGCACCGTTATCTGTTTTGTGTAACATGATTGATCAGTAAACTTGCTTGGTTGAGCAACTGTGTTATGTTGTGTGATTTTGTATTTCCCACTGCCCACCTACTTGTTCTTGTATCCTGTTACTAGCTTTCTTTTCTTGGGTTTGAATATTTCAGTATAGTTTTTTCGGTTTTTCTTAGTTGCTGAAGAATCAGAAGAATATTGTCAAGTTGTCTCACCTGATTGGTGGGGTTTCAAGTCTGGGTTTATTTCTGGTGGCTTTCTTGGGGCTGAAGCTCGGAGAAGGAAATCTAGTCAACTGAAAACTGGAGATAATTGTAACCAAAGGAAAGCTTTCCATGAACAGGACCAGGAAAACCTTTACAATCTCGTTCAGGTGCCCAATTTCTGCTTTCTGTGTTTCTTTTACCTCCTACAAGCCAAGCCCATTTCGGCAGCCCACAAGGGGTCAGAAAAGGCATGATATTTACTGATTAGTTTTCTTAAGCAAGGAGATACTATTCATTATTTTTGCAGTCATAATTTGATGAAAAATAAAGAAACTGATAATCTTTGTTTGCAGGATAAAGCAACAACTGGAAAACAGGGGCTTGGTATCAAAGACCGTACCAAGAAAGTAGCCGGTGTCTATTTCAAAGGAAAAAAGACATCTTTCAGTGACAGTGATGATGAGAACTCGACCGAACCCCATTCTTCTGTGAAAAGGAAACATAGTGAATTGGTGGCGGCAGAAGAAAAGTCTCTCTCAAAAGTAAAGCTTAGAAAATTGTGCAGAAAGATCCTTCGAGAGGTGCGCTTTTTTAGTAGCGACTAGTCTCCATGATTATACAATATGCATACTATAATTGTTACTCATTCATTTCATCAGGCACCTGGAGAATCACTAAAGCTTAAGCAGCTTAAAGCTCTTATCGAGGAACAAAGTTCAAATATTTTTTCTGAGTTATCTTCAAAGAAAGAAGCTCATGCATTTTTAAAGCGCAAGGTATAGTAGCATGCAATAATTTAGAGAAAGGGATAAAGACACCTCTTGGTCCCTTTTGTTTCATAATTTTTGCATTTAACATCCCTTTATTTCATCCTGCCACTTTTACCCTTCATCTATTCTTATGCAATTTTTGTTAATTACATTTAAAGTCCAAAATGCACTTGTCAAAAATCTAATGTTGAAGTACGACCCGAACCAACCAATGAAAACTTGGCACATGGCAAAAAGGACTCAAAAGGGTAAAAAAAAAAAATAAAAAAAAAGGAAAATGCATAAACGAGAGGCAAAAGTTTCAAGATGAAACATATGTAAATGCAAAAACGGAGAAGCTAAACAGACCAATATCGGTCTGTATATCATTAGAGATATATAAAGTTAAATGCGTATACGCTTCATGATGCTTACAAATGCTGACCAAAGTTTTGTTTGTTGTTTGGTGGTGCAGCTTCAAGGCAGTGATAAATTTGTTGTAGAGGGGAAAAGAGTTTCGCTAAGGACACATGAATAATATCTGGTTAAAAGACAAGAATTTTTTGTATGGCTTTGTAACACATAATGTAACAAATTGCTGGTGAGTCTAGTTCTATACTGATAGCATTTTATTGTTTACTTATCAAAAGATTGAACATCATTTATCTTTGTTTATTTTCCCATGATTAAATTAAACACACCTTATTATTGTATCAGTAAGTACTGTAGTACACTTTGGTCGGAAAAACGATATTTTAGCTGGAAATATATATCTAGTTTTTTTTTTTTTTTTTGAAAAAACGATCTTCTTTATTCAATAAACTCAGGTATCAAACATTTACAAAAGCCCAAGCAGAGGCGAAAAAACAAAACCAGAAACTATTTATTGTTCTTGTAGTTCCCATGCTAATAAAAAAGGGTAAACCCTACCTCCGAGGGTCCTCACTCCTCATGTCCCATGGGATGAGTGGAGATGTAAATCAAGATCCCCCAGTAGCTCAGAGTCAATGGGCTTACATTTAACAGGAGGGAATAATTCGCCCCTTTGTGGGAGATGTAAATCAAGATCCCATGCTAATATAAAACAAAACCAGAAACTATTTATAGTTCCTGTAGTTCCCATGCTAATATAATATTTCGAGTCGTTTCCACCATTTGGCCAATGTAGACGTGAGGCGTGGGTAAGAAGTCTCTTTCCCAAATATGCGCTTATTGCGTAAAATACCGTTGACAATCTCCCTCCAAAGATACTTGCACTAGGGAGTCTTCATGAAAGCACGAGCACAATCCTTCGGTGATTCGGCAGCAAAGAAGTCTCTTTTACAAACAGGTTTTAGGAATTTTTCCCGTATCGCCCTGGCCGCACGCAATCCCGGAGGGCATGAATAGAAGCAGCAAATACCATTGTGTATGTGTATGCAGTACTGTAGGGGCATTTTTTTCCCCATATATGTGACTAGTTTGATAATAGCAATTATTGCTTAGGCTGGAAAGCAGCAAATACCATTGTGTATGTGTATGCAGTACTGTAGGGGCAATTTCGAGCAACACAAATCTGTAGTTACGGTAATGTTATACCGTTTGAGACTCCGTATTGAAGAGTGATTAATTACTTTGAATTTCACTGGTATATCTGCGATTGGGTCAACAATTTAACAATGAAGCTTTTTGACCCAATTGTTATGAGAATTTCTTCCTACAAAATTAAAATTGTGGGCGAATGAAGCAAGCAATTAGTCTCCAAAGTTTGGTAGACTATGAACGGAGATTGTAGACTTTTTTTTTTATTTTTTTATTTTTTTTATTTATATTTTTTAATAAATTTTTTTTAAAATATCTTTTTTAATAAAATAAAATATTAGTTTGGTGGTAGGCCATGACTGGGAAAATTGATTTCAAGCTGTACGGTTTGAAAAGTACGGCACATAATAATAATCTTTTACTCAACAGTTGAGTGGAATAATATTAATTTCTGGAGGTAACATAAGACTATTCCTAAATCATAGTATTTTATTTATTTTTCAAGTTTCCATAATTTTTTACTCATTAGGCCATCTACAAGACTATAACCATGTGATGCAAACATTACACCAGATTATCTCTATCCATCTTATGCTTATGTCAATAAACAATCAAAGTGTTTCTATTATGTACAAGAGAGCGTATCTGTTGAATATTTGAGGTTTTATATAGTCTATTTACGTCAGAAAATATGTCAGAATCGTGTGGTAGGGTCGTTAGACCCTTTCCTTAAAGGAAACTGTTAAGTCCGCATGTATCAGACGATTGTCCGCCTTGAGCTAGCTAGAGCCTTGTTCGTGGTTTCAAAGCTTTGTCTATAATGTATATCGGATGCAAGACGAGGTTGAGACTTGTAACCTAGTCTTAAGGGCGTCTCATGTCCCGTTAAGCCATTACCAAGTGCGTTAATTATGAGTTTGGGATATGCCCGAAATCTTGGATGATTGGGTCGTGGAGTCATTATTTTAAGGTATGCTAGTTGAACATGTGTAAAAAAAATGTATATAAGTTGGTTAGATTTTTCTTAACCGAATATTTGTTGTGATTTAAGTCTTATAAATTTGTTTGATTTCAATAAAAAAAATATACCTAAAATACATTACAAACATTTAAAACAAGGATCCTAAAATGTGTTGGAGTTTTTAGCTAAAATTGAGTCTTGGAACAAGTGGCGAACAATCCACTTTAGACTCGATTTTGATGATGCTACGGAATAAATTTCCGGGAGCTAAAAACGGTTTTGGAAACAACTAAAATAGTAGTTGATTTTAGGCTTTTGAATCAATCGATTCCGAAATCGGGGGAATGAGAAAATTAATACCTAAAGATAGAGTAAAATGTATAGAGTGTTAATGAATAATGTGTATTCGTTTATCCCCCATTGGAAGTATGACTCAAATGAAATCACTACTTAAGGAGCAGTGTAGCACTTAGAGGCAAACCTCAAGGGGTAAGCTATTTTTATGAAGGAGGGAAGACGTAGATGTTTGTTGATTCAGAACCTCACAAGCGCCGCCGCCGTCCGTCGGACTTGGGGCTTGGGGCCGGCCCGGTATTAGTCTTTTTGGACAATCTCAACAAGATTAATTCTGAATCAATGCAACATGAAAAGCATATGTTCGAAAAAATGCTTCTATTCAAATGGCACGAGTTCAGCAGATAGGCACTTGTTGCCATTGCCATCAGTTCACAAAAATGGTCATGAACTGAACTCGAAATTCAGTTCTTTAACTTCCCATCTGTTGAAAGTGTCCTAAACCCAATCGGGTTGGACCGGATCCGATCGGGTCAGATCATTTCTATTATTTCTTTATGTTTATACATATATTAAATGACTTTTCTGTTATTATATATTCGTTTGTTTAACGGACCAATTACGATATTGTTATATAATAACGTCCTTAGTATTAAACCGTGATAGAAATACCATGATAGTGATTATGGTTGATGAGATCTCAAATCACTTTAATGGTTTGATATTTAAATGTCACTAGTCGTATGTACTATTAAACATGACATTAATAGTACATTAAACTACCACGTATTAAATGTCTTCTGTCTTATTGAAGATATGGATAGATCCCGTCTATCGAAGTGTAGTGACACTTGGACTGTACGTGGACGTGCATGAGAATGCGTACGTTAGACCGACCTACTTACTTTACTAAGTGTCGCACTATATGACGGTTGTGTAATTATCCTAAGAAAGGAGTCTTCATGGTATCACGGTGTGGATTGTCATACTTTGACTCTATTGAGGTTTCCCCTAGCCATGAGGCGATAATGCAGTAGTGATTGGGTGTGAAACTGAAGAATGCGAAGGATTCATGCCGCTTGTTCGTAAATTACGTATCCTAATATTAGGAGTAAATACCCGAAAGGGCATTTTTATAAGGAATATCTAGCTCTCGTTAATCTTTGCAAAGTGGGAGTAAATGAGTTACTTCGAGAGAGCATGGTTTCCAGATTATAAGATATGGTTGTTAATGTATTGACACTCGAGATACGACCGTATGGATATTACAGTGATATGATTGTATTTACACGGTAACAATTTCACATAAAATATTGTAATCATAGCACTTGACTCTTTCCGATGAATGAGGGTCGTGGATATGTTGCTAGACGCTATCCATGATCGTTAGGGATGAGGGGTATTTTAGTAAATGCACTTTGTGTCTATGACCAACATATTCGGAAACCTATTTGGTCACACACATATGAATAACTAGCCGCAATGAATTTGTGGTTATAACGATAACCGGATAAGGATTTGTTTATGCCTACTATAAAGTGTTATAGTGATAAATTAATATGGTGGTATTTATTTATTATGAATAAATTAAATACAAGATATTAATTATGTTGATTAGTTAAATTTACATATTTAATATGTATGGGACGCATATATGGATGTATATGATACACATGTATTTTGTAAATTAATCAATCAATTATCTAATTGATTTATTAAATCCTTATTCTATTGAGAAAATAGTTTTCTATTCCCTACTACACTCAAGTCAGAATAGGCGCCCCATTCACCTATTTATAGGAAGGGATGTCAAGCTCTTTTGTATCATAATATTCTAGTGAAAGAAAGAGAGAGTTCTTGAGAGAGTTTTTATGGGAAGAAGAAAAGGCGACCTAGCAGTCGACTTTTTCTGGTAGCAGTCCTTCGAGGATTCCGGCCGTTGTTCGTGTGGAATACCTCTAGAGGCCGGACACTTGGACGGCTCAGTGCTTGGATCATCAACCTTAAACGATAAAGCTTCGATCTTTTAGATCATCCAATGTAACTTTCTCGTTTACTACTTATATGTTTGTTGCTTAAACGAAGTCGATTCTGGTAAAAAGGAAATAAAATTTTAAATTCCGCTGCGTTCCCGCTTAGATTTCTTAACACCATCTTCCATCTCTCAAGGGATACTACTCTACCATTTTTATGCTATAAAAGAAACAATCCTGAATGAAAATAGAGACGGAAAATCATTTGCATACATGAAAAATTTTATGGTGCAACCGTTGTATGAAGGTTGTACCAAGTGGCATACTTTACCACCTTTCATTTCTAACCTCTCACACACGCCAAAAGTGTATTATGTGAAAGAGAGTTAAAATGAATGGCTCTAAAGTATGCCACTTGGTACAACCTTGCTACAACCGTTGCACCATAAAATCACTCTGCATACATACCGAAATTTTGCAAAAATTAAAACATATTTTCTGCATACAAAAAGTTGGAGATAACATAGCCTAATCAATTCGTCTGCTTTTCCGCATTGAAGTGCTACAATCAGGAAAATGAAGACTGTTGTATCTTGGGAGACTTATGTCATCACCGTGAGCACATGTAGTCGGGCATTAGAGTATTAAGGACAACTTTCTACGCACCTCAGTCAAATAATAAGTTTTCGTATTCACTTGTGCTTTTCTTCATTCAATTTTCTATGCATAAAGTTAGGGCTGAGCTTGGTCTGGTTTGGGTCGGTTCGGTTCGGTTTTTGCCTATAGCTGGTCGGTTTGGGTTAGGAATTTCATCCCCCAAACTGAACCGAATCACTTGGAAAACCAATGGTTCGGTTTGAACCAATTTCGGTTTGGGTTCGGTTTGGGTTCGGTTTGAACCGGTTTATCTATTAAATGGTTGTTCGGTTTGGGGTTCGGTTCGGTTTGCATATATCATAAAACCCAAAAAATAAGATCGGTTTGGATTGGTTTAAAATATAATATAATATATATATATATAATCGGTTCGGGTTCGGTTTGGATTGGTTTAAAATAAAAAAAACCGAAACCAAACAAATACATTTCAGTTCGGTTTGAAACCAAACCGAAAAATTCGGTTTGTATCGGTTTGGGTCAAATTGGTTTGGATCGGTTTGGTTTTCGGTTTCTCGGTTTTCCTGCTCAGCCCTACATAAAGTTGTGATGTTGTGTTGTATGAATATAAATAAAATATTCTGCACAATTGTTTTTCATCCCCGTTGTTGAATATTGCATATTTTATTTTGGAAAGTTTCCATAATAAGTAATAAACATATTATTATAAACGGAAATCAGACGACTAATTTTTTAACAAAAAGTGGATTTAATGGAGACTTTAGACCGTTTGTCTCTAACCTATATAAATCATCATAAAAAGAGGGGGTATATACCCGTATATGTAGATCAGTTTGTTTCCGGGCACCAAAGAATGCTAACAGCCGTAGTTTGAGAGTTAGCTATGAATACATGATGACTTATTATGGACACTGAGTCTTTATCCTCCTATCAGGGGCCGTCGAGTTACCATGATTAACTTTTTCATCATTCTGTCAATTCGGAATGAAGGGTAATGTGGGTGAGGGAAATCGCATTTTGCATAAAACGAAGAGAAAGATATGATGTGTTAAGGGAAATTACTGTGTGGTGAGGGAATTTGAGGTAGAGTGACGGGTGAAACGATCATAACCACACAGTTTCAATACAGAATAAAACAGTGTGGCTTGTATGGTGCCACACGGTGTCTCCACACCGTGTGGAAACACCACACAAGTATTTCACTGTGTTAAGGGTCGGGTCAAGGCCGGCCCATGCTATAAGCGGCGGAAGCGGCGGCTTAAGGCCTAATTATTTCGGGGGCCCGAAGTTACATGTTCCGCAATTAAAAAAAAAAAAACCGTATAGATCCAATCCAATCTAACATAATAGAATGTGTTAATAAAGGTCTAAAAAAATTTTATTTGGCCTAATTTTTTTTTTTACTTCAGTTGATAAATGCTTAAAAAAATTACAATGTCTAAATTTTAGACATCACATCACATATGTATACATTTTTGTTTATTGGAGTGATTTCGCCTCTAAATGTACTGCAAGAGCGATCTTGAATTAGTAATATGTAAGTATATTTTGTGTATACGTATGAATTTCGTTTTTGTTTCTAAATATGCTAGAAAACAGAGTTGAATTTTCCTGCTTTGTAGTATGCTTTAAGGCCATCAATTAATTGAATTGTGTATCTACTTTTGTTAAAAGCGCGATATTGAAGTAATATTTTATAATTATGTTTTTTGGGAAAAAAAGCTACTTCGAACTAAAAGGCTTAATCCGACGACATAGTCGAATGCCTAACATTTTCCAGGGCCGGCCCTGGGTCGGGTTGGAGGTGAACAAGGAAAATTACACTTAGCCCTCCATTAACCCCACCCTTTCCCCTCCACCCTCCACCTTTTCACTTAAGGCGTGTAAGATTTTCCAACCTTACATTATATGCTTCATGTCCTTAAAAGTAAGCACATGCACAAGTTCTGCTTTGATCCTTTGGTTAAGGTAATGATTTGACTAGAAGAACTGTTCTACTAATTGACCGTTTAACTGATAATATAAACATTTTAAAACTACGGACATCGTGACTCTTGGCCTATATTTTAAAAAACTAATATCGCCCATTGCATGACATATAAACTATTAACTATAAAATAAAACAACAAAGATAGTACAAAAGGTCCAAACCCCCTTTGGGAATCCAAAACGTCAAGTACGAACACTTTTATTACTTTTTTTTTTTTTTTTTTTTCAAATTTTATATTTTAAAACATATTTTCTATTTACATTTTTTTTAAGAACTCTATTTACATTTTAATACATCACTTTTCCTACGCAAATTTCCTCAATACATCATAATCATAACTATAACGTATACTTGGAATAAATATATATATTGTACATAGCATAATATACACATTAAAGATTATGTATTTTAAAGATACATGAGTAGGTCTAACAAACAGACTTTAAATAAATAAAAAAGATACGGGCAAGTGTATATTATCATTCTTTTTTTTAAAAAATTATTTGTTTACGTTGAGTTTTCAATTGTTTAATATACCGTATTAAGAGATATACTTTCATCACCTTACATACAATCTAGGTATTGAGGATGAGCTTCCTCCTTCTGTGAGTTAGTGATGAGTCATGTTTTCAACATGGTGTCAGAATCAATCATTTATTTTGTTTGAGTTTTAAGCCTGACATTGCAGATGAACTTTCATCATCTTACGACGTAGATTTTTTAAATGAACTTCCTCCTTGTATGTGTTGGTGGACAGTTTTTCAACATAGTGTCAGAGATATCTATTTGATAACTTGTTATTGTTTTACTAATGGCATTATAAGAGACGTACTTCTCTTACATTATAACTTTAAAGGTTGATGTCATTTCTCTCGTATATGTTGTTGGACCAAGTTTTAAATAAAGATTAACGATTTATATATATTGATATATCAAACCTGAATACGGTCCATCGGACCCGCAAGCAGACCCGATCCAGCGATCACATCTTAGCTCTTGACCTCCATGGCCGCCAACTTACCTGGCCGTAAGCCCAACAACAAGTCATTCAACTAGCATGCCCTGCGCACAATCAAGGCCGGGGGCCGAACACACAACCTCCTAGCCCGCTGTCCGATCAACCGGACCGTGCCCGCAACTTTAGGCGAACAAGATTCATACTTGGTAATAGTAAGGACAAGACTACCATGCGGTTAGAAGGGCAACACTGCGACTAGCGACCTCACGTGTCCGACTCTTCTAGCTGATTATCGTCCTGATTGTATTTAATTATATCACATCGTACTTAATTATGTCTTGTCATAGTTAGCCTAATCGTCATTAGTGATCCGCCTATAAATAGGGACACCCTGTAAATCATAAAGGATCCGAAGATTAATACAAGCAGAGCCAATTTATCGACTATTGTGCTCGCCGTCTTATACATTGTGCCCGCCATCGGAAATTCGGAATATTCGTAAATTCATATCTATTACCATCTCTCACCGGAGAAATTACACATAAATAGCCAGATATCCGTACATAAACACCGTTACCGTCATCGTAATATTTCGACAATATCATATATATATATATATATATATATAGATATATTCAAGGTTTAACTCGTTTTAGAGGATGTCATTAGTCCCAAATATTCTTGTAAATCGTTCTCAGGAAAGTCCATCGTAAATAAATGAAGCACCGACGAAGAATAAGTCGTAAATACGTGGTGGTCTTGCTTACTAATACATACTGCCACAAGGGGGGCGGGGGGTAGGAGACACAGCAACTTGGCAGACTTTTAGACTTTTAAAGTAGCTCGATCCATCCATGTGGGGGTCCAATCTATTACCTCCCACGCATGCGTTATTTTCTTATCACATATCCAATTCACTCTATAGTAGCCTTAGCCTATGGAGGAAAAAGCCAACTTATACGTGTGTATATATATATATATCACTTTTTCTAATACCAATTATGTTGATTCAATCAATTTGAGATGTTGCTTATCAATCTAATTAAGAGAGCTAATGATGAGTAGATGATGATGTTGTCCGAGTCGTGCTTGTAGAATTTGACTCCTAATCCGAAGTTTCGTTCGAGTCGTGTTTGTATAGTCTGACTCTTAATCAAAGGTAAGGTCTGGCAAAAAACTCTTTCAACATGACACATCACTCATACTCAGGGGTAAGGCCTGACCAATAGCTCTTTCAACACGGCACCTACTCAGGGGTAAGTCTGACCAATAGCTTTTTCTTTCAACATGACGCCTACTTAGGGGTAATGCCTGACCAAGAGCTCTTTCAACATTGCGCCTACTCAGGCATCACTCTTACTCAGGGGTAAGGCATGACCAAGAGGTCTTTCAACATGACGTCTCAGCGGTAAGGCCTGACCAAGAGCTCTTTCAACATGGCGCATCAGAGGAGAATCAAACCGGTGACCTCTCTATCCATTCTCAAGTCACTTACCACTTGATGCAAGCTACTTGGTTGCTCGATTTTTCTTTTGGTCCAATAAGTTTATTAGTCTGTATATAAGCATGTGACATATTGTTTAAAAACCGTTGGTTTCTTTTGAAGACACCCGCTTTGATTATGTCAGTTTCGGTGACTTGATCTCTAAACTGATGAATAAACTGGTGGAACTAATTTGTGAAACTGAGACTGATAATGATGGTCAGTTCAGTAAAGTATATTCAGTTCTGTGAAAGCCAGTTTGATGAAGTGCAACTGAGTTTCTTCTGAAGTCAGCAGTCAGTTTGGTCTGCTGAGTTGCTGAGTATAATTGAGTTCTACATCTGAGCAGTTGATTACAAGTCTAAAAGAGTCAGTTTTGAGCTGATTTTTCATCTGGTGGATAACAGCTGGTGCTGAGATCCACATCTGGGGTATTTATGACAATCCCGACAAAGATCTTTAGCTGTTAGGGTTAGAGAATTTTGCCTATAAATACCCATGTTGGAATCAATGCAATGTGTGTTAATTTCACAAGTGTGTGAAATACCTTGTAATTTTGTGTATAATAAAATATCTCATTTTCTGTTCGTGGAGTAGTCGGCACAACATCGGAAAAACCACGTTAAATCACTGTGTTCTCTTTGTTTTATCAATTTCCGCCATACTTTTTGTTTGCATTGTTACTGTTATAATCTTTCTTAAACTGCAAATTTCTTGTCTGTGTTTTAACAGATTATTTAACGTAGGGCCTATAAGAACTCAGGAACGGGCGGACGGCCCTGGAGTGTGGTATTGTGACATGTTTCTAAAAAGGGTAAACCCTACCCCCAGGGTCCCCATACTCCCGATCCCACAGGTGTATGGAGATGTAAATCTGGGTACCTAACAGCTTAGAACATAGGCTGTCCATTGACAGGAGGCAAAGAGCGGTTCGCCCATTGTGGGGTTCGAACCTTAGACCTCTCGCTCCTGTTCAGGCTGTTTTTAAACACCCGTGCCTTCACCACTAGGCCATATCCAAGGGATATTGTGACATGTTTCTAGAGTCTATTATATGAAGTATGATAGAATGAGATCTTTCAAGGTTATTGACACTCGTTCTTTTCATGTATTAATCTGTTTGTTTCGAATTTAATTAGTCATGAAAGCTATGTTTATATCTTGTCACATATATTTTATCTTTTGTTTTCAATTTAGGAATGAGATTACGTAGAGGAGAGGAGAATGACATGATCAAAATAAGTATGGAAATGCAATTTTTTTTAGGTTTGAACTAATACTACTTGAATGGGAGGAAAACAGCTGAAGGACTTTTGAGGGTGTACTTTGAAGGCATAGTTTACGGATCGACCTGGGATGATGCCTTATATATGTCTATACGAAATTGTGAAGCCATCCATTAATAGTATCAAAACTCTGTGTAAAGTTTCCTCCCTCGCATTAAACCTTAACACGATGAACATATTATCGAGAGTGAGGAATAAAATCATTAAAACCAGTGATGAAATTCTGTCGAGAACACCGGATTTTTTACTAATGTCATAGTCCTCCCTTTTTTTTTTCTTTTTTTGGGGGACTTAAAGAAATACAGCGGCTAGAACATTTGCAGTGACCAGTATTTCATTGATGATCATTCAGCAGAATTGTACACCTTATATCCCCAAGAGTGTAACAAATCTTATCCACCTAGAGATGCACACCACATCATTCTATGGCTCATAAAGGTCCACATATAAAACAGAAAAGTGACACATGTCACTGCTACATTTTACCAACACATTAGCTACTCACCTATCATTATAAGACACTCTACTTATCTATAGCTTTATCATCCCCCCTCAAACGAAACTTGGTGTCTATCAGGTTGAATTTGCTTCTGGCAGAAGTAAAAGCTGTAGCAGCAAGTGGCTTGGTTAAGGTATCAGCCAGCTGAGAGTGAGAAGGCACATATCTGACATATAACTGTTTTGCTAGAACCTGATTTCTGACAAAATGCACATCCACCTCAATGTGCTTTGTCCTAGCATGAGACATAGGATTATGAGCAAGAAAAGTAGTAATAGTATTATCACACCACATAACAGGGATCTGAGACATAGGCAGATGTAAATCATGCAACATAAACTTTAACCAAGTAATTTCAGCAGCAGCTTGAGCCAAGGATCTATATTCAGCTTCAGTGCTTGATCTAGCAACAACATGTTGCTTCTTGGATGTCCAGGAGATAAGTGAGTTGCCCAAATAGATACAATAGACACTAACAGACTTCCTATCATGAGGTAAGTGGCCCAGTCAGCATCTGAATATCCTTGTACCTAAAGCTCAGCAGAGGGTTTGAACTGCAACCCTAGATGAAGGTTGCCCTGGATATATCTGAGGAGCCTTTTGACCCCTGCCACTGAACCTCTGTAGGAGAAGCCATAAATTGACTAAGAGTGTTCACATTATATGCCAAATCAGTTCTGGTTAGTGTAAGGTACTGCAGTGCTCTAATGGTACTTCTATATAAGGTAGGATTTTCCATTAAGGGCCCAAAACCAGGAATGAGCTGCTTGTGTGAGACCATATGAGTGCTGCAAGGTTTAATGTTATCCATGCCCAGTCTGTGCAAGAGTTGTGCTGCATAGTGAGCTTGAGTAAGGTACAGACCAAATGCATCTCTATAAGCTTCAATCCCCAGAAAATGGCTAACTGAACCAAGAGATTTCGGGGCAAACTTTTGATCCAGTTTGAAAATAAAAGTAGCAATAGCAGAATTAGAGTTCCCTGTAACCAAGATATCATCCACATAGACAAGAACATATAACACAATATTAGAATCTTTAAATACAAACAAGGATGTATCAGAAGGTGCCTGTTGGAAACACAGAGAGAATAGATAGGTTTTGAGAGCATCAAACCATGCTCTTGGGGCCTGTTTTAATCCATACATGGCCTTTTTAAGATGACAAATATGATATGGCTTGTCAGGGTCAACAAAACCAAGGGGTTGTGGCATGAAGATATCTTCTTGAGGCTGACCATTTAATAAGGCATTGTTGACATCAATGTGTTGAATATCCCAATTCATATGGACTGCTAGAGCCATGATGACCCTGATAGTAGCAGGTTTAATAACATGGCTGAAAGTATGATGAAATTCAACACCATAGTTTTGGCTAAAACCTTGAGCAACAAGTCTAGCCTTGTGCTTATTAATGGTCCCATCTGGATTCAATTTGAGTTTGAAAATCCACATATTGCCATTCAATTTATAGTCTTTAGTAGGGGGAACAAGCTCCTGTTAGGTGTAGTGCCCGAAAGACAATTATGTAATTGTTTTAGGACAGAATTAATAATTCATCTTATTATATGCATTTATGTTTATAATTAAGACACTACTGAAAACCCTAAGTACATCGTTTATGTAATCACATAACTCAGTGTATGGCTATACACAAGAGGATTGAGTTAGTGAGATGTACTTAAAATTAACTTAGTCCGTAGCGTTGATTAATCTGAGTACAGGTCTCATGATTAATATGCTAATAATGCGCTCAGAATACTTTACGGTGTGACAGTCTCATCCGGACTGTCGGTAATAGGGTACCTAGTGGGGCATTTATATATGATGGTAATCATATAGGGCTGGACCGATTTGATTTGAGTTCTCGAAATAATTCCATGATCGAGAAGTCTTATCGAATCACAAGATGATCATATATGGATTAATCTTAATCCTGAGGTGATCACAGACAACTGCATAGAGTAGGGTAGAGTTTGATGTGTTAGTAAGGATCACTTCGTAGTATGTGGTCCAACACTTCTCGTTGGCTCTATTCTGGGATGAGTGAGTAGTCTGTGCTATCACAGATATGGAATCCATTCCTTCCCTCGGGAAGTAGACAGACAGTTCCCTTATTTGTTAATCCTAGAAACTGATCGATCCGCGGAGTTCATGTTAGACTAATTAGCTACTAGTCTGGTATGTGAACTAATTGATCACTAGGGGGTTAATGGTAAATAAGGATAATATGTTTCGAGAAGGGTTTACGGAAATATCCCGACTCGAAATGAACAGTCTATGGAGGATTTATCCGTATGTAATGATTATATCAGTGGACACCTTATCGACTAATGGTTGAGTGTAAGTTATCTATATTCGGCAGAGTTCAGTTTCGGGTTTATGGTGGTGTAATCCCGAATTAATAGATTGAATATTATTGTTCGGTCTGACGAATAATATTATTTATTTTATTTTAGCTACTGAATATGGGTCCATGGTACCCGACGTGGCTCCTAATATAGCATATAGGTTTTCTCGTCGTTTCACCTCAATTATAATTAAATAGTTGGATTGAACTATTTAACTGATATGTGGATTAATTGTTTAGTTGGACTAAATAATTAAATACACGGAAAAGATATTTTTCGTGGACTCGACCCAAATTGGTGTGTTGACTTTTTGACCTATTTGGTCAAATATAAAAAGTGGCGTGTATTACTTTGGTTATCAAGAAATTTGTTTTCTTGGATAATCATAGTACAAGTATTTAATTATTTATTTGTTGAATAATTAATTAAGGAAAAATATTAGATTGATCCTTAAATAATCTAGATTTATTCTAGATTATTCTAGGAGTATCTTTTATTTAATAAGGATTATTATAATTGATTTTGTATTAATTATTAAATCCTTGGAAGACAATGATTACTCTCCTATATAAAGAGATTTCTCCCAAGCCTTTTGACACACACAATTTTCGACTTAGAAGAAGTATTAGGCTTAGAATTTTTGGCCTAAGTACTTGGGTTTGAGTTTTAGAAAAACTTCGGGTTTTTTCTAAGGTAGCATATCGAGGAGGTCAAGCGGCTTGAATCACCATCCACTTGGTGTTGCTTGGAGATACACGTCGGAAGACGGTGGCTTCTCAATTCTTGGATCTTGGATCTCATATTGTTCTGGACGTTTATTTACAATAAACCGGTAAGCAATCTAACCTCCTCGTAGGTTAGATCTATTTATTTATGTATTTTGGTTGTTAGATCTAGATCTTGTAGTTTCCGCTGCGTAATCGGGTGGATCATTGATCCATCCGGCGATATTACATCCTACAACTCCCATGTCTTGTTATGTTGAAGGTCCTGGAACTCAGACCTCATAGCATCTAACCACTGTGGTTGATTCAATGCCTTAGTCACTGTGGTAGGTTCTGGTTTAGAAACAGAGGAAGCAGTAGCAAGATAAGAATATGTTTTAGGTTTATAGATTCCATTTTTGGATCTGGTTTGCATAGGATGACCATGAGTAGGAGGCTCAGGATTAGGTGGTGGAGATGGAGATGGCTCAGGGTTAGGTGAAGGAGATGGGGATGACTCACAATTAGGTTGAAGAGATGGAGATAACTCATGACTAGGTTGTGGAGAAAGAGATAAGACAGGATCAGGATTGGAATGAGAACTATCACTAGGAGCACCAGATACAGATGCACCAGATGTGTCAGAAGTAGATACCATAGGTGAAATAAGCATAGGAGTGGAGTTTTGAGACTGGAAAGGATTTAGGAACTGAGAATAGATTGGAAGATTAAGGGAAACAGATGAAGATATATCAGCAGGACAAGAGATATCAGCAGATTGTGGAAACCCTAGTTGATAGGGATATTCATTCTCATTGAAAAAAACATGCCTAGACACATACACCCTTCCAGTTGGATCAAGACACCTGAAACCCTTATGACTATCACTGAATCCAATAAAGACACACTTTCTGGTGTGAAAATCAAACTTATGTCTGTTGTAAGGTCCAAGAAAAGGGAAACAAGCACATCCAAAGACTTTAAGATTTTTGTAAGGAGGTTTAATGCTATATAACTTCTCAAAAGGAGACTGGTGATTCAACACTGGTGTTGGCATGTAAATAATAAGAAGGACTGCATGTTGAAAACTCTCCCACCAAAACTTAAGAGGCATTTTAGCCTATGCCATTAAAGTGAGCCCTAACTCAGTAATATGCCTATGTTTCCTTTCTGCATTGCCATTCTGTTCATGCACATGTGGACAAGGATGTCTAAAATGAATTCCACTATCTTTTAAAACTGGAACAAAGGACATATATTCCCCTCCCCAATCAGATAATTTTAATTTTAGAAGAAAACTGATTTTCTCAAGTTTTTTGAAATGTAAGAAAGCCTGCAAAGCATTTGATTTGAGTTTTAGAGGGTAAATCCAGGTGAATCCGGTATAGTCATCCACAAAGTGAACATAATAAGTGAAACCAGTCACATATTGAACTGGTGTTGGCCCCCATAAATCTATATGTATAAGTTCAAGAGGAGAAGCAGTAACAGTTTCAAAATTTGAAAAAGGCAAGGCATGATTCTTACCATATTGACAGGCATCACAAAAGTTGATTTCATTACCAAAAGAAATACTACAATCCTTCAAAACATGACTCAGAATTTTAACAGAGGGATGTCCGAGCCTTCTGTGCCATAGGACATCACTATTAGGCCTAGTTACACTACTGACATAAGACCTAGGTTTCCATGAACTAATCTGCTGACTTGAGACAATCTTGTAGCTGGAATTGAAGAGAGTGTTATTGGATTGAAGGGAGTTCTGGAGTTGAGGTAGAGGCAACTGACAGATACCATTCATCACTTTACCTCTGAGAAGAGTTTGACCTGTTGTTTTGTCCTTAACAACACAACCAAGATCAGTAAATTCAACAGAAACAGAATTATCAGAGGTTAGTTTAGAAATGCTAACAAGATCTTTGGTGATAGAGGGAACATGCAGTATGTGTTTGAGGTGCAGTGTGGAATTGGACACAGGAAACATACTAGAACCAGAGTGAGCAATTTTAAGTTGGGAACCATTACCTACACCAACTGCTTCTGAACCATTGTACTCATTCCCCAGTTGAATTTTGCTAAGGTCTGATGTGATATGGTTTGTGGCACCACTATCAGCATACCAGTTAGGATCTGCCAAAGTTTCTGGTCCAGCTAAATATGCAGCAGCAGGAGATTGACCATTACCTTATTACCCTGATTCTGAGTAGGATTGAAGTTTGTATCAAACCTGTGCCAACATTCAACCACAATGTGTCATGACTTGCTGCACAATTGACAGGTAGGTATTGCATTATTGTTGTTGCATCCAGATCCGCCTCTTCCTGTCACGGATTTTATTTAACAAAACAAATAAGTAATAAAATTTATAAATCCGGTATTCCTCAAGTGTAGGGATCGTAGTATAGCGATTAATACCGGAGTCGATCACAGGGAATCGGGGTATCTAGTTCATTAATTTTCCTAAGATTGTTACCAATTATTTCTAAACCTAAAACTAAAAATGAAAAGAAAACTGGACAGAGGATTGTCAGTCCAAAGCCAGGAAGGATAAAAGCGAACATAAATTTAAACTACAAACAACTATGAAATTATGAAGATGATCATGGTGATTAAACAATGAACAAACAATAATCCACCGTCCCGCAACCCTCTATCTCCTCTCTAAAGTATCTTGTGATGATTTAATTAAGGTTGTGGTTCACCTCTCAAACGTATGAATTCCTACTCTCGTAGATAATTCGCCTATCAATCTCTCATCTCTCGATATATAAGATTGACGCTCTCAAACCAAGGTGTAAGATCTCTCAATCTAGCAACCTAGATATCTAACCTATCAACTCTCGTTATGTCAAGGTTAAAAATCTCATCTTTCCTATGGTGATCTAAGGTTTACACCGACTCTCGTCATACGGTAAACATCAAATAGCAATACATCTTTCGATATCGATTGCATAACAAATAATCAAAGAAAAGATAACAACTTTGAATTAAAATCACAACATAAACTCAGATTGGAAATAGAAAAACCTGATGGAAAAGATTCAAATCGTTTGAACATGTTCAGCCCCAAGCATTCAAAGATCAATACATCAGCAAAACGGAAATAAAAACAGAAAAGAAACACCTCGGCCGGCCAAGCACCAAGGCTCAGCCGGCCGAGGTGACTTGATCTCGAAATTAGGGTTTTTTAAGTATGCGGCTGTGTAAAATTATATGTCCTAGGGTTTGATAATGCGTTGTATTTATAGGAAACTAGGTCGGCTGCTGCTATGTCGGTTTTGGATGCCCGTCCAAGGATTCTGGACGCCAGTCTGGTGCCTCTGGACGCTTGTTCACTATGGCGTCCAAACTCTCTGAATCAAAAACTCCTCCTGGACGCCAGTCCACTCTGGACGGGACTTGGACGCTCGTCCCATGTAATCCAAATTCGAAATCTTCAATTTTATCTTTTTTCTTCTAGCCAACTCCATCCTTATCTTTTTCTCATCAATTAAATCCGACTTGATCATCTTTTAATCCTCTTTTTGGTCGAAATTGTGTATCTACAATACATCAAACACATTGGAAAATGTAGCATCTTCCAAATCAATATAAAACCATCAATTTTACACATAAATCATACAATTTTGCAACCAACCCTTTAAAAACATCACTTGCTCAATACTTCAATATAAAGCTCGATTTCTATGAAAAACATCCACATATGGGGGAAATTGACATAAAATATATCCTTATAAAACGTATAAAATCGCCCTTAACAACTCCCCCACACTTAAACCTTGCTCGTCCCGAGCAAGACAAAACATAATCAAGACTCGAGACATATAAACATTTATGCAACCATAAAGCATATTCAATAGTTTAGAGGTTCACCCAAGTGTGTGTGCATAGCCATAATAAATTTCCACTAAATCCACACTTGAAATTGATTCAAGCAAAACTAGCCAACATCCCATTTAGATAAGAAATATAAAAACGATTATAACATGCACCTCACAAAACATACATATTCGAAAAATAATAATAAGGAGCATTTAAAATATTTCCGACATACTTAGAGGATAATCCCTACAACATATCTTTCAGTTTATACTGGGGATAGTCAGAAGATAACTACGGTTTTCAACCATCTTTTCACAATACTATTTGCTAATTTTTCTTTATAGTTCAATCAATTCCACATATATAGCATATATGCCCTCATTCCCAGCAATAGGATGTTTCGTGATAACACCCTAGCTGGACTACTATCATCAGGCAGTCGGGAGCTATTGAACCTCATAGTGGTATATGACATTTCGTGATAATGCCCTACCGCACTCAAATCATTGGCAGCTACTTCCGACATACACATATATTATTCGTATAATTCATCTTAGAGTGGTATTCAAACCTTAAATTATATCCCTCCTATCACATTCAAACCTTCAGATATTCACAGTATGTCATACTTTAATTCTAAACACAAACTATTAAAATTTTCAAAATTCGTATGTAAGCAAAGAATCATGCGATAATCATAAAAAAAATCTCTAATCAAATAGGCACAGCTTTAAATTATAGCTCATCATTTACTATGGCTCGTGAAAAATAGTGTTGGGTGAGACATCTAAATTTACTAAATATGCAAAATAATGCACCAATGATATAAAAGCTCAAATAAAGATATGCCTTTGTTCACTCGGGACGAAGCAAAAATTTAGCACTTTTACATAGAATTATAATAGTATGGCAAATGAATGTAGATACATAAAACCATTTCCCTCCCCCACACTTAAATTACAACATGTCCTCATGTTGTGCAGAATTAAAGAAAAGATAAAAGAACTTAGCTGATTTGGTAATGATATGAAGATAGGCTGAAGAAGGATAGATAATCGATCCGCGTTTCCGAGGCACGAGATGTCATAGGTATTCCTCTCCAGAGTCACTTCCAAGGCCAGCTTAGCAAGAACAGCTAAAAATGTACCTGCACCACTTGAAAAACATGGCAGTATCTCGGGGAACACGGGAGAATATAACATATTGCTAAAATATAACGAAAGACAATAACTAAGCACATGATATAATGGCTCAGATGGAAAAATCACCAAACAGGGAAAGTACAGGACACCTAAGCGTCAAATAAGCCACAGAAGCTTACAATAAAAATAAGGACCACATCATGTGCATAAAGAACTAAGGATAGAGGACACTACAAAGTAGCAGGGCTAGGTGCACTAAAAAGATAAATAAAAATAAAAAAAGAAAAGAAAAAATAGAATAAAATATAATGCAACTAAATGAAATGCAACTATACTAAAAAGGCAAAAAAAAAAAGAAAATAAACTAGCCCAACTAATTCCATAGATGTCGCCCTAATCTAAGCATGGTCAAGAATATAAACGTCTACTAAATAACGCCACAGAAGCGCAACAAAATTCGATTATGCAAAGCCACAGAAGCTTGCCATGTAAAATGTAGACGTGCCTTTAAAAACCCTAACACCCTAGATAGACGACAAAAGGAACAGCATAAATCAAATTGGAATCACATCTAACTAGGTGAATTACTCAACATGGATTGCAATAGATGGAAAGAGAACCATAACGGTGAAAGGACAGGACATCTACGCACATACAAAGGCCACAGAGGCTCACATTAAAACATCCATGTCAATTAATGAAGTATGTATATAAAAATTAATCACATGGAAAAGAAGTCATAGAGATTTTTCAGATTAAGCGCATGTAAAGATAGAACATATACATGGAACATTACAAAATAGTTAGGCTAGGTGCAACTACATGAAAAATATATTACAATGCAATCTACATGATATGCAAAAAAAAAAAAGAAAAAAAAAGAAAGAAAACTAGCCTACTCATTTGCAACACGACATGTATATAATAAACGTCTACCAAATAATGATAGTTTACGATAAACGACAGTACTATTCATTACATGCAGTGTATACGCGCCTTAAGACTCATCAAAGGTGATAGCATTATGGAGAACCAACAATTAGCTATACTAAACAGATATAACTCATAAGCCAAAGATAGTAGCAACGGAAAACCGACAGTAGCTACCCATATGAGTTACAAAAATAACAAGAAAGCACATAGGTCTCAAAGCTCACAAGATTCATCACAACGATATGTAGCATACGGAAACCGACATTAACTACTAAATAACAATAAGAACAGTTATAGCATACGAGAACCGACATTAACTATAACATGCGTGGATGAATCATGTAAATAAAAATTAATCAATCATTTAACATGGATCCGTAGATGGTAAGATGTGAACATGCAAGTTCAGAACATCTACGTAAAAATAATTAGCCACAGAAGCTCATATGAAAGTATCCACGTCAAATAAAGCATTAAAAATCAAGTTAAGAAAAATTTGAACTAAGCATCTCACAATCACGACTTACCTAACACTCAACTAATAAAACAACTAAGTGTGTGTGAATGAATTTCATGACACCCTTTTATAAGTGCATCCCAAGAATCAGAGGTAAATGGGTGTGTAAGATAAAGAAGCCATGCCACAACAGTAACGTCGAAACACAAACAGTCACTCTAACATGGACCGCAATAGATGGAAAAGGCCACAGAGGCTTAAAGTAAAGCATCCAAGTCAGGGGTGAAAGAATGCAAAGTCTTATTACTATATTCATCACAAACCCTTAACATTTTAAAAAAAACTGGGTGGTTGGACGGCCGTTCATGTGTATGGACGGGCGTCTAGTCTGGGATTTATGAACTGGATGGTCGCACGTCCAGGTACTGTAAAAGCATATCCAGAATAAGTGGGGTTGGATGGACGGGCGTTCACTTCTCTGGACGCACGTCCGGAGGCCACACAGAGTGGACAGGCGTTCAGAAGAAGTAGACGCTCGTCTGGCACTAGAGCAATGCGCACCAAACAGAAACTCGACCTATATCATAAACCTTAGATACACTTCACACATCATAAACCCTAGAAGCTTTAAGAAACCCTAGTTTTTATTAGGAAAAGAAAACCTAACCCTAGAAGAAAAAGAAACCTAATAAACCCTAATTCACGTTTCACAAATCGAGTTAAAAAAACTTTTTGCACATTCTTAACCCAACGGTCATCGAAACACGGCAAAAATAAAAAAAAAAAACTCTCAATTTATTTAACGCTACTTTTATTGAAAACTACCTAAAAAGATACGGAAACAGAAACCTAAACCTAAACTACGAGAAATTTAAAACAGAAACACAGAAAACACTAAAAAAAAGAAGAAAAACGTGTTGAAATCTTCTGAGCCCAAAATGGAAGGGAAACAATGGATTTTGACCTCGAAAACGGTGTTGAACGGCCGTAGGCGGTTCACCACGTCGTCGACGTCGGAACGAGCTTTCCGAATTGGGGTCCTGCGTTCCAAACGGACACTCGAGTCGAAAGTTATGGCCAAAATACTAACGAGTGCTAAAACGATCCCTTTTATCCAAAAATTTGACTGCGAAAAACGTGGAGTCAGATGATTCAACCTCAGAACCCTACCTACGAAACCTACATACGAAAAACAGAAACCCTAGTACATTTATTTAATAAGCAAAAGAAAGACAAACCAAGATATCTACCTAAAACAAAAAAAACTGGTGACAGACAAGCCAGACGGGCGTCCAAGTTACTGGACGGACGTCTGCCTGGAGAAAGAACAGGACGGGCGTCCAAGTTACTGGACGCTCGTCTGCCTGGGCAAAACACAAACAGAGATGATCGATTTGGACGGACGGGCGTCCAATAGCTCCGGACGCCCGTTTACGTTCAAATGAAGCACATAAACGCTACTAAACACGAAAACAGGTCCAAACAAAACACGAAAACTAAAAAAAAAACCCTAATTGGAACCTAAACACAAACCTATGAAAAATTAATAATCACTAGATAACACAAACTACCTACGAAAAACAAAACAGAACAACTTTAGAAAAAATTAATAGGAAACTAGACAACCGCACCGATTCCCCGGCAACGGCGCCAAAAACTTGTCACGGATTTTATCTAACAAAACAAACAAGTAAAAAAATTTATAAATCCGGTATTCCCCAAGTGTAGGGATCGTAGTATAGCGATTAATACCGGAGTCGATCACAGGGAATCAGGGTATCTAGTTCATTAATTTTCCTAAGATTGTTACCAATTATTTCTAAACCTAAAACTAAAAACGAAAAGAAAACTGGACAGAGGATTGTCAGTCCAAAGCCAGGAAGGATAAAAGCGAACATAAATTTAAACTACAAACAACTATGAAATTATGAAGATGATCATGGTGATTAAACAATGAACAAACAATAATCCACCGTCCCGCAACCCTCTATCTCCTCTCTAAAGTATCTTGTGATGATTTAATTAAGGTTGTGGTTCACCTCTCAAACGTATGAATTCCTACTCTCGTAGATAATTCGCCTATCAATCTCCCATCTCTCGATATATAAGATTGACGCTCTCAAACCAAGGTGTAAGATCTCTCAATCTAGCAACCTAGATATCTAACCTATCAACTCTCGTTATGTCAAGGTTAAAAATCTCATCTTTCCTATGGTGATTTAAGGTTTACACCGACTCTCGTCATACGGTAAACATCAAATAGCAATACATCTTTCGATATCGATTGCATAACAAATAATCAAAGAAAAGATAACAACTTTGAATTAAAATCACAACATAAACTCAGATTGGAAATAGAAAAACCTGATGGAAAAGATTCAAATCGTTTGAACATGTTCAGCCCCAAGCATTCAGCATCAATACATCAGCAAAACGGAAATAAAAACAGAAAAGAAACACCCTCGGCCGGCCAAGCACCAAGGCTCAGCCGGCCGAGGTGACTTGATCTCGAAATTAGGGTTTTCTAAGTATGCGGCTGTGTAAAATTATATGTCCTAGGGTTTGATAATGCGTTGTATTTATAGGAAACTAGGTCGGCTACTGCTATGTCGGTTTTGGACGGCCGTCCAAGGATTCTGGACGCCAGTCTGGTGCCTCTGGACGCTCGTTCACTATGGCGTCCAAACTCTCTGAATCAAAAACTCCTCCTGGACGCCAGTCCACTCTGGACGGGACCTGGACGCTCGTCCCATGTAATCCAAATTCGAAATCTTCAATTTTATCTCTTTTCTTCTAGCCAACTCCATCCTTATCTTTTTCTCATCAATTAAATCCGACTTGATCATCTTTTAATCCTCTTTTTGGTCGAAATTGTGTATCTACAATACATCAAACACATTGGAAAATGTAGCATCTTCCAAATCAATATAAAACCATCAATTTTACACATAAATCATACAATTTTGCAACTAACCCTTTAAAAACATCACTTGCTCAATACTTCAATATAAAGCTCGATTTCTATGAAAAACATCCACATATGGGGGAAATTGACATAAAATATATCCTTATAAAACGTATAAAATCGCCCTTAACACTTCCTATAGACCTTCCTCTTTGATTAGATCCACCTTTACCTCTATTCTGACCTTGATAATTGTTGTTTCCTCTTCCACTGCCTTGGTAAGAATCTAATCCATTGGCCTAACTGCAGCATTTGCAGAAGCATGAGACAAATCCAGATTCATAGTGGGATTGAACCTAGCCAGCAGTCTCTCATGTGTAATCAGTTGAGCTTGAACCTCAAGCCAGGACAAGGCTCCCATTCTAGAGGTCAAGTTGACAATCACAGACTCATACTCTTTACTTAACCCTTTAAGAGTAGCTAAGATAATTTCTGACCGAGTAATTGGATAACCAGCCGCACTTAATTTGTCAGAATAAGTCTTCATTTGAGCTAGGTAATCAGCCATAGTCTTAGATCCATTTTCTGCCTTAGTTAAAGCATCTTTGTATTCCAGCATTTGAGCCTCACATTGGTTATTAAACAGCAGCTCAAGAGTTTACCATATCTCATGAGATGTAGTACATCCAACAACTTCAACAAGGGCTTGTTCAGTCATAGAAGCCAACAGCCAACCGGTTAACAAGCCATCTTTTGCCATGCATTCATCATATGCAGGATTCACAGGCATAATAATAGCTGAGGTCACATGTGGAGATCCTAAGTACTTAGGAGTAGGGATGGCAATGGGTACAGATGGGTACAGGTTTGGCTATATCCATTCCCTACCCATCAAAAAATTTCTTTACCCATACCCTACCCATTACCCATGCGGGTAGAAAACTTTAAACCCATACCCTCCCCATACGGATATCCACGGGTATGTGGATATCCATGGATATCTAATTTTATTCTCAATTAAATATCACAACTCCATAGAATAAAGAAATCCAACTCACAAATCGAAACAAAGGACATAGATCGATGGATAACTCCAAATGATAATTTATAATGTAAAAATAATTGTCCAACTAATTTGGTTAACATTGCAATGAATTTATGAATCAAACACATAAACATTCAAAAGGAGTCACACACACACAAAATCAGATATTTGATCAATATCGAGTCAAAACATAATTTTTTTTAAACCAACACTAAAGCAAACACTTATTATTCAATCTATTATATATACGTTCTACCAAGAAACAAAATAGAGACCACTCCATTTAACCACTAGCTTCATGTATATCACTTTCTTCATCTTCAAGATTAGTCAACATGCGATATGCATCGGGTAGGTGAGAGACGTAGAAGTTGTCACGAATGTAACAACGCATAAAGTTTAACAAAAAAAAAGCATTAATAAAACATAGCTATCAAACAAAAAATATATTATAGTTGAAGAACTAATTAAAGAAATCATAAATAAAAAGAAACAAAAACAACCACACAAAAAACATGATATAAGAACAATTCTAAGTTTCTAACCTTTCTGTTGCTACAATGGAACACTAAGGTTGCGGAAAATGCAATAGGAATTAGCAATTGAGAAGAAGTCACAATAGTAATTTCCTCTTTGTAAAATACTACAGATGACTGAGGCATGAGTATTAATTGAATTAATATTTATTTAGTTTCTTTTTCATAGTGACAATATGACTTGTTTTTTTTTCATTTTAAAAAACGTGACTTTTTTTAATTTTCTTTACAGACAAATAATTTTTATACATAATAGATTATATAAAATATAATATATGGTGGGTCGGGTGGGTATTTTGACGGGTAGAGAATACATATCCATACCCTACCCTACCCTCGGCGGGTTTTGAAAAATCAAACTCATACCTTACCCTACCCTTTAAAATACCCTACCCTAACGGGCAGGGTCGGGTGGATATCCACCGGGTTGGATCGAAATTGTCATTCCTGCTTAGGAGGACATGGCAAAGTTCCAAATAGAAATACTTCTAACTTATGACCTCTAATCACAGGCAGAACGATGAATTTCCACAATAGATAGTTGTTTCTATCTAATTTGACTGAACAAGTTTGATTAAGATTACCTCCGAGAGTTTGTGTGGGAAGAGTCATCGGAGATCCAGATCCGGTTCTGATTGAGCAAGAGGTGAGGTTTGAAAAGTTGGATTTCCCAGATATCCAGCTGCAAATGGGCTATGCATGAATCCAGACATTGAAGATGTAGATAAGCCACCTGTGAATCCAAAGGAATACGGCATGGACATTATCGGTGAAGTTAGAAACGATGAAACCGCCATGGATGTAGTATCTGCAGCTGGTGTAGAGGAGATAACAGATGAAACGGGTAAGGAGGTGACACTACTCTGTCCGGTTTCTTGACCGGAAGCTGAAGATGGTGGTGGTTCCATCAGGCCGACGGTGGTGGCTCCGATACCAACTTAAAGAAATATAGCAGCTAGAACATTTGCAGTGACCAGTATTTTCGTTGATGAACATTCAGCAGAATTGAACACCTTATATCTCCAAGAGTGTAACAAATCTTATCCACCTAGAGATACACACCACATCATCCTATGACTCATAAATGTCCACATATCAAACAGAAAAGTGACATATATATGTCACTGCTACATTTTACCAACACATTAGCTACTCATTTATCATTATAAGACACTCTACTTATCTATAGCTTTATCAGAGGTTTTTAATTTTCTCTATTCCTCTCTATTATTTTTGTGTAAAAAACGTACTTCTTCAATTTTCCCACTCACAACGCATTAGTGCCCATTTGGAAGGAAAAGTATAAAAGCATAATAGTAATATTTTCCATTTATGCTTTTTTTTTTTTTTTTGAGAAAATTTTCCATTTATGCTATGCACCACGTTTTTCAGAAATCTACCAAATTTTTTTTTTTTTTTCTTGAAATCAAATTGGTAAATTTAAAGACGACCGGATCAGGTTATTTCCATATGAATTTGCTATGGAAAGTAATTCGTGAGCAAAACACCATTTTTTTTTTCCTTTGGAAGAACATGAAGTGGGCATTTACTCCTGAACAAAGATGTTTTCAAATACTAGCATTAAGTTATCCGTCAGGTACAATATCTTTTACACATTATCAACAAACGACAATTTAAAATAAAAAAAAATTAAAACGGCTAGATTATTTTCATATTTTAAAGATGTGGCTTGATCACTTGTACATAAGAGATCACTTAAACTAGTACTTGAAAGGATGCTGAATCATTTACCCCACCACCGGATGGTGTATATGTGTGTTTTTATCTTTATTTTTATTATTGATACAATTATTGTTATTGTTATTGTTATTGTTATTGTTATTATTATGTTTCATATTCTTTTGTTATTATCCATAGCTGCAGCCTGCATGGCCAAAATGCGAGTCGTGCGAGCCTAGCAAGTTGCTTTTATAGCTCTAAACAATAAAGAGAAACTAGTACAATCACCGGAGTTTAAAGTATTTTTTATCCAACGAACTCTAAATTAACATTTTTTATCGTTAAAATAATATTTTTTTAACAACAAAACTATATCTTTTTACATTTAAAAAGGAGTCTCGATCTTATCGTTTTTTATCGATTTTACTATTGTTTTTATTTATATAAGTCTTTTGTTCTGAGTTAGGTGAGTAAGGATGCTACTAGCGAAAGTAACAATTTTCCTAACTTCACTCATAATTACAACCAAAAAAAGTTGTGAAAAATCTATCATAATAGTTTTTCGGGATATCTTCTCCCGACCTGATGGGATCCTGAATATCTCGATCGTCAGGTCCCGACACTTGTCGGGTTTGGGGTCGGGATGAAAAATAGATTCCCGATTCACAGTTAGGTCGGGATCGGGTACGAGGGTTACAGGGTGGGTCCCGACCTGATGTCATCCCTAGATATATAGAGGTGGATAATTTGGCGGTCGCACAAGGCGGTAAGGGATGCATTAAAGTGGTTGATATATATGCCAACTACGGTTGAGGCTCCACGCTAACCACCGAAGACCTCAGGACTCACAAAATTTTAATTTACGATGATCCGGTCACAAATATGATTTGGTGGTCCTAGACCAATCAAATATAAGTATTTTTTTTTGTTGATTTCACATATTTAGAAAAAAAACTAGCCACTCAAAAATTTGTGATTGATAGGGGAATGATGATATATCATTCTTTGATCGGTTTTGAAACACCATAAAATCACAAACCCAGGACATAATGTGCGTTGTGGTTTAAGGCTGAAGACACCCTCAATCTAAAGGGATAAGATATTATAACCCTTTTCAACATGACTCATATTTATGTCTTTATCAATGCCTCAAACATCACTCTTGCATCTTTCCCATACCATTAACAACATTTAAATAGTAATATATATTCATCTAAAACCTTTAAAAAAATTAAAACTATTTCACCATATATATATATATATATATATATATATACATATATTTTTTTAATAATTTTTTCCTCAGCATTGAACATGCCTATAATTCTTTTGATATTCGATAGGCATTATCCAGGGGGGACGTGAAGATTTCAACAGCCAACATCCACTATATAGGAGTGATATAAATCTCTTTTTATATGTTAAAAGAAAAAAATAAATAAAAGAACAGTCTAACATATTACATACCTTATTACCTGGAAATTAGGTATAAATTTGGCCTGATTTTCCCGGAATGACTTTCAAATCTTGCTCCTTGAAGCATGACGTTACTGGGTACGTCGTACAAGCTATTTCACTCTATTCGTGAACCAAGTTTTGAAATAAATATGATAACCAACAACAAAATTAAACCATGAAAAAAATAGTGCCGCACTGTTTGAATACAACTTCATATTAAAAAAAAAAAAAAAGTCGATAATTCGATCGTCTTCCAAACAAACATAGTTCAATGATAAAAAAGATATAAAAAAAAAGACTAATCAATGTCTAATCAATAAAATAAAAAGACTAATCAATGTCTGTTTAATGCATGCACTATAATACAATTTGTAAACATGTCGGAAATATGTCATAGTGTTGGTTTGCATATTATAACCCTTTATAAGTCAACAAAATAAAATGAGAGATTGAGCAATATTTGTATATATATATATATATATATATATATATATATATATATATATATACACAAATTATCAGGTCAATTTCACATATATCCATAGCTGATGAGTTGTATTACCTCAATATAAAATCAATGGAGCCGACCATATATGAATGGACACCTATGTGATTCCCAAGGGGAATAACTCAATTTAAAATAGAGTTGTAGATTTGAATATTATAGGGTGTGAATGTTCGATTTCTTGAATTGACGAGTATTTTAACCAAAGAAAAATAAATAATCGGTGGTGTATAATGTATATAGTCCACTTTTGCATACTCAACGGCTGAGATACATCTCTTGATTACATTTTTATCAAAATTCTAAAGACGGTACATACACCCGAACATTTGAGTTGGGATGTGTATATGTATATGTATAAATTTTTTTTGGATGAAATATATATATTCTTTTTAAAGCAACGAAAAACGTTAATGACGTCGTAAGTAAGACATGAGGTAATTAAATTTTTGGTGTTAATTAGACCTCAACTTAATTTGCTCAATTAGTCATGGCTTGATGACCTCATCAACTTGTATATTATTGTCATCAATAATAAATAAATAATAATGGAGTTATATTAATAAAGGAGTTATGTGGAAAAAAGAGACCACCTACTATATACTACTGGTCCAAGATCTATAGTCCACCTCGATATAATGTCAGCAAATGAGAACCCAAATATATAGTTAGTAAATAACAGCGATTCTAAATTAAAAGCGTGTTTGGCCTCCAATTAATTAGGCTCCTCCCTTTGACATTTGCGTATGGTCAACACCCCATCAAATAAATAAAATCACAATATTCTCATACATATATCATCCGTGTAAAAAAAGTGTGTACCGTACGTAACCCCAAACCCCACAACCCCCATTCAAAACTAGTATATAAAACTTCCCTTATCTTTGCTATCTAGCTAGCTAGTACTTTTATACATACATACATTAAACCTCTCCTCCTCCTCCTCCTCCTCCTCCTCCTTAATTAATTTCCCCCAAAATTAAAGTCTCAACTCTCAAGTCAGCACCTACCTACGTACGTACTACTGATCAGATATATATATATATATACAGATTTTCTGTGTGTTGATCAATTAATCCCACAAATTTAAAAATAGGTTTCATTCATTCAATTAATTTGATGGCTGATTTCGGTGGTGGATTTGAAGATAATTGGGGTCTTCATGCAATTGTCAGAGGGAGTACTAGTGCTAGTAGTGGTTTTTCCACTAGCCCAGCAGATTCTTGTTTTTTGGAGGATGATATTAATATTAATGGCGGATTCTTTTTCGGTATTCCAGATGATCATGAACATAATCCTTTTCATAGTAATTATGTAGCTATGTTAAATGATGATGACTTGCAAGAGTTTTATAAACCATTTTATAATCCGGTTTCGGATTCTTCATCTTCGTGTCCTCCTCCTGCTGCTGCTGCTGCTGCTGCAATTCGAGATGATAGTATTTATAATCCGTTTGTTAAGAGTGAAAACAAAGACGAGAAGCCACAACAAACTGCCAACTTTGTTTATCAGCCGAGTCCGCCGGATGCTGCCTGCTGTAGTTCTGATACTACTACTGCAGCAAGTATTAATAATGCTCAAACGCCTAAATACAGAAAAAGGTTAGTCCTCATGATTCCTTAATTCTGCTACATATATATGCTACTCATGTTTCTAATTATCAATTTTAGTCTCGTAACTTTAAAATAATAATAATAATAATAATAATAATAATAATAATAATAATGAAAGTGGGCGCATGTATGTATGCATTGCAGGAAAAACCAAAACAAAAGAGTAGTGCAGGTACAAGCAGCAGCAGGAGGAGCAGAAGGGCTTCCTTCAGATATGTGGGCATGGCGTAAATATGGCCAGAAACCCATTAAAGGCTCCCCTTTTCCCAGGTGAGCATTTCTTTTTTTTTATTTTATTTAAAGGATGACAAAATTGTGATCGAAACATGGAAGTCATTTAATTGATGGATTGATTGATTTGGCCACAAAATTAAATGATGAAAACGAACGTACGTACAGGAGCTACTATAGATGCAGCAGCTCAAAAGTGTGTTTAGCAAGGAAGCAAGTGGAGCAAAGCTGCACAGAACCAGGTGTCTTCCTCATTAGCTACGCGGCGGAGCACAACCATGCTCAGCCCATTAGAAAGAACGCCCTCGCCGGCACCACCCGTCAAAAGTTTCCTCCTGCTACCCAATTAACTCCTCCGCCATGGACCACCAGTAACAGTAACACTAACAACAACAACGCTACTACATTAATATCAGAATACAAAGAAAATTCGACGAGTCATTCAAACTGGTCGCCAAGCCCAATAAGTACTGCAGGTGATCACGTCGTCCATACTAGTGCATTTGAAGATGGATGTTGTTCAATCAAACAAGAATTGCAGGAAAAGAATATGAAAATGGAAGATGAGTTTTTTGCGGGTTTAGAAGATCTTGATGGTTTGATCTCAGAATTAGCTAGTGGTCAACAGCAATATTCTAGTAAAATGTTCTCCATGAACTTCTACAGCTAATTAATTATTATATGGATATATTGTTTCTTTTCTTTTCTTTCCTTTCATTTTCTTCTTCTTTTGGAACAGAAGAATGGAAATGCTTAGTCATATATAGTTTGCTTCTGGTTGAAAATAATTCTAGTGTCACAACTTAAAATAATAAACATGTATTATATTGTGATATACAACGATCATATATCATGATCAATAATATATGATGTATATTAACTATGATATATATATATGTTGTGGTTAAACAATTTTCATGTAGCTTGTAAAATAGAAAATTATTGCACAAGTAGGTAAGGACTAAAAGATTGTTTGAATTGCCCTTATTTGTTGATTATTTGGATTGACTAAAATTACTACTTTATTTATTTTAATGAAATAAATAAATAACAATCTTTTACTTTTTTTATTCATAATATTCTAACCTATTTTAGTCAGACATGATAATTTGTATCCACACTTGTTTATCAAAACTTATTCAAATTAGATTGAAAATAACTTAATTCATGTCGAAATGGATATAGCTTTAATTTGCGCTTGCGCGCACTCACATTTTGCTTTTTATTTGTTTAGACTAATATATACTATGCAGCTTAATTCCACGGCATGGTGCATTCAGATCTAAACCAAAATCCATTAATCGTGCCCCTGGAGATTCTTCGTAGCCATTTATTTGGTGAAGTGCGGAGTATCAAATAAATACAGATGGGTACGGGTTCTTCCGGCGACATCATTTCAAGGTAGATCAGAATTGAAAGCTTCCCGGAGAGTGTTTTTGGCGGAAAAGTTTGTTTTTGTTCTTTTCTAAACCAGTGGAGAACAATGGACCGTAAACTATGATGTTGATTTATTTTGGTTTTTGGTTTTTGGGTGATATATTTATGCTATATATGTCTTTATTATATAACTTAGTTTTTAAATTATGAATATTTTTTTCTCTCCGATAACTAAACATTACTGAATCAATTAATAATCACTAAGAGCATTAAAATCTATTGTCATGCTAGCCCGCACCCAACCCGAACCCAACCCGCATTTAACGAAACCTGCACGTGTGAGTTGGATTTTGAATTGAGTTGAATATGGTTTCAAATTTTTATAACCCGCAAAATAAGGGTTGGGTTTGAGTTTTTATGAAACCCGCACAACCCAAATCACGTGCACCCCTATCTGGAAGATAGACCCGCTGGAGTGGAGATGCCCTCCAAAAATACCACAACTATGGACTCCGGAAGAATCACTGGGATGGAGATGTCCTCCAAAACATCAATACTATGGACTCCGGGACTCCGAAAGACCCGGAAGACCCACCGGAGTGGAGATGCCCTCCATATTATGTCATTACAAACTCAGCCTCCAAACCCGGCATCGTTTGAAGGAGGGTGATAGAAGACAAAATCTGAAGAGATATGAATGAATGTCAAAATGAAGATAAAATTGTTATAGATAAAATTTAGTTTAAAGAAAAGAATTATAATTTGTTTTAAATTCATATTATATTTTGATAGGAGTTTATCTTTATTTTATTACAGTTTGAATAATCACTTTCTCTCCTATATAAAGGAGTACCAGTGTAACATTTTATCAATCAATAAAACATCAGTTTCAGAGTCTTTTCGTTTCCGCACGCATTCTGATTTTTTTCATGATGGTGCCATTATGAATGGATTCAGTTCTCGTGGACGAGTTTTCTGCTAGCTAGGGAGTGGAGATGATGTTAAAGTGAACGTCATAATATAATAGTCCATGGTTTTTATGTAGGGGTCCTAATGGCACCACGATTTTTAATATTGTGATGAATTACATTGTGACGAAAGTAATAGTTTGTGGTGTCGAAAGAGAGAGAGATTGTCGAAAGCAAAAATCATGGTGCCATTAGAACCCTCTTTATTTATGTTTTAAGTTAGAGAGAAGTAAATGAGCTTTTTATGCTATAAATATCCCAAGGCCTCTAATCATTATGTCATGTAATCTTTATTCTTCTTTTATGAAGGAAATCCTAAAGTTTCGATTTGCTTTTGTCTATTTATTTTTCGTCGTAAATCTTCTACATGATTATAGTTTAAAACAACAACAACAACAAATGTGATTTTACTGAAGACCAATTTTTGCGCCGGGAGGGGGGGGGGGAGGGGAACTTACTAAGGTTTTTTTCCTAAGGGGAGAAGGTAAAATAAAAGGGGGATCGAGGGAAAAGTCCGTTTTTAGTTACAAAATTAATAAATATGACACACTCTTTTTTTTAGTTGTAAAAAGGATTAAAAAAAATTCAGACGGACAAAATTACTCTTATTATAACAGCGCCGTCCAGAAATTGAGTAAAAGCGGCGCACCTCTTCTTTCAGCTGTAATGTTTTATTTGTTTGTTTGTTTGTTTTTTGTTTTTTTTTTTTTAAATAACCGTAACTTTTGAATTAAAACTCCGATCATCGAAATGTTTTTACCAAAATTCGTATTTTTTTTGCTTTTTAATTTGAGTTCTCATACGATACCCTTCCGACGTAAATTTTGAAAGCCGAAAAAATATTTGCATTAACCGGAGCCGTTTTTCTTATAAATGATCGTAACTTTTGATTTAGAACACCGATCATCAAAATTGTTTCACCAAAGTTCATATTTTTTTTGTCTTCATTTTGAGACCTCATTTGATACCCTTTCAACGTAGTATTCGAAAGCCAAATATAATCGCAGCATTTACACTAACACAGTAACAGTAACACAATAACACGGTAACACAGTAACAGTAACACATTTTATTAACAGATAAAATATCACCATTAACATTGTGTAATACAACAATCTATCAAAAAATGCTTCATATCGTAATGAAACAATCTATCAAAGCATTATGGAAATGCAACTCCCGGGGAAGCAACGAGAATAAAAGCCTAATAATATTGGATATAATCAAAAAGCCTATCAAGGGAACTAAAACATTCTTCAAGTTGTTGAAGAGCAAAGCTTTATGTTTTACCATCTAAGCACCTTTATCCTTCAAACCCGCACCACATCAAACTTCATGAAAGACGTATGCAACAAAAAATGCATTAAATAGCAGCAGCTCAACCTCATCAATAGAGAATCTAGGCATCTCCATTTTTCTAAAGACAAAAAAACACCAACATTGCCTCACCATTTGAATCAACAACTTTCAATCACCTGGGCCAAAACCACACCACAACAAATAGTGGAATGCAAGGAAAGATTAAAACCGAATAAAGACACCATATGCCTGCAATAACACTTTTTACGAAGAATACATAGCGATATTAACAGTAACACAGTAACACCTTATCATCACAGTAACACAACCAATTATGTTTTCCTCTTCAACTTCTCAAAATACTTTTCAGTACTAATAACCACAGAAAACAAATATACATTGCATTTCTTATCCATTAATGACAGAAATATCATCATTAGTATGCTTCCCAATCTAAGGGAGGGGGTTTGAAGCACACTACAACCGATTCTTTTTTGAAAAAAAAACATTGCATCTTTCTGTATATTTGAACAAAGTAGAAGAAGGCACCAACATGAAGTCAATAAAAGTATTTGAAGTTTTTCAACCCTAAAACACTTGGTTTTCTGCTCCAAAATCTGATTTTCAGCGTTATTCTTGGCGTATATATGGCTGAAAATCTCATAACACATAGTGATATTAGCAGTAACACAGTAACAACCACCAAAACTAGTGTATTATAAAGCTTAATGATATGAACCAAGTGAACAACACAATCAATCTTCTTTAAAACATCATAGATGCATCCTTAAACCAACCCTTAAACTGTGGGATCACCAACATTATCAACCACAACAGACTTACCATTATTTGTGTTCTCAACAGAACTATTAGTTTCAGCTCCATGGTTATCAAAAGAGTTGACGATGGTAGCTTCAATATCTACCATGTCAGTTTCAATACCTGCCTTGTTATTCCTCTCGACCCAGTTGCCAGAGGAACAGTCCCAGACTCAATACACGAATTATCAGACTCAATACGCAAATTTCTAGAATTTTCAGAACTTGAAATGCTTGGAATAGTAAAATTAGCAGAAGTAGATACCTTCGAATTAGTCGAATTTGCAATAATGTAACATTAACGACACGCACACGTAGACATTAAAGAATCTTCCATTACTCAGGACAATTCACTGATTATGAATAGTCATATTGATACCATGACCATCTACAATTTAACAACAGACTGACAATATTTTCATTTCCAAATTAGGCATAAACATTTTTTATCAAGGAAATTTGCAAGAGCCGTGTATACTACAAATTTAAACAACTTAATATGCAAGCATTTCAATTTCAACAAAATCTGTAAGCTATTTGTTTAATAAGGATCGACATGTATTTTTCTTCCAAATGATTATGCAGCTTCAAAATCAACAGGAAAAGCTGAATGGACTTCACGAACACTCCAATTCAATACTGTAAATTAATTTTCCTCCGACAAAAAAAACTAGAAAGATATACGAAATAGCAGCGAAAATACTGATCAAAACTTGTAAGATACGTCCCTTCCCTTGCGCCCCGTGCGGCTTCTGGATCCATTTTTTTAAAACCGGATTTGAAACTTGCCGTCAATGTCGCCGGTGGAGCTATGCCGGCTTTTTGGATGAGTTTGATTTAATGAACAAAGTATTGTTGTGACATCCCGACTTTTCGTAAAAGGGTAAAATAGTCATTGGGTGTATTTACTACGACCTAATTATTATTTGTCCCATTTATTTAAGTGAAAATGAATTAATTAAAGGATTTAGTTATTTAATTAATAAATTTGATTAAATGGCTATAAAAAGAAATAATCCCAATTATTTCCTCATAAGTTACACACGCTGATTCTGAAAAAAAATAGAAGAAGGAACGGCGGCAACATCTCCACAGACGCAAGAAGAAAGCGAAATAAAAGAAAGAACCGTGTGATCAATCCGTTCATCTGATCAAGATGCCGCAGGAGAGAAAAGTAATCAGCGCGAGGAGACGCAACTTTGGAAAATAACATCTCTCGATTTCGTAAGTTTTCAGTTTAGCCCTAGTTTTCGGTATTCGTAGAGTTCGATTCTTGGAAAATTCATATCTTGTGATCCGTAGCTCTGTTTCGCAGCCGTGAGTAGTCGAAACGATCGTCTTGAAGCGTAGAATAATCTAAAAATAGTTTCACAGCAGTAAACCCAGGTAATCTTCTGTTTTTCAGGCTCTTTCAGTTTCGGTTTTCAGCAAGAAATAGGATTTTAGGGTTCCTTGTTGATCACATAGGTTTTGGGATTGAGGATCAACAATTGTTGCAGTTGCTGGGTGTTTTGCTGTCGGTGTTGCAGGCAATTAAGGTAAGAGGCTCTTCCTATGATTCCAATTATCGTTTATAAGGTTTAGATCAAGTTTTAAGGTGTTTAAGATTTTTAATGCTAGGAAGATGTGTTTTTCGTTGATCAAGGATCATAGGTGTTCTTGGAATGATTAGATATGTTTATTTACGTTTTACTATGTTTAAATTGCTGTTATTTTGGGTTAGAAACTGATTTGGATCGAACTTGAGGATTTTAGGGTTCTAGTCGAACCCAGGTGGACGAGCGTCTGGCCTCTCTGGACGGGCGTCTACTTGGGGCACATTTCGGACGAGCGTCTGGCTTTTCTGGACGGGCGTTTGAAGTGTTGTTTTACATTCAGGATTGAAACTGTTTTAGGTGGACGGGCGTCTGGGTATAGTGGACGGGCGTCCATTTTTGGACGGGCGTCCAATAGGGTTCAGACGGGCGTCCAGAGCCTTAGACGGGCGTCTAGTTTGTTTTGTCATTCTTCCTTTGTTGGTTGTTGTTTAGACTTATAAGCATGATTTAGCTTTATGAAACCTTTATATATGATATATTAAATGGTACAAACTTGAACAAGCCTGAATTGAGCTTCTGATTCGTTCAGTTAAAACACCGAATGTACTCTTAAAGGGAGTTGAAGTTCGGATCCGTCGGAAGAGCATGATAGGCTTGTGCTTTGATGAATTAGCATTCATCAATGTCTGTGTAATTGCTAGGCCTTGTCCGTGTCTAGTGGTCTAGGAAGAGAGTAGTCAAGGTAAGGGAGATTAATTGAAAACACTTAGGTGGCTAGTTAATCATCCTAATAATCAACGTACTTGACTAGTAAAAGATTAAACAACATGTCTCTCTTGGCTAGGCACCAGGCTAAATCGCGATGCATGTGCTACCTCTGAAGGTGGAGGAACTCTGTAGGTCAAAGACCCTAAGTACAGAGGGACTCCGCTGAGGTGTGCGTGCTATCGGAGTCTACCTTTTCTAGTCTCCGTGGATATTGGTGTGATCCACTAATATGTTGCAAAAGAGTGTTCCCGAGGTGGAAGAACTCCGTAGGTCATAATGACCCTAAGTACGGAGGGACTCTGCTGAGGTTGGTGCGCGTAGTGCCCTTGAGTGCGGTTGTAACATAGATAAGCTAAGTAGAAACGTTTAGTCAATTCATGTTGATGGACATGAAATGAACCCTAGATTGAGTCGGTCACATAAAGATAACTAAACGATTAAATATCTTTTCTTTATAAATCTTAATTGTTGGCGTAGCTTCTCACTTTTACTAAGTACTTTGTACTTACCTCCTTTGCATTTTCTTTTGTATGCATTGTGGGGTGAGAAGACGAACAGGTTGACCAAGTGTAGATGATGACTTTTGAAGACTTGGAGTCTTGGCGAAGCTTTTAGTTTAATTTCCCTTGCAAAGGTTGTACTAGATTAGTTGCAGTTCGATTATTAGACTTGTTGTACTTCTACTTTTAAGACCTCGTATTGTATAAGTCTTTGGGTTTTTAATCGTTGTAATCTTAACTATCCATCTTTAGCATGGTTAATTTTTATTCATATTAGCTTTTATATTTTTACCCGAGTCTTTTTAGCTTCCATTTGCTTTTATTTGATACGACGACGTAGAGGCTTGCGTATAATATTAGACTTATTTAATGCTATACGCGCCGAACGTTTCTCTTCCGGATAAGGGCTCGGTATCCGGGATCGGGGCGTTACAGTTGGTTATCAGAGCGAAGCGTCTTTTCTGTTCTAGGCATCTCTACCTCTAAGATAAGGATTCCTTTAGACCTTTTAGAACTTGAGCTTGGTGGTAATCCTCGTAAGACTAAGAATCCTTAAACCGTGGTTAGGTTGCATTAGGACCAAGTGAAGAGTCGTCTTAGACGAAGGTTAGGTTGAGTTCTCAGTTCACATATTTCATGTGATCACCTCAGGTTTTGTCCCTTCTAGTATCCTTAGTAGAAACTATTTCTTCTTTTGAAGTTCCAAACCGTAGCTTGTCACATAGGGATTAAGTGAAACTCCTTAAGTAAAGCTTTGGGATCGGAGTCTTATGCCTACACCTTAAAGTCGAGGTCCTCTTGGTTGATTTCTTTTCCTTACTTTCCCTATTGAAATCTCTTCACCTTCTCTACACATGAATATCTAAGTTTACTTTTATCTTGGCCTAACTTTGTAGAGAATGATATTTGATTCAGCTCTACAAGTCCCCCACTTTCTCTTTTCACTATCACTTGGTTGAGTTCATCAACATTCTTTGACCTTTGCTTTGCTTGAGATGGTTCTACACGAACTCCATGTGTAACCCTATTATTCCCAAGTACTCCTCAGTCGTTTCAACTCATATTGATAAAGGTCTCTTACTTTGGCACATACTTTTCATTGTCCTTGTGTTTGGATTTACCCAACATGAGCGAATGTTTTTGTTTCCGTGCTTTCCCTCTAACATAAGACTGTCTTCCCCTACTCTAAAAATTCTGCAAATTTTCAGCAAAGTAGATTACTGTCTTATCTACGATTTCTCTTTTTACACCAACTCGATAATCATTACGGATTATTCAGGAAATTCATGTTTATACCGGACACTCTGTCCAGAAAATCTGCAGCAGCACCTTCACTTCTTCTTCTGTTTTGAACAGGTCAAACATCTTCAAATGACCTGAATTTTTGATATGTTGCAGAAAACAATTTTATCTACAGCTTCTATTTCGGAATTAAGTTCAGATTCTTTTTCGTTTGATCTCGATTTGCAATTCAACACAGTGTTTATTAATCTGAAAATTCTGGCAGCTTGTGTAATCGTCAGAAATAACTGTTTTTGACCAACTTACTTTCATTCAAAAATTCTAATATTTTTACATCACCTGGGAAACTCCAGTATCTAAATCTTTTCTCTTTGGATCATGCTCAAATTCCTCTTCGTTTGTTCTGTACAAATTGATAATATCAGATCCAGAGTAAAAATCTTACACAGCAACCTAAAAGGAATATTCACCTCCTTGACTTAGAGTTTGGGCTAAGAGGGTAGTAAGTTACGACTGCTATGTTTAGGAGTTCCCTGAAGTCTGATCTCCTTATGAGATAAACCTTTTAGTAGGAGTTTGTAAAGCTAACGTTGTAGTTTCTTTTGCTGTTGTAAACGAGAACCAAGATGCTATCCTCCAGCATGCCATGTTTGATGTTCAGACCCTTTTCGTGCCCTTTTTGTAATTATACTTTTATTGGTAATTTGTTTCTCATGTAATCCCTCACTTGAGATCTTTAAACTCAACAGATCCTCTCGGCTTGTTGTCATAAATTACCTCAAAAACATATCGCCTTAAACCCTTCTTTTCAACAAATTCATTCTTTCTTACTTTTCAAATCTAGAAACAAACTCTCTTCAAAGTTCTAAATTGTTGCACTCCCATCATTCATGCAAATTCAAAGTTTGCTGAATATTTTAATGTCAGAACATTATTTTTTACTTGTGTCTATTCTCAGCTCCCCTCCTAAGGGTAGTGTCGATATTGTAACTATTTCACCTAATGCTGCATGTTCCTTTAAGGCATGCATATCTTCTTTTACTCGTCAATTTTTTTTAAGCCTATCATGACATTCCTTTTCAGTTACTTATATTTGACCTTCTAGCAATTTACGCTAAGCTAGTTTCAAGCAGAAGGTAGCCTTTTCCAATGTGCCTTCCAAACTTATTTAGCCAACCGACGTTTGAGTTCCTAAACTTTTGATCTCCATTTCAGATTATTATACCTTGTACCCTTCAGTTTTAAATCTCCTTCGGGCCGTTTAGAGCCATGAACCACCATATACATCATTTTGACTTCCCACTTTCTGTTTGGCGTTTCTATTCCAATTTTGCTACACCGGTTGAAAGTCTATTTTATTTTAACCTCGAGCATTTATTCCTTGGCAGTGTACTATTCCTCTCGAGTAGTGCAACCTTGAATCTTTGTTTTGAATCTCGTAATAACCTCTCTTTGACTATTGCAAACTTGGACACTTCTTGACAAGTGTTTATTTTATTCTGAGACCTTTTGGTGTACTCGTTTTCCCTCCATAGCTACTTCATGTTGAGATTCTTACTCTCTTTTGATTTTTAAATTCCTTTTTAGCCCTTTCGGTGCTCGACCTTGCACCTTTATTTTGTTTTCCTGTTGTGTGATGTTTCCCTTACGAAACTCATGTGAACTGAAGATTTTTCTAGTTCGCCAACATCCATCTTTGTTAACCAAATGATTAACAATCAAGGTCACTTCCTTAATGTTCTCAAGCTCGGTGTTCTCTTTTCATACATTGAGAATATCTTCAAGTCCATCTGGTGATGTTTCCTTTAACGTCTCCACTTTCTAAAGGTTTATATGAAAGCCTATTACCATTCTTCCAAGTTGCCTCTGAAGTCCTTGTAGACCACCGTATCTTGCAGAATTCCACTCTCTCAAAAGAATTCCATCTGCAAGGTGTTCTTTTGTTGTCCTTCTGGTGGCCATCTTTTGTATTATGATACAGTGCCCCTTTCTTCATTCCAGAACCAACTTCAACTTTCCTCAACGCGGATTTTTCTTGTGTTGCTGGTAACCCAAGCAACCTTTCTTATTTCAAGTGCATTGTACCATTCCCTGGCTTACCTAGTTGACATACCACCCTGGTACTCAACTTGTTACTTTTCAACTTCTTTTATTCTCCAAGCTAACTCCCTTGGCATAAGAATTGGATTAGACCGTCGGAGAGAGAAAGGGTGCTAAATGCATGTTCCCCATCCCCAAGAAGTCTCAGAAGTCTTTCAGCCAGAATCCTTGTAGTTCTTCAGCAGGTTTGTGGTGCCATGATGGAAGTTGGGATCGAAAGAAGTCAAGTGTGCCAGAAGTGCAGTTTCGGCTGGGAAGATTTAGCTTTCCGGGCATAGGTCAGCAGGAGCAATCAAAGAGTGTGGAACCGATGATTACAAGATTTGAGGCAGTCGATGAGTTCGTAAAAGAAACAAGATGAAGATCCAGTTGTTTCCGGTTACAAGTGAGTGGATGGAGCCCAAGCGGCCATTGGTCACGGGTTAGATGAAGATGGCAACAATTGGCATTGGAATCAGCTTTGGGTTCTGAATGCGGAAGAACGGGAAGGACAATGAAGAATGATAACCTCGAGATGACAATTGCAGTTCCTCTCGGAGCGACCAAGAAGTACAAGAATTGGAACAGTACTACTGGCGATCTTTCATGAAGATAGAGATAGAAGAACACGAGTTTCTGGGATGAATTGGAGCGACAACAAAATACGAGACCAGAGTTGATACAGCAAGCCAACAAAAGATTGAAGTAGATCGTCGCCACCTTGAGATAGCTCAAAACAAGTAGAAGAGTTGGAAGATAGAAGAAGAAGAAGACTGCACGAGTTAAGAGACGAAACGCTTCGCAAAGTCCAGAGTTCAAGTACCTCTCGGTTACATTCGAGTTTCGAGGACGAAACTCCTCTTAAGGGGGAAGGAATGTGACATCCCGACTTTTCGTAAAAGGGTAAAATAGTCATTGGGTGTATTTACTACGACCTAATTATTATTTGTCCCATTTATTTAAGTGAAAAGGAATTAATTAAAGGATTTAGTTATTTAATTAATAAATTTGATTAAATGGCTATAAAAAGAAATAATCCCAATTATTTCCTCATAAGTTACACATGCTGATTCTGAAAAAAAAATAGAAGAAGGAACGGCGGCAACATCTCCACAGACACAAGAAGAAAGCGAAATAAAAGGAAGAACCGTGTGATCAATCCGTTCATCTGATCAAGATGCCGCAGGAGAGAAAAGTAATCAGCGCGAGGAGACGCAACTTTGGAAAATAACATCTCTCGATTTCGTAAGTTTTCGGTTTAGCCCTAGTTGTCGGTATTCGTAGAGTTCGATTCTTGGAAAATTCATATCTTGTGATCCGTAGCTCTGTTTCGCAGCCGTGGGTAGTCGAAACAATCTTCTTGAAGCGTAGAATAATCTAAAAATAGTTTCACAGCAGTAAACCCAGGTAATCTTCTGTTTTTCAGGCTCTTTCAGTTTCGGTTTTCAGCAAGAAATAGGATTTTAGGGTTCCTTGTTGATCACATAGGTTTTGGGATTGAGGATCAACAATTGTTGCAGTTGCTGGGTGTTTTGCTGTCGGTGTTGCAGGCAATTAAGGTAAGAGGCTCTTCCTATGATTCCAATTATCGTTTATAAGGTTTAGATCAAGTTTTAAGGTGTTTAAGATTTTTAATGCTAGGAAGATGTGTTTTTCGTTGATCAAGGATCATAGGTGTTCTTGGAATGATTAGATATGTTTATTTACGTTTTACTATGTTTAAATTGCTGTTATTTTGGGTTAGAAACTGATTTGGATCGAACTTGAGGATTTTAGGGTTCTAGTCGAACCCAGGTGGACGAGCGTCTGGCCTCTCTGGACGGGCGTCTACTTGGGGCACATTTCGGACGAGCGTCTGGCTTTTCTGGACGGGCGTTTGAAGTGTTGTTTTACATTCAGGATTGAAACTGTTTTATGTGGACGGGCATCTGGGTATAGTGGACGGGCGTCCATTTTTGGACGGGCGTCCAATAGGGTTCAGACGGGCGTCCAGAGCCTTAGACAGGCGTCTAGTTTGTTTTGTCATTCTTCCTTTGTTGGTTGTTGTTTAGCCTTATAAGCATGATTTAACTTTATGAAACCTTTATATATGATATACTAAATGGTACAAACTTGAACAAGCCTGAATTGAGCTTCTGATTCGTTCAGTTAAAACATCGAATGTACTCTTAAAGGGAGTTGAAGTTCGGATCCGTCGGAAGAGCATGATAGGCTTGTGCTTTAATGAATTAGCATTCATCAATGTCTGTGTAATTGCTAGGCCTTGTCCGTGTCTAGTGGTCTAGGAAGAGAGTAGTCAAGGTAAGGGAGATTAATTGAAAACACTTAGGTGGCTAGTTAATCATCCTAATAATCAACGTACTTGACTAGTAAAAGATTAAACAATATGTCTCTCTTGGCTAGGCACCAGGCTAAATCGCGATGCATGTGCTACCTCTGAAGGTGGAGAAACTCTGTAGGTCAAAGACCCTAAGTACAGAGGGACTCCGCTGAGGTGTGCGTGCTATCGGAGTCTACCTTTTCTAGTCTCCGTGGATATTGGTGTGATCCACTAATATGTTGCAAAAGAGTGTTCCCGAGGTGGAAGAACTCCGTAGGTCATAATGACCCTAAGTACGGAGGGACTCTGCTGAGGTGGGTGCGCGTAGTGCCTTGAGTGCGGTTGTAACATAGATAAGCTAAGTAGAAACGTTTAGTCAATTCATGTTGATGGACATGAAATGAACCCTAGATTGAGTCGGTCACATAAAGATAACTAAACGATTAAATATCTTTTCTTTATAAATCTTAATTGTTGTCGTAGCTTCTCACTTTTACTAAGTACTTTGTACTTACCTCCTTTGCATTTTCTTTTGTATGCATTGTGGGGTGAGAAGACGAACAGGTTGACCAAGTGTAGATGATGACTTTTGAAGACTTGGAGTCTTGGCGAAGCTTTTAGTTTAATTTCCCTTGCAAAGGTTGTACTAGATTAGTTGCAGTTCGATTATTAGACTTGTTGTACTTCTACTTTTAAGACCTCGTATTGTATAAGTCTTTGGGTTTTTAATCGTTGTAATCTTAACTATCCATCTTTAGCATGGTTAATTTCTATTCATAGTAGCTTTTATGTTTTTACCCGAGTCTTTTTAGCTTCCGTTTGCTTTTATTTGATACGACGACGTAGAGGCTTGCATATAATATTAGACTTATTTAATGCTATACGCGCCGAACGTTTCCCTTCCGGATAAGGGCTCGGTATCCGGGAGCGGGGCGTTACAGTTGTAGAACAGAATATTAGGGATTAAAAGAAAAGGCAAAATAGTCCGAAAGAAAATGTTTTGTCCTTAAATCAACAAAAATACAAACAGAATTAAAATTTATATACATTTCTCGTTAACCAATGAACGTAACAATTAAAACAAACGCTCTCAGATGACTAATAATTCAAATTTTGGCTTAACCTTTTCAGTGAAAAATTATATCTCATCATAAAAAATGATTGAATATATATGTGTTTGTCATGTGTTTTATTTAGATATTATTGTGTCTCCATCATCTGTATCTTACTAATACATATAATAGAGATATTCTGATCACTGCAACGATTATATTTTTATCAGTTTGAATGTCCTAATCTCATCGGGATATTTTCTGGTTTACCACCACTTTCTGGAACAAATTGTGATAATACCACCCAAGGCAAAAAATACCAATTTTGATTCGCGATTTTCTCCCGTTTTTTTCACCTTTGTGCACGATCTTAAGGGACACCCTTCCCCTATTGGGTTCCCCCTTCCCAATTAGGGTTTAGTTTGGTTCAAAAAACACATAAAACGCGAAAATGGGAGTGGTATTTCGACAAGAGAGTGGTAGTCGCACAAATGGCCCGGCAAAGTAGTGGTAGATCGGCAAAGCTCCCCCTAATCATCCTAGCAAACACGTATGGCATAAAGACAATTTCAAAGCTGCATATATATATTTATATAATTCTTAAATAATAGTATACATTAATTTAGCTACAAGGTCAATCAACTAGCAAAGAAGAAAGTATAACTCTTAATATCCCACTTGCACATCCCACGCTTGTGACGAAAATGTATCAATGGGATTTCCACATATATATATATGTTGATTACATAGAAATATTTAAGGACAATACCACAACAAAATAGCCACAACATCATACACAACACACTTTGGGGTCATTGATTATGATGTGGGACCTATTGAATTATATAGACCAAAAAAATGAGTAAAGATAGAGGCACAACCAAAGTTACACAACGGGTGACACAACGTAATCTCTCACCCTTGATTTTAATGAGTGTTAATTAAATGTGATGTAGAACCACCAAAATCAAGGGTGGGAGATCACGTTGTGTAATCCGTTGTGTAATTTTGGTTGTGGCTTTATCATTGCTCCAAAAAATCAATAGTTTAAAAAGTTTGTTGTGGCATTTGTTGTGCAATTTAGTTGTGCCACTATCATTTTTCATATTTAAGTGGCGGGATCCAAGAATACTATCCATCGGACGAGACTCTTTATTTTCGATATTATTCATAGGGTATGTATCTCTTTCAATCCCATGTTATCCTTCAGGACGCATCTTTCCATACGAAATTATCCACACTGCGCTTGTTTCCTCGGATAATTATCCTAGGGGCAAGCCGCTTTCGCCCCAATGATAATGGTTTTGAATATCTTTATGGGGTGAGGAAATTTTATCCTGGTTCAGAGTATGATCGACTTGGTGGTCTGGAAATCTTTATTTATTTCAAGCTGGTCCCATCTATTTATAAAAAAAAAAAACCATCAATTTTATGATTTGTGATTGGTGGAAAAACCAAACAAAACTATTAACCGGTCCAAACCAAACTGAAATAACCAAACCAATTGAATTGGTTTGGTTTGAAACCAAACCGAATTATAATGGTTTGGGTTTGGTTATTTTTATTTTTAACCAACCCGAATTAATTATTCTACAAAATAACATAGCTTCACAATATATAATGTATATATATATAAGCTAACGATACAACCAAAAACCTAAAATCACTCTTCAATTTCCATCAATTCGACACTCAAACACCGCCTCCATCAATCCATCACGCTCTCTCTCTGGGTATAGCCACCTCTTCTTCCAATCGCCTCCATGCTTGTTCTAGGCTGAGGCAAACCTTTCGTGATTCGTGTTTCACTTTACATTAAATTGTTTATGTAAATGGGAAAAAACCGTTGTGCCATTAAACAAATTGACATGCTAAAACCAAAACCAAACTAAACCAAACCATTGGGTTCAAAATCATTTTGGTTTGGTTTGGGTACAAGTTATAACTCCCAAACTGACCCCGCGCTTTTCAAACCAACCCAAACCAATCCATGATCATCCTTAAGAAAAAAAATGATGACATGGTGGTCCTGGACCACCATAAAATCACAATCATGGGTGAGTTCTACCTCTCGGTATTATTCAGGGGCAGACGGACCCCACTCAAATTTCCGTACGAATTTACTAATATATCCCTCTAATAATTAATTTTAAAAAATATGTATGTATATTATTTCAAACAACTTTTAGTGTGATTATCCATTTAGTTCAAGTGATGAGACACATTATTAATGACTCTATGGTTATTGGTTCAGAAAAAAATTCCTGAGTCCGCCACTAATATTATTGATGGAAGCATATTTCACGTAGGAAATATCAACGGATGACCTGGAAAAAAAATGTCAAAACATTATGGATTCATGCCATAAAACATGTTTGCATGCATATGTTTTCTGTCTCTCCCGGTGGGAGATATCTGCTGCAGGTTGTATGTTGAGCGATTTCATAGTGATTTTCATTATTTTGTATTGTGTAGTGTATATTGTGTACAGGTTTCAAGTAAAATATATTTTTCAGAGTTTTAGTCTTTTTCATCAAAATAGATGAATATGGAATTTTTATGGGTTTCTATTGTGCATTTGATATACAATCAGCCTGTGGATAATTTTTATATGCAGCAAATTCATTATCTTATCAAGTAGCTAGATTCCATGCTTATGCTAACATTGGATCTTAATATTAGTTGATGGGCCAAAGCCCACATTAGTTGTTTCTTAGCTGCTCCTAGATCTTTCATCTCAAATTCACTACTAAACAAGGCTTTCAAAGAGTGAACGTGTAACTGATTGTTGGCGGCAATGAGAATGTCATAAACAACAAATAAATAAACGATACATCATCTAACTTCCGAAAATAGACACAATTGTCACACACGCTCCTTGAGTACCCATGACTCAACATAAATGAATCAAATTTCTTATAGGGACTGCTCAATCCATACACGGATTTCTTCAACAAACAAACATGGTCTTCTTTACCTTCAATTCTCAAAACCCTGGGGCTGCCTCATGAGGATTGTTTCATCAAACTCACCATGTAAAAAAGTTGTCTTAACATCCAGTTGCTCCAACTCCAAATCATACATGGCCACCATAGCAAGCAAGACACGAATCGAACTATGTTTAACAACATGTGAAAAAAATTCATTATAATCAACACCTTGCACCTGAGTGAATCATCTGGCAACTAATTGTGCCTTGTATCTTGCATCTTCAACCCTTGGTATGCATTCTTTCTTCTTGAAGACTCATTTACTATCAACGATTTTCCTTCCCTTAGCAGCTTCATTAGAACCCCGGTCTTATTTTTCTGGAGAGATTCAATTTCTTCATTCATCGCGACCAACCACCTAGATGAATCAACACCCGAATCTGCCTTTGAATTTGTAGAAGGCTCTCCACCTTCATTGGTTTCATGTGCAATAAAAAGAGCATAAGCAACATAATCATTATACTTATGTGGCGGTCTAATATCTCTCATGGGTCTATCAATGGCTATGTATTTTGTATTGGTGGTTGTGTTGTAAGCTGGAAAGCTACATTACAACATGTTGTTGCTTTGTCTACCACTAAAGCAGAATATATGACAATGACCGAGACTGTCAAAGAATTATTGTGGTTGGAGAATTTGTATGGTGAGCGTAGCTTACATCGAAATGATATTACCATCCATTGTGACAGTCAGAGTGCAATAGACTGCAATATCAACATTAGATGTGGCAGATGAACATGGGAGCGTCAATGATGTCTTGCATTAGAAGGAGAAGAATTCCAAAAAAACGATTTCCATGAGACAAGTATCTATTTAGACTTTCAATACTAGAGACAACCTCATTTAGTTGCTAATTTCAAGGATCATACGGAGGTGGAATTATATTGTTGTTTTTGGAAGTGAGACTTTATGTGCAAATGTGGCGATATACTTTGGCGTTTAGGTTGGGATATACTAAATTCGTCCTAAAATATAAGTTCGTTTGGAATTTTCATGCGGTTTAAAAAAATTGTTAAATTGGTTTTATGTCATTAATTTTCATGATAAATATCTAAAATAAAATTTGACCATCATTAATACAGTAATTGTAAAGAAATGAAAAAGTGAGTGGATATATAATAAATATGGGGTAAGAGAAAAAAAAAGGTATAATAAGTGTTTCATTGATACTCTAAATTGATATATATATATTATAGGATAAAATCAAAAAGATCAATAATGGATTTGTATTTTGAAACAGATGTGTTATAATTTAAGATAAACTCTTAGTGTGAACGAACCACGCAAATTTAATGTCTCGTTTGAGTTCTTCTTTGTCTTCAATTCTTCAGTATTCGTTGTTAAGGTTGAGGCTTTAAGTTTATTCACTTACAATATCCATGTGTATTAACAAAGCGGAATATATGGACCGGAACACATGATGGTATATAAAGATATATATATTATATCTACAAAAATATATATAGGCATGCATCTCTCAAAATACAATATTTTTAATTATTTTATATAAACAGGTAGGTAGAATCAAACTCAATTTTAAACTGAATTGTGCTGAAAATCGAGTCGAGTATATCACGTAGAAAGCTAACTCAACAGCATATAACATGAAGGGCATCAATCATCATCAAAACCCAAGTTATTAGCTATTCATATCTTACTACAATGGGTGCATTATTAGCAACAAGTTTTTAATATGAGTCAGCTTTAACAAACCCCATCAAACGTAAATGTGGGCCTTTAACACTAGATCAAGCCAATCACGAACTACTCGTAAATGCTAGACTAGCTCGATAGTTAACCTAGTTTCCTCTGGTATTCCATTTAGGAGGACATTGTCCAAAAAAAAAAAAGGTTAATTGGCTACAGTATTTTTCCAAACAACCCCCAACGTCTTTAGATTGGCTTTAACCGCACGATACTCAAAGTAGTAGCAGTCGTTTAACAACAAAATATATATATATATATACCCTTAATTACTTTAATTATATATTAAGCTCCTCACTACTTCTTACCTTAAATTAAGCAACCTTGTATCCCCATAATCATCATTTATATTCCTCTTATTAATTGTTGTACCACGTGATATTTCCCTTTTATGTTAAACCTAGTATATTTATATGCATGAATGATATAACAGTTGCATGTACTTTATATAACTGAATATATATAATATCATCGTCATGTAATGAAGGTATTTTTAGATGTTCCATACCGTTTAAAGAGAGTTTTTTTTTTATATTACTTCCATCCCAAAACAAAAGTCTTTTAATAGTTTATTTTCACACATATTAAGAAATTGAATGAATGTCATAAAATAAAAAAAAAAAACTAAGAAACTATAATACTCTTGACTATTATTCATGCAATAGGTGTAAAGTAATTTTTTTTTTTTAAAGTTATTGGAATGAATAATAAATTAAGGGTACCATGAAATAAAATGTTATATTAATATTCTAAAAAAGACTTATATTATCTAATAAAGCTGAAGAGTTAAAATATATATATACCAAAACTATTCAGATGACACAACATATTTTTGCTCTCTTGATTATGATAGAGTACGTCAAGTTTTGTGATCAATTTTCTCTACAAAAAAAAAAAAAAGTTTATGATCAATGATCACTAAATCATTATCAATAGTGTCATTATATATGTAAAAATACACATTTATTGTTAATCGTTGTGCATGAGTGATTGGAGTATCACTCTAATTTATAGTACTCCGTCCGTCCCAAAATATATGTCATTTTTTTTTATTGTTTTCACAAATATTAAGAAAGTAATTGAATACGATAAATTTTAAAAAGAAATGTTGTTCTCGGAAAAGAAATTTGTTTTAGAGTTTTGAAAAGTAGTTAGATTGTTAATAAATTAAGAGAAAGACGGTGAAAATGGTAATAAATGCTTCACTGGTAATATAGAATGATTTATATTCCGAGACAAATAAAAAAAATATAGAGTAATTTATATTATGAGACGGATAGATCGAGTAGTGTACGTACTTAATTAAGGACATGTGTAGGTATTTTAAATGTAAACCATGATCCCTTGTGGTAGGGCAGTTGAACGAATATTAGTAGGTAATATGTAGTTGGCTTTTACCTATATCAGCTTAATTAATATCCTACGTACGTTTTCATGCAGCTTCCCAAAGAATGTCCTAGCTATCTATGTGTCTCTCACGTTGCACAACGCCTACCCCACCTAACTTCAACCCTCCCCTCCCCTCTACCCTCTACCCCCACCCCAAAACCCATAAATACATAATATCTTTCAACATTCTTACCTTCTAATTCTTCTATCAAAATTGCATGCATGGAAGATCAACCACATGAAAACAACCTCAACTGTTTTTTATCATCATCAAATGATGATCAAATACTAATGCATCTTCTTAATGATCAAAACCAATTGCAATTATCATCATCCGATTTCGATTGGGCTGCAGCTGCATTTCTTCTAAATAATAATGGTGATAGTACTATTCATCAGCAAGTTGTACAAAGAACAACAACACCTAGTACTATATCACCATCATCTCATGATCATCATCATCATGTACCATCATCATCATCATCGATGAATATGATAGATCATCATCATCGTAACATGAATGTGGTAAATAATAATCATAATAAGCAGAAATTAGGAAAAAACGGTAACAGATTAACGTCGAAAAAGCAGGTTCCGCCAAGGGTTGCATTTCATACAAGGAGTGCAGAGGATATACTTGATGATGGATATAAATGGAGGAAATATGGTCAGAAAGCTGTCAAGAACAATGCACATCCAAGGTAATTAGTTTTCCATTTTATTCTCATTAATTCTATTTATCAATTACCATAAGGTTATAATTATGTATGTTTGTAGCATATATACTTACTGATAATTATTTATATTTTTATTTTACTTCCACAACAAAGTATCACGATAAACGACTATAAAACGCTTTTACATTGATAATGGTATGAAAACATTGATTGATACGACTCTCAACATAACTAACTGTAGTTTTGTTCTTTGTTGTACTCGTTTTTTTTTGCAGATTATTTAGTTCTCAGATTGTGATAAAGATATAGCTAATAAGTAGATTCACTTATACTAGTTTGATAAGTGAATGTGAGAGTGACAAGTGTTATATTTTCTGTTTGCTATGTGTTACATTTTGAACCATTAGATTCTGTTTGTAGAATCCCATACAAATCCCAAGGTGGATAGATAAGATTATCTTGTTAGTGATATAAGGTGTACTATCTCTACCACAGAATTAATCAAGAAATCATTATCCTTTCTGCATATTCATTCCTTCAAGTTGGTAGCAGAGCCAACGGTGCTCGGGCCTATGGAGCCACCACCGTCATCAACTTCCGGCCAAGACACCGGCCAAACAAGTTACACCTCCACCATGAATACACCTCCTTCCTCTACCCAACCTGCTTCTGCAGCAGCCACCATTCAAATGACAGCTTCACCGCTGCAAACGACAACGCCACCAAACTCTGCCATGACTGTGCCGTTTAGAAGCTCAACGTTCTTTCCGTTTGGATTATCAAGTGGCTTACAGCAGCCAACTATGGGTTTTGGATCTTATGCTGTTAGATACTCCATGAATCCAAGCTCACAGATCTCTCCACTCACGGTCAGACCGGTTTCCTCTTCCTTGATGCCCATGCAGACTCTTGGAGGTAATTTGAATCAAAGTTGCTCTGTCAAATTGGATAGAAACAACTACCTGCTGTGGAAATTCAATGTGCTTCTTGTTATCAGAGTTCATAAATTAGAAGGATTCTTGTTTGGTACTCATCCCTGTCCGTCTAAGTACTTAGGTGTACCTAATGTTACCTCATCCATCGTTCTTCCTATCAATCCTGCTTATGATGAATGGATTTCCAAGGATGCCTTGCTGACTGGTTGGCTGTTAGCCTCTATGACAGAAGAGGCCCTGATTGAAGTAGTAGGGTGTACCACTGCCCATGAAATCTGGCAAACTTTGGAGCTACTGTTCAATAATCAGTGTGAAGCCCAGAAGCTTGAGTACAAGGATGCTTTAACTAAAGCACGGAAAGGATCTAAGAGCATGTCCGACTATCTAGCCCAAATGAAGACTTACTCGGACAAGTTGAGTGCAGCTGGTTATCCTATTACTAGATCTGAACTTATTCTCTCTACTCTGGGAGGTCTAGGCAAGGAATTTGAGTCTGTGATTGTCAATTTGACTGCTAGAATGGGAGCTCTATCATGGCCAGAAGTACAAGCTCAACTGATCACTCATGAAAGGCTCATAGCTAGGTTTAATCCTGCTACTAACCTTGTTCTGTCCCAGGCATCTGCCAATGCTGCAATCAGAACACAAGGAGGAGATGGCTATCAGGTTAGAGGCAGAAACCATAACAACAATTATCAGGGACAAATCAGAGGTAGAGGTGGTTCAAATCAAAGAGGAGGAAGGTCTAGAGGAAGAGGTAGAGCAGGGTATAATAATAATGGAGCTAGGCCTACCTGTCAACTGTGCAACAAAGCTGGTCATACTGTTGTGGAATGTTGTTACAGGTTTGATACCAATTTCAATCCTCCTACTCCACCAAGTCAAGGCAATCAGGGCAGTTCTCAAGCCCCTGCTGCATATTTGGCTGTCCAGAAACTCTGAATGATCCCGACTGGTATGCAGATAGTGGGGCTACAAACCACATCACTTCAGCCCTTGGCAAACTTCAATTGGGGAGTGAGTACAATGGCTCAGAAACTGTGGGTGTAGGTAATGGTTCTCAACTTAAGATTGCTCACCTTGGTTCCACTGTCTTTCCTGTTCCTAACTCCACAATACACTTGAACCACATCTTACATGTTCCTTCTATCACTAAAGATCTTGTTAGTATCTCTAAGTTAACTTCTGATAATCCTGTCTGTGTAGAATTTACTAATCTTGGTTGTTTTTTCAAGGACAATGTCACAGGACAGGTCCTGCTTCAAGGTAAAGTTGTCAATGGTCTGTATCAGCTACCTCTTCAACATTAGAACTCCCTTCAATCCAGAAAAGTCTTCTCAAATTCCAGTAATCAGTCTTCTTCTTCACAGCAGCTTGGTGTTTGGAAACCTAAGTCATTTGTTAGTAGTGTTGGTAGACCTAAGAATGATGTTATATGGCATAGGAGGCTAGGTCATCCGTCTGTCAAATTTTTGAGTCAAGTTATGAAGAGTTGTAATCTTCCTTTCAGTAATGAGATAAATTTTTGTGATGCTTGCCAGTATGGTAAACACCATGCTTATCCCTTTAATAATTCTGAAACTGTTACTATGTCTCTTTTTGAACTCATACACACAGACCTATGGGGACCTGCACTGTTCAATCAGTGTCTGGTTTCACATACTATATACACTTTGTGGATGATTGCACTCGTTTTACTTGGATTTATCCCTTAAAAGTTAAATCAGATGCCTTACAAGCCTTCTTGCACTTCAAAAAACTTGTAGAAAATCAGTTCTCTCTGAAAATTAAAACTGTACAGTCTGATTGGGGAGGAGAGTACAGGTCTTTTGTTCCTGTGTTGAAAGAATGTGGAATTCACTTTAGGCACCCATGCCCTCATATCCATGAGCAAAATGGTAAAGCTGAGAGAAAACATAGGCACATCACTGAACTAGGGCTCACTTTAATGGCACAAGCCAAATTACCCCTTAAATTTTGGTGGGAAAGCTTTCAGCATGCTGTTTTTCTTATTAACTATATGCCTACACCAGTTTTAAATCAGTTGTCTCCTTTTGAAAAACTGTTTGGGGTCAAACCTGTTTATACAAACCTCAATGTGTTTGGTTGTGCTTGCTTTCCTCTTTTTAGGCCATATAACAGGCACAAATTTGATTTTCACACTAGAAAGTGTGTCTTTATAGGGTTCAATGACTGACACAAAGGGTTTAAGTGTTTAGATCCTTCTGTAAGAGTTTATATCTCTAGGCATGTTGTCTTTAATGAGGAAGAATTCCCTTTTGAGTTGGGGTTTGTATCAGCAGTTACTGATGTCCAACCTACATCACCTAGTCACTATGTTTCTTTTGACTCCCCTGTGTATGCTAAATTCTTAAATCCTTTTGAACAGCCTGCTACATCTCCTCATACCCCTGATCCATCCGTGTCCTTACCACCTTCACCTACTTCCAGTCCTGATCTTCATACACCTTTGCCTATGTCTTCTCCCTCTGAGTCTGTTCCTACACCTATGTCTCCTGCACATAGTACAGAAAGCAATCATATGTCTCCTCTGCAATCTACTAACTCCACAACTGGTCCTCAGGCATCTCATGTATCCTCTTCACCATCACCTGTGTCATTGCCATCTCCAGTTCCTGTACCTCCTCAAATCAGTCACCCTATGCAAACTAGATCCAAAAGTGGTATTTTCAAACCAAAGACCTTCTCTTATCTAGCCTCTGCATCTTCTTCATCCAAACCTGAACCTACCACAGTGACTGAAGCATTGAATCAACCTCAGTGGTTGGATGCTATGAAGGCTGAGTATAAAGCTCTTGAGGACAATCAGACATGGGATCTGGTCCCTCTTTCTACACACCAGAAACTTATTGGCAACAAGTGGATTTTTAATTTGAAGTTGAACCCTGATGGTACAATCAACAAGCATAAGGCTAGACTTGTTGCGCAAGGCTTCAGTCAAAGTTATGGTATTGACTTTCATGATACCTTCAGCCCTGTGATCAAACCAACAACCATTAGAGTTGTCTTGGCTATAGCTGTTCAGTTTCATTGGGATATACAGCATATTGATGTGAATAATGCCTTTCTCAATGGCCAATTGCAGGAGGATATTTTCATGCCTCAGCCAGCTGGATTTACAGATCCTGACAAGCCACATTATGTGTGTCACTTGAAGAAAGCCTTATATGGCTTAAAACATGCTCCTAGAGCATGGTTTGATGCTCTCAAGACATATCTGCTAAGTCTGACATTCAAACAATCTGCTTCAGACACTTCCTTGTTTATTTTTAAAGACTCTAAAGTTACTATGTTTGTTCTCATCTATGTAGATGATATTCTAGTCACAGGTAACTCAAATGGAGCTATTACCAAGTTCATTCACAAACTGGATCAGAAATTTGCACTTAAGTCACTGGGATATGTCAGTCATTTTTTGGGCATTGAGGCCTACAGGGATGTGTCTTGCATGTACCTTACTCAAGCCCATTATGCTACACAACTGTTGCACAGACTTGGGATGGATAATATCAAACCCTGCAGTACTCCTATGGTGTCTCACAAAGAGCTCGTCCCCAATTCTGGCCCTCTGATGCAGGATCCTACTATGTACAGGAGCACTATTGGGGCTTTACAATACCTCACACTTACCAGGCCTGACCTTGCCTTCAGTGTTAACACTCTCAGTCAATTCATGGCTGCTCCTACAGAACTCCACTAGCAGGGTGTTAAGAGACTCCTCTAATATGTAAAAGGCACATTACATCTAGGCTTACAGTTCAAACACTCCCCTGATTTACATGTACAGGGATATTCTGATGCTGATTGGGCTACTTCTCCTCATGATAGGAAATCTGTATCTGGCTTTTGCATCTACCTGGGATCCTCTCTTATTTCTTGGACATCCAAGAAACAACATGTAGTGGCCAGATCTAGTACAGAAGCTGAGTATAGATCTCTGGCTCAGGCTGCTGCAGAAGTCACCTGGTTGAAGTTTTTGCTGGCTGAACTGGATGTTCCTATGTCTCAGGTTCCAATTATGTGGTGTGACAACACCAGTGCTACCTTCCTAGCTCACAATCCTATGTTTCATGCTAGGACTAAACATATTGAAGTGGATGTTCATTTTGTCCGAAATCAGGTTCTAGCCAAGCAACTTCATGTTAAATATGTGCCTTCTCACTCTCAGTTGGCTGACACACTGACTAAAATTGGGACTACTGCTTTTACTGCTGCACGAGCCAAACTCAACTTAGTTGATACCAAGTTTCGTTTAAGGGGGGATGATAAAGACATAGCTAATAAGTAGATTCACTTATACTAGTTTGATAAGTGAATGTGAGAGTGACAAGTGTTATATTTTCTGTTTGCTATGTGTTACATTTTGAACCATTAGATTCTGTTTGTAGAATCCCAAGGTGGATAGATAAGATTATCTTGTTGGTGATATAAGGTGTACTATCTCTACCACAGAACTAATCAAGAAATCATTATCCTTTCTGCATATTCATTCCTTCAAGTGATTGGGAGAAATCTAGAAAACCAAAAGGTGGTATAAAGTTATACTAACTCCGTTCCAAAATATAACTCATCATACACTTTTTGTTTTGTTCCACAATATAAGTCATTCTATATTACTAATGGAACATTTATTATTTTCAAATTATTTCCAACGTGACAATTTAAAACAGACTTTTCAAGCAATAAAATATTATTCAATGGATGAAAGCGGTAGAATTTATACTACTGATCCAGGCAGTAACATTATTTTCAATCCATTCAATTTGAATTGGTATTTTATCCGTCACAGTTGTTGCGAAGAGACCTCTCTAATAATAAGTCTTGGACAGTTTATTTGTCAAAATGTGTGTATAGACAAAAACGGACCGCACCTAAAATCCGATCAAGTTATATTTGAACTCTCTATCTTACCCCAATTTATTATCTATCCAACCACTTTTTATTACTTAACTATTGCATTAATGATAATCAATGGGCATTTTAGACATTAACCATCAAATTTATGACATTCAACCATTTTCTTAATCTATGTGAAATCACTAAGATGACTTATATTTTAAAACAGAACGGATGTAGTAATTTTTTTTTCCTACTAACAAATCTTAAGGCAAGAGGAGTTAGGAGGAGTAGATATAAGTAAGAATTTTCTAACCATACCCGTACGTTCATCCATATTTTTATGTAATATATATCTCACGCCCGAAAAATAGGAGATATATACAACATTAAAAATTTAAGATATAAGCTTACACATTTAATTTTTATAATTTTGATTAATTATTTTAGATTAAACGGGGAAATAAGCTTAAGTTGATATTGGATTCATTATATGAATCAAAAAGCCTGGTTAGGCCGGAGTTCCGGAACATTAAGGTTATTCTTATATTTTTCTCTAATAAAGTAGCAGTTTATAATATTTAAAATATCAAAATTAGAATATCATTACTCGTTGGTTTTTAAGTTTAAAAAGTCACCAGACTGATAATAGAGTCGCTAGAAATAAAATACAGTTTATATTTCCACTAAAAAGTCACCAAATCTAAAAACATCATTTGACTATTATTCTTGTGTATATATAATATATGGTTATTATAGTAAATATTGGAGAGGAGGTGAATATTTATATATGTACGTCTAACAGTGTCAATTGTTGTTGTTGTGTTCTCTTATTCTTAATTTTGGCAATGATGATGATGATGGCAAAGGAGTTACTACCGGTGCACACATCATACATGCAACGTCAAAAAACAGATCCAACGGCTCTCAAAGGACACGGGTGTTGTAGTGACAACCTACGAAGGCATACACAATCATCCATGTGAGAAATTAATGGAGACATTAAGCCCTCTTCTCAAACAGCTTCAATTCCTTTCAAGATTCTAATTTGCATTATGCAATTAATTAATTAATTAATTAATTAATTAGTGGCCCTCCAATCCAATCCAATCCAATCCAATCCAATCCAATTTGTTAGTCCCATGTTGTACATATAGTTCAACATTTGCATCTAACTCTACCTTTCCTTTTCCTTTTCCTTTTTTTTTATAAAGTACATGCATGAATACATGATGTTGTGTTTCTATATATATACACACACAATACAATTAGTGTGAAGATTAATTATATAACGCGCGTACACTTCTCTTACACCTCTTTACTGTGTGTATATATTGTACGTACAACTTTGACAAAACTATTATCAATAGAGACGTTGATCAATTAATTATAGTTTCATTAATAATCTAGATGACACTTATATCCAAATTGCATCTTTAAAGTTGTGCGTGTATCATTTTTGTTCTAAGAGACGTAACATCTGCCGGGCAACCGACCCGCTGAGAAAATACCACAGTCGATAATTTTTAATTAACACTTTCAAGATCAAAGGTCACTAGTGTCAGCCAAATCCTAAAATATACATAACTGATAACTGATAATATATACTACTAGTTTTTATGAACAGTCAAAAAGGAAAGGAAAGTAGGCAGTCAACAAAGGCCAGCCCCTAACCCAGGCCAGGCTCGAGGCTCGAATATATGACCTTGTTTAGGGACTGCTAGCAAGTAAAATTAAACGGTCACAAACCCTTGATTCATTCTGGGTGACTTTTGCGGAAGCACACCCCAAGGACTGGACACACTACTTCGTGGAGAGCAGCTCTATTGGCCATCTGAATCTGTGATGAAGCCACAAATGGTGGAAGAGAAAGGCTGCGAGAATGATGCCTGAAATCCCATTGACCCCTGGGCAGCTCGTTGAGCAGCAGTCAATCCATGTAATTGTTGGCCCGTTCTGGGACTAGTCACACCACCTTGGGCCTGTGAGAATGGATGAGAAGCAGACTGGAATTGACCGCCAGAGGGCCGCTCATTCGGGACTCGAACGCCGCCAGTGATTGGTTGAGATTGGGGAATTGAATTGAATGGCCTCTTATAAAGTCCCTATTTCAAAATACAAACAAAAAATTTTTGAATAAATATGGGAGCTGAGGTAGAAAGAAGAAAAAGGTGGGATCAAGTTCTGCTTACATTAGAATTCAGGTGCGGCGGTTGATGCAATGAAGATCCCGCCATATGTGGAGCTCGCATGGAACTAGGATGAGACCTAAGAAGCTGAGTGACCATCTGTTTTGATTATCCTCAATTTTTATTCCAAACCCTCACAGCAATTCATATACCCCCATATTCATGTATACATGTCCACATATCCTCACAATATACATAAGTCTAAGCACTTTTGCTATTAAACTAAACGGGCATTACCTAGCACATAAATTGACCTCCATCTGTGGCTTATATGCTGAGCAATAAGATAACTTTTAACCAAAACTGTGCAGTTTAAAGAACAGACAAATCTTTATCGTATTATACAAAGTATAGCCATTGGTACAAAAATACAGTTACATTACAAAGAGTGGTCTCTTAAACTCAGCCTTCCCTAAAGATAGATACTGGTCGAGAGCAACGCATGTGGAAATGAATTTCTTCAAGGGCACACTAAAATTACAACATACACATAAAACAATATCAGTCATGTCGCAGCCATTATTGCCAAACCTCAAAGATGAATGACAGGATATACATGACAACAAGAAGAGAGTCTATCTGGTGCATGGAAACATCCGCTTATGCAGTAAATAGTATTTAAAACTGCCGCCACCAAAAAAATTGATTCTTATTTAGGTAAGAGTAAGTCAGCAACCTCAGCAATAATGCCATCCATATTAACCAGCTAGTTTCTTAAATAGTTCTTTTGGTGCTGCAATTTGAAAAAAGAATTTAATCAGTTATGGAGAGAATAACCAGATAAAATGACCTCAAACGAAGATAAAAGAAAAGAAAAAAAACCATGGATTACCTGGCAACCCGGTGAACCTTTCATACTGGCCATATGCCTGCGCGATGAACATTTCAACTCCCGTTACAATTTTGGCTCCGGACTCTTCAGCTTCCCTTAACAATTTAGTAATTTTTGGAGTATATACAACATCAAAAACCAACGAGTAATGTCTGAGAGCTTCCTGCCAAGCAATAGCCAATCAACACATTAAACGATCTAAAGATCCAAATATCTTAGAACACTGGCATTAATTTTAACCTTCAAATTTTGGCACACATCTTTTTTTTTGTCAATTTTAACCTTCAAATTTTCGCTCTTATTTATTCTGACCCAAATTTAGGCTGAAAGTTGAATTTTTTTTCCTGCCCGAATGTGGGTCAGAATGTATGAAATAGGCTTTCTGACCGGTATTGGGTCTAGAAAACACTGACTGAAATTAAGTCAGAATAATCACCACATTCTGACTTATGTTGGGCCAAGATAGCATGTGTTGTGGTGTTGAACAATAGGTAACCCCGTATTGATGAAAATCATAACATAATTGTTACACTTTACAGTAAGACTTGAATAGACAACTGCATGTTGTAAAAGATGAGTAGACAAGGCTAACCTTAGAAATCGGTGTCTCGTCTATCTTTGGCTGCATCCCAATTGAAGTAGTGTTTGCAAGGATCATATCATCCTCCGGTCGGAAATTATTTAACTCTATAAGAGACAATGCTTGCGCTCCCACAGCATCAGCAAGTTCCCTAGCCCGGTCTTTTAGAAAGGGAAGGATCATTAAAAAATTATCCCAAACAAATAAAAACTAAAAAGATACATGAAAAAAGAATTTAGAATAATAAGGTAACCAACATCACCATGATACATAAATTTTTATATGATCCATATAACTAGAAAAGTAAGCCAATACAAGATGTTGAAGACAGGGAAGATTGTTAAAAAAAACCAAAAAAAAAATAAAACCAAAAAATAAAACACTACTGAAGGGCTTTTCTTAAAACCGTTCTTGGTAAGGGCTTTTGAAGTGTGCAGTGTTTAAATATGTACCATCTCTTTCAAAAGATTAAGTTGTTGGGGAGGTGAGTAATTTTGACATTTATTGATTTCAACACGCCCCATCATGTGTGTGGCTAATGGAAACAGTGTGATCAACAAAGGATACAAAGACATATGAAGGGCTGGCCCAATATTGAGCACACAAAGCCAAATAAAGAAGACCAATGTGAACAATACAAATAAGGAGCCAATGTTGGCGGAGATATTTGAACCCACAAACAAAGTGCTCTGATAACAATTGAAGTATGTAGTGTTTAAATATGAACCATCTTTCAAAAAGATCAAGTTGTTGGGGAAGTGAGTAATTTAAAATTTTATTGAGCTCAACAAGGACTAACCATAGGTTCTATTAGCTATCACTACTCTTGCTCCTTTTTCCTTTGCACCATAGGCAAGAGCCTTGCCAGCACCACCAGCACCAATGACCACAAACAATTTATTAGCCAACGGTGATTCATTTGCACTAGTGACGTCTTGCGAACCTATAAAAGTAAAGAAGATCTAGGAGTCATGATTTAATTAACATAATGAACGCTGAAACTGGTATGTATCGACTGCCATAAAAAAAATAACGAAAGAAAAACACTGAAGACCTCGCAATCCATCCTCTATGGCAGAAATTGCACCAACATAGTCTGTATTGCAACCAAATAGTTTCCCATCTGATGGCCTTCTCACGATGCAATTTACTGCCCCTATAGACTAACAAACATTTAAGAAAACTGGTGAAATCAAGAACAACGATTTCCATACTTCAGTTAGAGCATAAGAAAGTTCACTTTGACCAATACCTTTGCAACAGGATCTATTTCATCACAACACTTGAGTGCATCTTCTTTATGAGGGATGGTGCAACTGCGCAAAAAATAACAAGTATTATGCTATCCATGGCTTGAAACCATACTTTGAAGTAGCTGATTGCTGTAAGTCAAACAGATAACCTCGTGAAATTGATTCATATTCACGACAAAAAAAAAAAAATAAAAAAAAATGATGTTATGAGAATGAGAAAAATAAGGGCAAACAAAAGCACTCAATAATGCTATTAGCAAGAAGTGCAACATCTAGAAGTGTATGATGTTATACATTAGAACTTGACCTGAAGCCAGCAAAATCAGCAGATGAATATGTCTGGAAAAACTTTTGAATATCATCCACTAGCAAATGTACATAAACTCCATTGAAGTGATCTGATTTAAATGCTTCATTAAATAATCTAGGCGATTTGCTGTGGCTAACTGGCTTTCCAATAATCCCATATATCTTTGTATCAGGCCCTATATGTCTGAAATTATACAAATTGACCAAATCTTCAACTGTAGGTTGCCCTGGTGCTGACACTTTTCCAGGTTCAAGAGTACCAAAAGTTAAATACCCACCGAATTTCGGGCAAAGTATTCGAGACATTAACCCTCTTTCTCCCATAACCAACGCAATAATCGGAACCTGAAAATCGGATAGTTATCATGAACATATTACTGAATTTGTAAAGGGACACCAAAGGAACTTGTAGTTTACTACATGAATAAGCCAAAACTCGATGTATGTGATCGAGAGAATAGCAGTTAGACTAACACAACGAGCAATGAACAGACAAGGAAAACCATCATATAATCAATTACAAGGACACACGTTGCATTCATATGACTATAATCATAGACAAAAGATGAGAATTTCAAAATGATAACACACATACAAATAAGAAATGCCATTCCCCAAAAAATTAACATGACTCCACGGAAGAAAACACAATAAAACCATCAATTGAAGTGAGAAGTTCAAAATCACCAAACACATGTGAATCACTAAAACAAGACTTCCAGGACTAAGTATGTGGCTTTTGTAACAAAAAAAGATCATAGCAGCCTTAACTTCATAAATAGAAGGATACTTTTAATGATAGAAGGCAACTAAGGAACTTAGCAGCTCACACAACTTACTTGACAATGTACAGTTATTTGGAAAACTCTGGCAATGTCAGTAATATCCACAGCAGTTGTTGCAATTTTAACAATATCTGCTCCACTCGCTTGTATTCTAGCCACAAGGTTGCCAAGATCTTCAGCGGATGGGGTGCTTTGATAGTTGTGAGAAGAAACAATGACCTTGCATTTTGAAGACTGTGTTGCATTCCTATAATTGTTGAACTCATGAATGACCTTCAAACACACACAAAAACAAAAGAAAATTAATAAAGCTCATTTAAGTTTTACAGAAAATTTAGAGTGCAGAATTCAAAATTGACCCAGTCTTGAAAAACAAGTGAAGCGTCATTTCCAGGAGAGAAAAAAAGGTTTCACCAAAACTTGAATGAAGCCTAACACCCCGTTAAAAACATATATTTATATGTTTGTGTTTGTGTTTGTGTGTACTATGCATATGTATAGAAGGAGAAATGTACAAAGGAGTCCTTTTTGCCAGCTCCACTAAATTTTAACCTTTAAAGGTACCAGGAAAATTGTCTTTTATGTTCTTATATTTTGCACACGTCCTCCTAAGTGAATGAATAACACCAAACATGATACAATGCCAAAAAGGAAAGAGGCCAGCCATCTGAAATATGCCAAAGGGGGAAGGGAAGGCAACCTGAAGTTCAACATCAATGTAGTCAGCTCCCAGCTCTATTGCCAAAATAAGGGCATTCAATCGGCTCTTTTCATCACCTTCATACTGACCACCTTCCCAAGTAGGCCTACAACATATATGAAAAGAAGATGAGGGAAAGCTTTAAGCTCTTTTCAAGCACAATCGTACAAACTCCATAATCAGCAACAAACCAACAAAGCATTTACAGTGTTTTACTAATGTGACAAATCCACAGGGATAGCAAATGTGTGCTTTCCACATTGTTTCTACTTTAAGCAAAGAATGACATCATATGCAACCATAACAAAACAATCTGCTCAAATCAGAGAGGAACATATTGTTCTTTTTCATCTTCTCTGTCATACTTATTCAGGTTATTTTTCACATTGAACAATTCTGGTGATAGTGAAATAATTCATAACAAGCAGCAGTATCAGAAACTCCACTTTTATCAACTTTATCCGTTTTACATGACAAGAAAATCTTTCGAATTTGTAACACAATCATTCTGAAAATTAAAACTTTAGGTTCCCCTCGCCATTTTTTCCAGCACCAAATCTATTTTCCATTCAATTACGCAAAATATTCAGGAAAAAACAAAAAACAAGCTCCTTAAGTCTGATAGCTTATCCATTTATTTTGAAGTGATTTCTCAAAAGAAACCAATCTCTATGGATTTCATCTCACTGAGAAATAAATGGCTAGTCAATTACATGTAAACAACTAAACAAACACACAATTGATCCTCCAATTCAGTTAATAAATGAAACCTGTAAGTGATGAGGGTGGGCAAAGGGCACTGCTTAATAAGGATTTCAAGATCACTTAATGGATTAAAACTTTTCAAGTGATCCACCCTGAGCTCTACGAGATCCGCACCAACAAACTTAGCCTTCTGCATTAAGCTCAACATCTGATCCACCGTGTCTGCCATCAATGGCGTGCAAATTAACGTCTGGTCACTCCCCATTTTCGAATCCACCCCGGGAGATGCAACCTAAACAATCATAGGAACTGCAAATCTTCAAATAGAGACAGCAAGATCTCTTAAACCCTCTCAATTTGGAGGACTTTACCCGTTCCTTTTATCTTTTTTCACCAACCAATGGGTAGGAATGCGGTTAGTGGCGCCTTTGAATATTCAATGTGTTTTTGCTTGAGAATTTTTTTTTTTTTTTTTTTTTTTTTTGAAAGGAGCTTGAGAAAATATTACTCTTTTTTTTTTTTTTTTTTTTAAGGAATACAACTTAAAATTAGGGTGTACATGGTCCAATCCGAGTAAGGATCCTCTCAAGTGTCAGGATGTTCTTTCAAGTGTCGATGATTTAACCGCATAGTCATAACGTGAATATGATATAGCCGTAAATTTATTTATTTTCAAAACTACGTCGTTTTGATAAAAATCTCTAAAAACAATAGCACTTGAGAGAGCACTTTACCCTCACACTTGAGAAGACCGGTCATTTTTTGCCAATTTTCTAAACTGAACTGTAGTGACAGTTTTTATTTTTATTTTTATTTTTTTGAATTGGACCGAACTGGCAATTTGCTGAACTAATCTGGACCAATATAGTCCACTTTCGGTTATATAACTGTATATTAATTTCCATAAAAAATGACATTTTTTTTTCTTAAAAACAGACAAACAGCTGCATTAATATTAGTGTTACTGTTAATAAAATAGGGAAAAATAAATAAATAAATAAATCTCCAAATTAAGCCATAACAATAGTTCAGCTTCGACATATGTCATATGTCGCATGTCACGCACACCTCATCTTGACCTGTGCACTCCAAATCTTAAGGCTTAGTTCAAGTTTATTTCAAAAGTCTGGCCTGAAGTTAACATTCTGAAAGTTGTATTTCATGATTTTCATCTATGCTCAAAATATAAGATAAGTAAATACACCAATAAACTATACACGAACCACAAAAAGTTGGTTATTATTCAAATGAACCATAGACTTGCTATTTATCAAAAATCTCAAACTAATCTCAGTAAGAAAAGCATAATACATCATACAATTCCTACAACTAATGTCTGGTGAAGATCACAAAAGCGAAACTACTCCCTCAGTTTCAATATATCTCTGTCGCTTTTAGCACAGTTCAAGTCCTTTTAGAGCAGCCCTAATAATTAGAACAAAGCTATTGGAGGCTGGATTCTGACAAAATTTTCCACATGGCATATTTTTAATGGGTTAATTTTGTGGGTACCTTTTATGCAAGTTGTTTTGGCTGAGAAATGCATGTAATGGTTAAAATTAGAACAAAGCTATTGAAGGCTGGATTCAAAGGATAATCCTTGCCGTGAATTGTTTTTGGTGAGAGAATATATTCTCTGTCATTCTCCAAAAGCAGAGAATTGAGTAGATAATATCCAAAAAAAAACCCTCCATTTTTGCACCATTATTCCACATCTTAATTTATTTCATACTCTATTCTGACATTTTGAAGAAAGAGTATGGCTATACAACCCTCGTTAGGGCTGCTCTTAGATTATCGAGACATCACTGGTCATTGGTCAATGATAGCTGCAGCACCAACAGCAGCCTAAGCAGCAAAATCCATCATCAGCATACTAGGAATAAAGTTTTCTACCCCGTATTACTTGCACTCTTAGACTAACCACAACAATGGCTCCTTATAACACTCTCTATCTGCTTCATTTTCTGTTATATGTTAATTTTTTCAACACCCTATAAAACAACTCATTCCAATAATATTCCTTATACATTTCTCTAAAAGTTTTTTTCCACTCTTTTCTTTCTATTTTCTTGCATTGAAATCGTAATTTATTATTATATATTTACAAAGTGATTATTTTAATACACCATATGTGTATATAAAATAATGACGTATGTTGATTATGTACCCAAAAAAATGATTTTTACTTTTGAATCACTTTTATCTAAAAATATTTCAGTATTACCATACTTTATATGTTTAATTAATACATGTAACTTATTTTTATTTTTGTCTCTCGTATTTTGTATGCTACATCAATTTAAGCTTAAAGTTTTTTTTTTTTTAATAATGTTTAATCGGTGTCTATCTTTTCAGTTTTTTTTTTCCTCTCGTTTTTAGTATCGCAACTTGCAAGATATTGATTTTACTCAAATTAGTTTCCTATTCACCTCTAAGTCATTCCCTGAAATTGGGGAGTTTGTTCAAAAAATTAGAGAAAATGAACTAGATAGAGAATGCACTGTGAAGTTAAATGTTGTAGCAAGTCCCTAAATATAATATAGGGAGTGGATAAATCCAGCACTGTGGATGGTCTTAGCTATCCTATATCACCCCACATCATTCGGTCAATCCGTTGTAGTTATAATTTACTTGTTAGCCCCGCATCCATAGCATTCACTACAAGAAAAAGGCCTTTTCGTGACAAAAATATTCGTCGCTAAAAGTGCTTATTTCCGTCAGTAAAAGTTTCCACGAAAAAAAAAAATTTGTCACGGCGTTTGTTGTGTAAGCAGCGACGCTAAAGGTGTCTATTGTGATGATCAGAGTATTAGCCATTAAAATAGTTCAGTCGCGACGAATCTCGTATTTTTGTCACCAAAACTTTTCATGACAAACCTCTGGAATTCTCACCAGAAGTTTTTCATGCGACAAAATTTTGGTCACAAAATAATGAACATTTTATCACTAATTCAGTGTGGTTGTCACCAAAAGGTATAAACACATTTTTACATTAATTAATGGTTAATATTGACAAAGGCTTTGTCACTAGAAGTCATATTTTAATAATAATAATAATAATAATAATAATAATAAATATTCGAATAATAGAAAAATGTAAAAATAATAACAATAATAATAATAATAATAATATAATACTAAAAAAAATAATAATAATTTTCATTGAAAATTTTGATTAAATAATAACTTTAAATTTAATAATAATATTAATAATTACAGATACCATATAAAAACATACACAAATCCTAAACAAGAATAAACAATTAAATAACACACACAATAAAACATTAAAAAAAATTATGTATACAAATCCACACTAAAAAAATTACAAAATTTATACAAGCAATCCAAACTGAACTAGGACCAAACAAAGACTATAAGATTCAGCTAGCATACAAAATTTCTAATAGGTTACTGATCACGATTCAAGACCTTGAAACAAAACTTAGTTTCATGCTACAGAGAACAAACTGAGACACAAACTGACACATAACAATTTCACATTCAAGTTAATCGTGTTCATACCAAAGAGTTGCCCTCAAAGCTCGTTTCTTCAGCTTGTTCATTGCTGAAACATGTATGGCATTTTATAACCAAGGATTTTCTGAAAGATCAAGAAAAAGATGTCCATGTCAGTATGTTAATAATATATAGGTAGCCCTAAGAAAGCCAGTAAGATTTATTATTTTATTATTTTCATTACCTAAAACTTTTTTAGCAGTATGCCGATGCAGTACGTCGACGACATTCTTCCATCTGAGACTTTTTTTGGTCCCATTTCTTTGATATAATCAACCTGTCGCAAGAGACCAGACTAACAGGTGCCTTATCCGTCTTGAATACTATAGAAACAACAACATGAAGTACCACCAACCAAGAAAACTATCAACAAAACTACCCATTAAAAACTAACATGAAGTACCATCTTGAAATGTTGAGTAGTTGAAAAACAGAAACTTACATGTTGATGATGAATTGAGCCATTAGTTGTTATGACAGAGCTTTACATATGAACTGAATATAATGAATGAAAAGCATTTCAAAGTCTAAAATTTACACAAAAACTGGAAAAGTCCATATCTCCATCCTCATTAAGAAGCATATAAGTTCAGTTAGATATGCCTAATATGCTTACCAGCTGCCTGTTCAGTTCTGATTCCACCAAAGGAACCGGAAGTCTTTCAGTCTCGATCTGCACGGTAAAAATATTCATATGATCACTCCAAAAAGGATTGTATTGAACTGATTGTGGTCCTAAAAAAAGGCTATTTATGAAATATCAGAGAATGCTTTGCAAATTCATCAAATTCAGGAGCAATGCTCATAATAGTTTTGTTAGCTTGAAAATATGCATGGAAACAAGAAATTCACACAATCAATAGCATTTCCTATTAAAACTACTTGTCCAAGTTGCACAAGAGATATCAAAACTAAGGTCTTGAGGAGAAGCATTAAAGTGATATCATAATATTTTAAAGCTACAAGCATACATTTGTAAGGAGAGTAAATGTGGGCCACTACAAGCATACATTTTGTAAGGAGAAATTGAAGTAGGTGCCTGATCACTTCAAGCATCTCCTAGAAGAGAACCACAACTAAAACTCTCTCCTCCTACTTGTTTCAAGCTGCATGTAGGAGCAAAATCCAAATTTTCAGATCATGTCTCACTATTGAAGAAAATCATGTCTCACAATCTTATTATTGAATCATGACATTCAATAATAGGTTCGGAAATATCAGCAACTAAAAACTTACTCTCAAGAAGCACCATTCAAGAATAGAAGATGAAATTTCAACACCAAATCCACCTGTTAGAAGAGCTTCAAGGTTGACCTACAAGTCAAAAACATTTTAGTTCATAAGGACCGTAGTTCAACTAACATAGGAGATCTAGGATTAGATATAAATACTAACAAGAAGCCTTCCAGTTTTTCTAGCAGAGGCTTCTACATTATCTTTGTCCTATGGTATTAGGGTCATTAGGTCTATCACTCACAAGATATTCCATCCTACAAAATCAGAGCACCAGATTGCTCTGATTTGTCACCAAAACTGACAAATCTCCACCTTGACTTGAAATCTCATTCACAGTCAACCAGATTGCATAATCAGATGTACTTGTACCAGATGCATTCGTCAATGCCAGGATGTACTTGTACCAGACTTCTCCACGGAATCCACTCAATTGATATGTCCTCAACTGAGTATCCAGATTTATGTTTACAAGCTTTGAATATTCAGCAAATCCAGACACAACTGAAATTTGCTCTGTTGAATTGGTTTAGTGAACATATCAGCAGAATTCCCTTTGGTGCTGATCTTCTTCACTACAACCCTCTTCTCGTTTCTCAGAAAATGATATCTCACATCAATATGCTTGGTTCTCTCATGATGAACCTGATCCTTAGCTAGACAAATTGCACTCAAACTGTCATAATAAATCTCAGCTTGATCTTGATGTAGCCCCAAATCACTGACTAGTCCCTTCAACCAGATATCCTCTTTGGCTGCTTTAGTAAGAGCCATATACTCAGCTTCAGTAGTTGATAAATCCACTGTTGCCTGAAGAGTTGCTTTCCAGTTGACAACTGAATTCCCCAATGTGAAAACATAACCAGTCATTGATTTTCTACTGTCCACATAACCTGCATAATCAGCATCACAGTACCATGTGATCAGTTCTTGAGTATCACCTCCATAAATGAGACCAACATCAGCTATACCTCTAAGGTACCTGAACATTCTTTTTTCAGCTTTCCAGTGTTCCTTTCCGGGTTGAGCCATAAACCTGCTGACAACACTGATTGCCTGAGCCAAATCAGGCCTAGTGCACACCATGGCATACATCAGACTGCCAACTGCACTAGCAGAGGGAAATCTTGACATGTACTCCTTCTCCTCTGCTGATTGTGAAGCAAAAACTGACAAATGAACATTTGATGCCATTGGAGTATCTATTGGCTTAGAGCTGACTGCCAAACTTTGAAAAAAATCTTCTGTATATATCCCTGCTGAGATAAAAACAGTTTCTTCTGATTTCTATCTCTCCAGATCTCCATCCCCAAAATTTTCTTGGTTGCACCCAAATCCTTCATTTCAAACTCAGCACTGAGAAGGTCTTTCAGATAATGATCATCTGACTTCTTTCTTGCAGCTATCAGCATGTCATCCACATATAACACAAGATAGATGTATGATTCATCTTCCAACTGATTGTTGTAAACACGTCAATCATAATGACTTCTGTTGTAACCCAACTAAATCATGTAACTGTCAAACCTTTTATACCACTTGCTTCAATCCATACAATGACTTCTTTAACTTACACACAAAATCTTCTTTGCCATGAACTTGAAACCCTCTGCTGAGTCATGTATATCTCTTTATCTACCTCACCATGTAGAAAAGTTGTCTTCACATCTAACTGCTCAAGTTCTAAGCTCTGTTGTGCCACCATTGCTAGTAACACTATGATTGAAGTATGTCTGACTACTGGTGAGAATATCTCATCAAAGTCCACCCCTTATTTCTGACTGAACCCTCTTGAAATTAAACGTGCCTTATACTTAACTCCTTCTGCCTCAGTTATCCATTCCTTCTTCTTAAAGATTCATTTGCAAGTAACAACTCTCCTATCAGCTGGATGTTTAACTAGATCCCAAGTCTGATTCTTCAGTAATGACTATATTTCATCTCCCACAGCAGCAAGCCATTGAGATGCTTTAGAACATGTCACTGCTTTCCTGTAAGTAGAAGGTTCAAAACCATCCACTTCTTCTACAACTTGAAGTGCGTATCCAACCATATTATCAAACCCATACCTCTTAGGAGGTACCCCAACATTGGATTCTAGCTCTGCTGACAGCTATACTCGGCTGACCCTTTTTTCTCAGTTTGACGCTCAACTGACATTTCCTCAGTTGTCTGGCTTGGATTCAGTTCCGGTTCAGTAACCAGATCAGATGAAAACTGACTTGGATCAGTTGATTGTTGCATTTCAACTGACTCCACCTGAAGCTCCACCTTACGGTCAGTTTTCTCAGTTTCAGTACTAGTTTCAGATTCAGTTATCCTCCCCACAGATGAACCGAGCATAGAATTTTCATCGAAAACTATATCTCTGCTGAAAACTGCTATCTGCAGCACCTGGCGTGCGCCACTAAAAGTCTGGTGTGCGTCGCTAAAAGGTCTGAAACTCTCTGGTAGTTACAGTGACGTTCGGCACGCGCCACAATAAGTTGGAGTGCGCTGATTTCACAGCAGCTCAGCAAATCGCCATAAGTTGAGCTGTATAGCTCTGATTGATGTGATTCAAATTGCGTTGGAAAGTTTGTTTCTTCATCTACAACTCTCATTCATAAGTCTTCTCCAGAAAATGCATTTGCACTGGTTCAAATGTCCGCTGAAGACAGGATACGGTAGAAATACTAAGGACAGTGGATCCATTTGACTTGTTAGCTTCCGGCACACTCTCTTAGCCCTCAAAAGACGTGTTTATACACAACACGTGGTGTCACTCGGGGTCTTGGTCAACCTATAATCCTACAATACAACACCAAAAATACCAAGCGTAAACCCGACACGACACTCCGGTTACTATAACCGGTACAAAACTATCAAACTATGATATTTTATATAATAATTACTATCCACACATTTGGATGAAACTAAGCAAATAATGACTTGAATTGATACAAGAACATCAATAAGTGTATGAGAAATTGGGGTAAAACATCATGAAATGTATCATCTAGTTGACTCACATCATAAATCTGACCTTACATCCTCTAAAGCAATCTGTATCCTTCCCAACTATGAAGAACTGCACAAAGTTCTCATAGAAAGCTGGTAATGAAACCAGCAAAATCAAAGCAGCATCCTCGTCCTCAATCTTCACATCAATATTCCTGAGATCAAGTAATATTGTGTTCAGCTGATCAAGATGATCTCTCAACTGAGTTCCCTCATGCATCCTCAGGCTGAATAGCCTCTGCTTCAGCAGCAACTTGTTGGCCAATGACTTAGTCATATACAGACTTTCAAGCTTCAACCATAACTTGGCAGTGGTGTCTTCCTCAGCAACATCTGTGATAACATTATCAGACAAGCACATCATGATGGTTGAATGTGCTTTCTCCTCCAGACTGGCATAATCTGCAGAACTGGCATCCTTTTTATCAGATAAAGGAGTCCACAATCCTTGTTGCTTTAACAAGACCCGCATCTTGATTTGCCACAAACTGGTTCCTCCCTGTAAATTTATTAATCTTTACGTTCATTGCTGACATCCTTCTAATTAAAAAATAGACCTTTGATCACAGAATCCTAGCACCGGTCTTGATGAAGATCAACTCTATTCAACCTGCAACTCTCTGAATCTTGAACCTGACTCTCTGATACCAGTTTGTTGAAACACAGACGAGAAACTTGCAGTTTAATAAAGATTATAACAGTAGCAATGCAAACATAAAGTTTGGCGGAAATGATAAAACACAGAAACAAAGAGAACACAGTGATTTAACGTGGTTTCGGCCGTTGTGCCGACTACTCCACAGACAGAAAATGAGATATTTTACTGTGCACAAAGTTACAAGGTATTTCACACTTGTGAAAAAACACTCTTGAAAGACACACATAGCATTGATTACAACATTGATAGTTATAGGCACAATTCCCTAACCCTAACCGCCATAAGATCTTTGTCGGAATTGTCATAAAGTAAATACCCCAGACGTGGACCCCAACTCCAGCTGTTATCCACCAGATGAAACTCAGTTCAAAACTGACTCTCCTAGACTTGTAATCAACTGCTCAGATGTAGAACTCAGCTATACTCAGCAAAACTCAGCAGATCAAAAATGATTGCTGACTTCAGAAGAAACTCGGTTGCACTTCATCATACTGACTTTCACAGAACTGAGTATACTTAACTAAAACTGACCATCATTCTCAGTCTCAGTTTTCCAGATTAGTTCCACCAGTTTATTCATCAGTTTAGAGATCAAGTCACCAAAACTGACAGTCAGAAATTTCATATTAGAACTGGACTAAATCTCCACACTCTTGTTCCTGTAATCCTGTCTTCATAAATTTCTTTCCCCGGCAAAACCTCCGTACAAGGAAATAGGCTATGAGGTGATCATTAATTATCTTCTTAATTAGTGGGGAGTACAAGTATCCTAAACAAATATAATGCATCATCACCGGAAGAAAAGCAGGTTTGAATGCATTTGAAGATTTGCATCCTAAACTATTTGAAGATTTGCAGTTCCGATGATGGTTTAGGTTGCATCTCCTGAGATGGATTCGAAAACGGGGAGTGACCAGCAGACGTTAATAAAGTGGACATTAAAGTTATTCTTCTACTTCCATTAATAAAGTGCTGTAGTTAATTTAAAATATCATTTGACTATATAGATTATTATTATTATTCATTCATTGGTTTTTTAAGTTAAAAGGTCACCACAAGAAGAATTACAGGTACCACGATATCAGATTTTGCAGCGTCCAATGAACTTAGTAACTGAACAGGTTCACCACACAACTAAAGAGCTGAAAGTTTCTCAAAATACTGAGCAGATAAAGCAAAGACCAGGAAAAGAGGTGGGGTAGTCTCCAATACTATTATACCAGCTGTGGGTACATCCATGGTACCCTGTAGTAGAGATGGTCATAAAGGATCAACTTGAACAGCAGCCTGCTATTAATGCAAATGAAAGGCAGACAAGCAGAATGACGCATATAAATCCTATTACCAACCTTCCGACAGATGATGTTGGAATAGGACTTGTTTTATAGGCATCAGAATTAAAAGATTATCTGCAAATACAGAATCCTCACATAGTGGCTTATCATTCTCAGCGTGCACCGTATAGTCGTATACGAAATCAAACACAGGTCCAATCAGAGGATGAAGAAGACGTGCAGCAAATGGTTGATCTGGAAAACGATGAAGCATTCTGTCTTGCTATGAGCAAAAACCATAAATAAAAAAACAAAAAAACATGATAATCTGACACTATTCCAATCAGAGGAAGATCATGAAGAAGGTATACAACAAACGGCAGACCTGGAAAATGATGAAGCTTTCAGTCTGGTTATGAGTAAAAATCGTAAAAAGGAGCTCTCTCCTCAGAGGAGATTAAAAAAAGGAAAAAATCCAAACCAAATCGTTTAAGATGATCAGTAGTCTTTTTTGGAATATCAGGGGCATCAGAGGTAGAACCTCCTTCAGAAGACTTAAAAAACTAGTGAAATTACTTAAAGTAAACTATCTTGCAATCTCTGAACCAATGATTGATGCTCAAAACTTGGAGGAATATAGAAGAAAACTTTGTTTTGAAACTGCCATTGCTGCGCCAGGGCCCAGGAGGTAAGCTTTGGGTTTTTTTTGGAATTTTCAAGGTAATGTGGAAATAACTGAAATAGATGACCACTTTATCCATGCAAAGTTCAATGTGGTCCGTCTCCATTTATCATTTCTGGTGTATATGCTAAATGTAACAGACTTCTTAGAGTCCCTCTTTGGGAATCAATGAAGGAAATTTCAGAATTGGACTTGCCTTGGATGATTGGGGGGGATTTCAACGTTATCAGATCCTTAGAAGAGTATAATGGTTCTTCTCAACCTAATAGGGGTGCCATGGAAGATTTTGAAACAATTACTGCGTCTACATGAATTCACAATGCAAGGAAGTCCCTATACTTGGGTTGGTTGGAGAAACAATTTCTATGCCCAATAAAAATTGGACAGGGTTTTATGCAATCATCTCTGGACCTCTGTTGTAGAGGATGGTCAGGTTCAGGCTCTAAACAGATTGGGATCAGATCATAAGCCTATCCTTTATATGCAGCTTTCTATTCCTAGAGGTCCATCTGTTTTTCGATTTCAGAATGTGTGGATTACTCACCCTTCTTTTATGCAAGTTGTGGAAAAAGGTTGAAGCCGGAACAGGGATGGTTAATTTTATGTGCAAATTACGACATCTTAAGCAAGTTTTGAAGGCCTGGATAAATGTTGCTTTGGTAATATTCTTCAAAAAGTTGTGGACCGAGAGACAAATGTTCTGCATAAGGAAGAGTTGTATGACCAAAATCCTACCCATGCCAATAAGAATGAATGGCAAGCTGCTATGGACACTTATTCCTTATATTTGGACAAAAGCAGGAAGAATTTTGGAGACAGAAGTCTCGTTTTAAATGGTTCGCTGATGGTGATAGGAACACAGCATTTTTCCATGGCACAGCTAGGGAAAAACAGAAGCGTATGCAAATATGTAAAATCCAAAAAAAAACTGTCAAAAAGCAGTGGGTGTGCTGATAGAGTATCCATAGAAGCAGCTGCCACAGATTTTTTTTCTCTACTCTTTTGAAGGCTGAGGAAGAGAAAAACGCAGCAGACATGGACTGTTTTCTGGACTTTATCCTCCATATGGTTACAGAGGAGCAAAATCAAAGACTAATACAGCAGGTTACTATAGAAGAAGTTCATGATGCTGTTTTTGATTTGGATCCACAGAGTAAAGATGTTAGGTGTGAAAGGCAGAACCATTAATCAAGTATATTAGAGGTACAAGTGCAAAAACAGATTTCACATTTTGCATGCAATTAATTAATTAATTAATTAGTGGCCCTCCATTCAAATCCAATTTGTTAGTCCCATGTTGTACATATAGTTCAACATTTGCATCTAGCTCTACCTTTCCTTTTTTTTTATAAAGTGCATGCATGCATACATGATGTTGTGTATACACATACAATACAATCAAAGTGAAGATTATATAAAGTACACTTCTCTTACTACTCTACTGTGCATGTACAACTTTGACAAAACCATTAACAACAGACGTTGATCGGTTAATTAGTTTCATTAATCAAATGCATTTGATGGCACTTATATCCAATTTGCATCTTTAAAGTTGTGCATGTATCATTTTTGTTTCAAGGAACGTAAGATCTGCTGGGCAACCAACCCGCTAAGAAAATACCAGTCGATGATTTTTAATGAACACTTTCGAGATCAAAGGTCGGTAGTGTCAGCCAAATCCTAACTGATAACTGATAACTGATAACTGGTAACGTATATATACTACTAAGTTTTATTTACAGTCACAAGGAATGTAGGCAGTCAACAAAGGCCAACCCCCAACCCGGGCCAGGCTCGAATATATGACCTTGTTTAGGGCCCACTAGCAAGTAAAATTAACCCTTAATTCAATCTGGGTCACTTTTGCGGAAGCACACCCGAAGGACTGGACATGCTGCTTAAACCAGTAGGACAGCTGGCTTCATGGAGAGCAGCCCTATTGGCCATCTGAATCCGTGATGAAGCCACGAATGGTGGAAGAGAAGGCGGTGATGGCCTCATAGGCTGTGTTGGTTGGGCATACAGGTTAAGAGCTTCAGAATAAGCTTGTCCTTGTAAGCTTCCACGCATTCGTCCAGTTGGTCTCCAGTTTTGCTCACCGCCACCTGTCAAATCTTCAAAAGCAGCTGCCACTGCTACTCCAGTAACCGTGCTTCCTCCGGCTCGAGGCATTCTAGCACCACCCTCCATGGGAGGAGTCCCTGTTGTTCTTGATGCCTGATATCCCATTGACCCCTGGGCAGTTCGTTGAGCTGCAGTCAAGCCCTGTATTTGTTGGCCCATTCTGGGACTAGTCACACCTCTTGCACCTCCCTGAACAACACCACCTTGGGCCTGTGAGGATGGCTGAGAAGCAGACTGAAATTGTCCGCCAGAAGGCCGCAGATTCGGGACTAGAAGGCCCCCAGTGATTGGTTGAGATTGGGAAATTGAATTGAAAGGCCTCTTATAAAGTCCCTATTTCAAAACAAAAACGAATAAATCTGGGAGTTAAAAAGAACAAAAAGATGGGATCAAGTTCTGCTTACATTAGAATTCAGGTGCGGCGGTTGCTGCAATGAAGATCCCGCCATATGTGGAGCTCGCATGGAACTAGGATGAGATCTAGGGAGCTGAGTGGTCATCCCTTCCATGCTACGAGGGTTGCCATGGAAACCGTCTCCAATGACTGGTGCAGCATTAGCCGGAGGCCCGGTTTGAACCCATGGCATTCCACTATTCCTTTGTCTATGAAAACCAGGGGCAGCAGAGGCATGTTGTGCTGGCAGTGCCTGAATAGCACTAGGCGTTCGAGTAACATTCCGGGACATGGGTAGATGTGACCTCCCATATTCATTGCTGTTATTAGTTACATCTCCAAATGGGTATTGTTGCATTTGCCAACCAGTTGGGGAAGACAGTTCATTTTGTGCCCCAGAAACCGGAACAAGAGCATTCCCCATGGGGTTGGAATCAGCAGACAATGGAGGCAGCACAGCATTGGTTGGTGAGGGGTCAGGGGTAATACCTTCTCGTGTATCTGACACATTGTTCGGTGTTTGTGATGGAAACGTAGATAGATACATTCCCGACCAAAAATCATCCTGATTATCTGTAGACAAATTTGGGTCAATGCCATTGGTATTATTGTTCAGATGAAGATTGATGAATGCAATATCAGCACCAGATTCAATTTCACAATTCTTACGAGGAACTTTTCTGTCAACAGAATCAATGTTTTTGACTGATTCCATTTCATCATCAAGCCCCGTTAGATCCAAAAGGTCTGGAGAATCATTTAAGAATTGAGCAGTATCTAGTTGTTCAGACATTTCCGCATCTTCCCCAGAGATTTTCTCTCTTTGCTTCTCCTTATGGTCATCACCTTCCATAATAGCCTTCCAAGATCCGTCAGATGAGATGATGACATCATTCACATTCTCTCCAATGTCGCTCAATACCTGCAAGGAATAAGAACTGGTAACAACAAAGCAGGGAAGAAATACTGTAAGTTCAACACAGGAGCTAGCCACTTGCCTTAGCCATATTCTTATCGAGTCGGATGTCAGTGAACGACACATACGTATTGCAGATTGGACATCGCCAGGATGGCTTTTTTGAGTTTATACCTAAGTAATTGTCCAGGTCGAAACACTAAAGAAGAAAAAGTAAAAGATGTTAGGTGTGAACTAATTTTCCATTTTGAAGACTAAATTATGCACTAATACTTGTCCAAGTCTTCTTCAGCTTTGCAGAAAACTGAAAACTTCAGAACCTGCTTTAAATATACTAGCAGCAGAACAGGAAATACGAACACCAAAGATCCAATTGAATTGGATCTCTCAGAAACAGAGAATAAAAGATGCAACTTTGTGCAGCAACAATGGTGTTATGTAACCACACATATGCTGGAGACCCATGCAACGCTTGTACATGCTCAAGACCTACAGTTGTGACACAACATTGATATAAACAGTAAAAACACTGACCTGATGATGTTTGCAAGATTGTCCTTTAGCTGGAGTTTTGATACGCTTGAAGCTGTTAGACATAAATAGACATTACTGAATATCTAGAGTATGTCGGTTATCAAGAAATGCTGATGGCAAAGGGGTTTGAATTGCAGCATAAATGTTCTTAATGCTTCCTTTTTCATACACTCGGATTTATGAGATTATTATATGTTATCCTCCTTGCAAAGGGAATATTGACTAAGACCTTCTTTAGAGGTGAAGTTACACAAGGTAAAATATATAAGTTACTAATATCATACAGATAACTTCGATCGGCCAACTATTTAATAGATATGTTTAACTAAATAATCATATGGCATAATAAGACACCAGCTGATAAAAAAATTTCCGGTGACCACATTCTCCTGACAATATAGCTTAAGATTTGTATCATACATTAAGCCCAAATAACAATTTTATGAAAAGTCCAAACTAAATTCGTAACAAATAAAACAGAATACCTGATAGGACAATTCAGGGATATTCTTGATGGCCCCTCAATTAAATCGGAATCTACATCAAATCGATTTTAAAATTAATACAATGAAGTATGTGACTATTAGGGACATAATAATAAATTGAAGGAACAGCATTTAACCATTGTTGCTACACAATTATTTACATACATATGTATTGTCATACACATGACCACACACCCAAACATATATTTCTACCACCACTTATCCCATAATTGAAATTTTTTAAGAGCAGGCACTTCGATTCAGATGTGTTTGTTAACTGTTTTCGAGAACCACCAAGTTAAATAAGTAGATTTGGAATTCCTTATTAGTAGTGCGAACTTATTTTCATAACCAAATGTACCTTTTGTTGGTGACATCCTATAAATCAACTGTAACATATATTATATATATGTTCCATGTCAAAACCACCATATTCAGCCTCCTTATATTTTTTTGCATCTTTTCATTTTCAACAATCACATTCAGACATTATTATTATTATGGATTCAACAGTTAAACTTTTCAGAGATTTCATCAATTAAATCCTCAGACTTCATTTTAGACAAATGGCTAATGTGTGAGCTTGTGCACTCGTGACCACCACAAGGTGAAGAAAAACATTAAATGCCAGAGACAGCTAAAAAGTCGAGGATAACTTTTTCTTAAAAATCTACACAAAAAACTTATGAAAGTATGTAAGCGTCCCCTACTGGTTTCCAGTAATTCAACAGATGGAACAAGCATTCTATATACAAGTTAGCAACCCCATTGTTCAGGATGAACAATATATACTACATAAATAATAATAATAAAACTATTCATACGTGAATATACAAACAAACAAACAAAAAAAACATCTTGTCTTTGGAGGGAAGGGGGGAGGGGGATTTCATGTTCATAGTCACCCACAGGAGTACCTGGATCTACCAAAGCAGTAGCCGGCTGTACATAGTCTTCAATTTCCAAATTGCTCAAGGTAGACGTCTCAGACACCAGAGCCATCACTATTATATAGCTCCCTTAAATATTATACACAAACAACTAATTATCTTAAATGAAGAAGACTAAAAGAAGGATGTAATGGAAATCGAGAGTTCATACACACCATTAAAATCTCCAATGGCTTGGAGAAGATTACATCCAAATTTAAGCAATAATGTGACATTAGTTGGCATCTGAGGTCCAGCATCCTAGAAAAGAAAAACAGTTTAGAAACAAGCAACCTAAAGTTGCAAAACTACTATGCAAATATGACATTATATTGCATACCATGGAAATATTGACTCTCCTGTCTACTCCCTTACCATTTAGCAGAAAGCTACAAGAGGCAAAACACAAAGTGAAGTAGTTGAATGATTTAAATGCCAGAAACAGTAACACACTAGATGAATATCAAATCCAGATGGAGATGAAAAGCTGATCATACTTTACTTGCGGGGGGCTTACAAGACAGGCGGATGTCTCAGCATTGTCTGTTCGAGCAACAAGTAATCTCTGCAGACAATAAATTATTACAAAGATATTCATGTCCAATCTTATTAATACAAACGCAAAAAAAGCATTTACAAAGATGCATAAATTAGAGGGGAAAAAATCAGAGAACCCTTAGTACCATGTTTAGGCTTTCTAGTACAAACTGCGGATGTGTACAACAAGAAAAGAAGCCAGCAAGCCAACATACTGGTGAGTGAACATCAAAATATGGGGATGCATCCCCCTGTGAAATACTAAATGAAATTCTTCCAAAATTATAACTTTTTAGTTTGAGTAACGATTTAGATTTTTCTGATATAGGTAAAGGTTTTAGGTTTAGTACAAATAAAAGAAAGAATATACAGAATAAAATTCTCAAGAATCTTTTCATGTGATCCACTAATCTAATACTGTAAGCATACTTCTAATAAAGCTCAAAAGAGCAAGCATAACCTACAAAACAGTCTCATGCGTGCTTCTCTACAACTATAATTATTAATACCACAAGGGAAAAAATAGTCTGCTTGTCAGTCCTGCAAAACTAGAGGAGCAATGAGAGAAAAACAGTACATGATATCTGAGAACAACTACACTGCACCAAGCTGAAGAGAGAGATGGACAGCAGAACGTTGGAAGTAATTGAAGTTGAAGAAATAAGCACAACAATATAATGGTGACGTAATAATGATGTTAATAGCATTATGATGATGATGATGATTTCATTGAAAATAAGAAAGATACTGATGATGATGATGATGATGATGACCATAGCCAACGAACATAAAAGAAACCAACTCCTGATAAATTGGGTCTCCTGAACTAGCTGAGCTCAAGCCAAGTTAAAGAGAAGTGATGCATTAAGTTTGACAAGAGCAGTAAAACCTTCCAGTTACCGTTAGTGTTGCTTTTGTTGAGTAAAAGGATGGAGAGTGAGGGGGAAGGAAAAAAAAGACAGAAACAGCACATCGTCAATATATTTATCAGTTGAAACAAAAGGTATGAGTCTCTAGACTCACAACAGATTCATCTGCAGAACGTCTCAGCTCTTTTGAAATTCTGAAGTCCTTCACGTAAGCCCCAAATCCAGGCTACAAGAAACAAAAAAAAAGTTGAGTTACTGCTATAAAGTATTGGACCAGGTGTTTCCATACTTCCAACTTAGAGGACAGCATGCAATAAAATGTTCAAGGAAGAGCAGTATCAGAACCTTAGCTTCAAGAACAAAAAGTATCTGCCCCATTCTCATCTTTGGAAAGAACCTGCGTGCACCACCCACACCCCCAAAAAAGTTTTAGTACAATACTATACAGTGATAGTTTGTAAGTACAGCTGTAAATTAATGGTAGGTTTACTCAGCTGAACAAATGTCAAATATATTGTGTCATAAAAATTGCAAGTATTGGAATCACGGGTTTAACTCTCAACAGATAAAATGAAATGCACCATAATAGAAATAATACCATCCAAAAATTATAATAAAGGAGACAAAATACGAGTTTTTTCCTTACATTTAAAAAAAATACAGTACATGTGAATTATTAAACGATCTCTCAAGTGAATTCGTATAAAATTAGGGGAGTACATCTGATACTGAAAATGTATTGGACATGTAAAGCCAAGTAATTAGCATTGTAATTAAAAATGCCTACTATTAAAAAAATCAATTCATTGAAACCACATGCCCCTACTGCACTACTACACATACATCCACCTACATGACTAATACCAAATACAAAATAAAAAGGCACCCAAGTACAAGAAAACATCACGCAAGAACAGGTATATGGAAGAGCCAAAGTCTTCATTTACCTAATATCAAATGATTTTAGGAAAGCATGCTACCTGAACCTGTATAAAATGACTTCAGAAACGAAAATGAAACTGAATGAAAATCACCCTCAGTGTTTCAGATTTCGGCACCAGTCCAAGATGAATAGCATCAAGCAACAAAGAAGATCAATATTTTTCAGGGAGAGGGGAAGTTAAATTTTCCGACATAGAACAGGAAAAACACAGCTGGCCAAGATCTGTACAGAAAGACCACTAATACCTCTAACTTCTTGAATGCATTACTAAATTCAAAACTCAATACTTTCACCATATTAGTCCCCTAGATATAGACTTTTAGAAAAAGGCATGTCTTCGGTGTCATCATGGGTAGAAATAAGTGTCAGATTCAAAACTTAACTCACATAACATAAAAGAAGATTGGAAGAACAAGGAACGAAAAATGGGGGGTATATAGAGAATTCCTTAGAGCCAGTGAAAAGTGAATTGAACAGTTCAATCTGAGCTAGCAAAACATTAACAACTCAAAATATTGTAAATGCTTCACATAAAATGACATGTCAAAGTACATATAAAACCAGAAAGATTTATCTACCTTGACATGATTGTTGATATGATGGGTTGAGAAGTGCTTGGTTCGCTATTAATATCCCTTGAACTGCAGAAGTGCTTCCCAATCTTCACACATATAGAAAGACTTCAAAAAACTCTTTGAATACAAGTTCCGCTAAACACCAAAAAACGGTGAGGAAAAAGTCATGCAAGCGATCCATACTAACCTCGTTCGTAAGAATACGAAGCTCTTCGGCATCTTTTTCTGAAAACCAATTGCACTGGCTCGCGCTCTAACAGCAAAAGAAATTGCTAAATAAATAAAAATGCCCGAACCATTGAAATCTTGGCAAAATAGTTTGAGATTTTTATACATACATACAATAATACATGCACGTTGTGCTGCAACACACACACACACACACACACACACTCAAAGAGCCTAATGCTGGTAAAAATATTAGAAAGCTTTGATGGCATTTTACCTAGTTGTTTGCTCTCTAGAATCTTGCTACCCATGAATGAGTTTTTATATAGTAAGAAAATGAGGAACCTGAAGAATATCAAAGGAGGAAAACAATGTGCATCCCACTAACTACCATGAATTAGCAAAAAGTTATCCTTGCCCAACACATAACATCCAACGTTTCAGAACCGCAAGGTGCTAGGAACAGAACTTCTGAACAAATGCAACAGCAGGTGCAATCTCTTCTAAGGGTACTACTAGTAACGCAATAACAAACAGGTGTCATCCTTCGTATAGACATATGAATCAGATGACATTTTGACTTGCCTTTAGGCACAATGACATTAGGAGTCATCATTTTTCCACACTGATGCCACATACTCCGTATGCTGAAAAGTTATCATTAAACATTTGCCTTAAGAAAAATAGGACACAAGAATGCAATGGATCATGTCTATCACTATACCAGGATACTCCATTATCAAATCCATGATACGCCCCTCATTGGCTTCCAGTCTTGATAAACAACTTATGAGTTCATTCACGCAACATTGCATTTCTCTTTCACTCTTAGACAGCCTCAAGTGAGTTATAACAGCGAGACTGCCAACACACGGCTACCAATGAAGAATAAAGAAGATACTTTCTGATGTAAATCACCTCCTTTGAGCAAATCATTCGAAATAAAGGACCTATTAAAGGATAACTAAGATGATAAGAAAAAGTATGTTAAAGTGTACCACATTGGGAATTTGTGGTTGTTTCACCCACCATATTAAGAGATGGACTTCCCTCCTCTTATATGGGCTTGGGCCTATGTTTTCTACATGGTATCAGAGCCACCCTTTATTGTGCAAGTGTTGGGCCTATTTGTTGGCCTTGTGTTGCCCGGCCCACACTTGAGGGGGCGTGTTAAAGTGTCCCACATTGGGAATTTGTGGTTGTTTCACCCACCATATTAAGAGATGGACTTCCCTCACCTCACAACCTAGGTTTTGGGGATGAGGCCCCTCCTCTTATATGGGCTTGGGCCTATGTTTTCTACAAAGTAGAAGCATCATCTTTCCCAGTGTTGAAGCCAAAAAGCTTTTGCTGTAACAAGAATAACAGCAAGGCAGCAGGGATAGAGAATTTACCTTAATCGAAATCATGAGAACCATGATGGCAGCGAGCAGTAAGGCATCATGTTTAGGCTGGAAAATCTGCAAGTCAAGCAATAGTGACAAAAATTAAGGCTTCAAATTGGCACCTTAAAGCTGATTCAACATGATAACAGAGAAAAATTTCCAAAAAACCAAGGCAAGCCATCACCACCAACAAAGATGGCATGTTATAAAGAAAAATCATGTAATAATCATCCATAAGTTTGGTCAATCGGTCTAACATATACAAGAAGAACAAAAACTGCAAAAACAGGCAAGGCAACAACTTGCTTAGCCAACCACTCTAGTACAAAAATAGTAACCTTATACTCTAAACCAGAAGCAACAACCCCACGTGGTCATTAGGTGTGTAATATGATATTTGACAAAGAATGTAGGATTACTACCATCATACAACTGCTAAAATGGGAAAATTAAATAAATTTGGAATAGTAAAAGTAAATAAAAGGACAAATACTGAAATAAAAGGGGAAATTAAATAAAATACAAGGTTCCCGCCATATAAAGGTACAATTACACGACCATACACCATTTCAAAACTAAAGAAATGTAAGAAGTTCAACATGGGTAAAGTAAAACAAGACAATATGCATATCTAAGCATAGAAAAGGGTGTGTGTATGTATGTACATACATACATACATGACACACATGCATAAAGATATACACAGAGATAGTTACTGAACACACCAACTTATTCTTTTGCATCCAATTGTATATCTAAATAAGAACTAATTAAGTGAATAGGAATACAGGCAACAATGCAGTTTGACAAAAGAAACCTGCTTCAACAGCAAAGGCAACTGTTGGGCGTGCACTGGGGGCTGTTGGTTTGATACGCAAAAATCAATCCCTCTGCATTTGCCAAAATAGCATCCAATAAACAAAACCACGTGAAAATGCAGCAGTCAGTGTAATTAAAAAAATATAAAAGGACGTGTAACACGGGTAGAGGAAAAGGCAGGTAGTGGTACAGAAGAATTCAGAAACCACCCCAAATGATAAGAATAACTAATATAAATATAAGAAAACTCTAACTAAATGTATATTGAAAGGTGCCCTACAAAGCTCACGTCCTAGGTAACAAAAAGGCATGTTTATTATATAGAGTTAGAGAACAGGAATAAAAACAATATGAAATGCATAACTAACCATGTGAGAGAACAGGAACAGAAACAATATGAAATGCCTAACTAACAATGTGAACATGCAGTAGTCAAAGATATAAAATAATATTTGACATAAATGAATGTGTGCGGCGGGAGGAGGGAGGTTGAAATACATAAGGGAAAAGAGTCCTGCAAAGGCCATAAAGCAAGTTCTTAATGAAGACGTGAATACCAGCAACAAAAACAATAAGAAATGCCAAACTACATGTCCAAAGGTAGCATCAGTGGAGTTCATGACCACACCATCCCCACCTATTAAACCAGAAAAAACCTCTCCCTCTCTAACGAATGTTGTCATTGTTGTGTTTCCTTGTTTTTGGGCCCCCTGCTGTTGCAGGACATTATAATATATGCAAGAGAACTTGACTCATGACTGGTCCCATAATAACAACAAAAATTACTGGACTGACAAGTTTAAGAGGGTCACAGTACGTACTGGTATTCCTCAGATGACCTCAAATCGGTATCATATGCAAATTTAAGAAGTTTTTTTTTCAGATAACTAAGAAGTTTTTTAAGACCCAAGAGCTTCTAGGACCTAAGTTAAATATTTGACATTGATAATATAGACATCGATTGATAGGAGGATCAAAGAAAGGAATAAAGGAACACAAATATATATATATATATATATGAATGGAAGTTGTATTGTTTACATATAACCAAAACTCTAATGTTACCCAAGAAACATAGACACCAAGTCATCGGCAAATTTCAAAGGTAGTTCACATATTCCAAGAGATCAGCCAAATTCTGGAACCATCCTACCTCCGCTGCTGCAATTATATTTGGGACTTATTCCACAATATCCTTAACCAGCTCCACAAGGCAGAAGTGAAGGAAACAACAATCAGGGTATCAAACTAAGCTTCAGACTATGCATAATATCTACTATAATCAGCAATCTACAAAGGTTAACTGCTAAATGAGATCCAAGAATGTTTTGAATGGTGTATTACTTATAAAAAGGGGGCATGCTGGAACGGTTCAATGATTATAGGGAGGGGGGATTCATAGCTATGAAGTATCAAATGTTTGCCGCTTAATAAAAATAAACTCTACCTCGTACATACAGAGGGAACAACCGAACAAATAATAGCAGAAAATAATCGAGGTTTACAGAGCAAAGCCTACTCTACCAGGGTCAGCTAAGAACAAAAAGGACAACACATTTTCCTCAACTCTGACCATCACAAAAACACTGCATGAAAGAGGAATTATAAAATAACAAGATTAAGACAAATGGACTTATATATGCAACCAAATCGAAATAAATAACAAACTTTGAACTCATATGACATCGCTCATCCTTTAATCCTGTCTATTCAATCCAAATCCACAATATATTCTGCATTTTGCAAACATGTAAATAAAGCCCTAATAGTTGCAACTAGAAAAAAAAGGCAACCCCAAGTGAGAGATTTCCAGGATTTCCATTACCTTATTATTTTAAACGATGGTCTCCCTTAAACAAGTCTCGGATAAGGGTAGGAACAAAAATAAGTCTCCAGCAAATAGCCTAAATGTAGAGGGAAGAAAGAAGTTGCAGAAAAAAGGGGGCAGTTAAAAAGCACCTGGCGAGGGAGAGACAAAGATCAGCGCATTCGAGGGGATTAAAATGAGCGGCATCGTGCAACCGATTCCTCAACCTTTCAATGACACTATCTATACGCACTTCATTAATCCGCGAAGCCTTCAAAACATTGTAAGTGGAAGTATCTTTACCGGCTACTAAATGCGGGGGAGTTGCTGCCGTCTCGGCCATCGCCTGCCCTGCGTGTGCTCTTCCGTCTCCCGGTTGTTAGGGCTTGCAAGAGTGACGAATGTTACTGGAAGGCGGAAGCACTATCTATTTCTTTTTTACTGGCAAAGGGCTTTGTTTTCTTTTTGCAAAATAAGGCCTTCGTGTTAAAAATCTAACTTTTTAACCCCTAAAACAAAAATATTACTTTTTCGAAAGAAAAAAAAATAGAAAATCTGACCACTAAAAAAAAATTAAACAATCTGTGAAAAAATCAGGCGGGAAAGGAAAAGCAGGTAAATACAATAGCTAGAGTATCCCCTCAACACAGGGAGGGGAGTTATTAGGTGCACCCGCCAGGGGCGGACCTAGCATAGGAGAGAAGGGTGTATGGACCCCACTCAATATTCCGGGCAAAATTACTAGTATATCCCTCTAATAATATTAAAAATATGTATGTAAACATTTTCAGACACTTTTCAGTGTAATTATGTGTTTAGTTCAACTGGTTAAAAACTTTATTATACACCCTAAGGTCACTGGTTTGAATTTTGGGTGATGCATGTTTTCACCTTTTTTTTTAATCTGGCCCCCACTGGAAAATTTTCCTGGGTCCGCCACTGGGTCACCCGCCATATGCGGAGTGCATTCATATAACACGATATAATTTTTTTATTTTTAAACTGAACTCAAACTGTGTGCTTCATATTTGTTTATCCGTTACTTCGGTGTAAATGGATATACTACACAATAACTTCCCCTCAAAACAAACAATCCACTGATCCACATACTAAAAACAATATTAACCAAAGTTTGGCTCAAATGGTAAGTGACTTGAGAATGCCTAGAGAGGTCACCGGTTCGATTCTCTTCTGATGCGCCATGTTGAAAGAGCTTTTGGCCATACCTTACCCCATAGTAAATGTCAAACTTTGCATGCACGATCCGGGCCAAACTCCGAATTAATCGGACCAGTGGTTCGGGATACTTTAAGCAATATATATATATATATATATATATATATATATATATATATATATATATATATGTGTGTGTGTGTGTGTGTGTGTGTGTGTGTGTGTGTGTGTTTTGGTTGAATCCCAGTAGGTGCGTGCGTGTGTTTCTTTCGTTTCCGTAAAAAAAATATATATATATATATATATATATATATATATATATATATATATATATATATATATATATATATATATTACAAAATATACACATTGTTTATTGTAAAGGTTAAATATATGGTTTCTTAAAGGACATTTGTAGCGTGAGGCTTTTAAAATTTATCCCTAAAATAATATATATCCTTATTTTAAAATTTATATTCTCTATACCATATACATATTAAGGAAGAGAAATAAAATTAATTTCAACCCAAACCGAAAAACCCAATTAGACCAAACCCATTAAAAATATAGACGCGTGATATTAGGATCAAACGTTTAATTGTCTTAAAACCAATTGGTTTAGTAAATGTCTTCTATATTTTTCTTATATCATCCCCAGTGTGTATATAAGAGAGAGCCAACACTGACTTGTTTTTTTTTGTTTGGGAAGAGTGGGCCCATAAGAAGAGAGTCGGGCCCAACACTTGTTTTTTTTCTTTTAAATTGTGCTAGAAGCGGGGCTTGAACTCCGGGATCTTCTGCTCCAATACCATATTAGGATCAAGGGCTTACCGTTGTACTATAACCAATTGGTGTTAGTAAATATGCAACTATATTTCCTTATATCACGTGAAAGAAATACATCAAATCCAATTAGACCTCCAAACCCATGAAAAATAAACACGTGAAAGAAATGCATTTTTGTGAGCATTAACCTCTTCCTATTATCTCTCATCCATAACTCTATTTTAGTATACATTCACTAATTTTCGAGGGAAAAAAGTTCTAATTAATAACGCACAACTAATGACCCGGCTCATGCCCGTAATATGTTGCTAAACATCCAAATCTTTTCTCATGTACTACTCCCAAATCTCCGAACTATCAGCATTTATGGCGAATATCAATCATATCACCAAACCAACCCTAATCTAATCTATTTCTCAATTACAGTAGCAATTCAAATTCAAAGGTAAACTTCCTAATCAAAAAAAAAAAAAAAAAAAAAAATTCCTAATCACGCACAAAGCCTTTCATCATTTCGATTTTTCGGTCCATTCGAAGAGAAGCGTTTAGAGAATGGTGATTCCCTCCTCTTCCTCATTTTTCCCTCTCGCTGACGTCGCATTTTCGAGCGTATGTTTTCCATTTGTTATGTTTTCATATAAATAGAACCCCGGTTTGATTATGTTTCTTTTTTTGAAGGGGTTTGATTATGTTTCTGTGATGTGTACAATGACATTCATCATAATGTGTGGTGCCGTTTTTATTTTTGCTCTCTTTCCGATGCGATTTAATCGTTTTTCTAATGGAACCTTTCTGAATCTCTATGCTATAATTCATGTTTTAACAACTTTTTGTTTCTCTTGAAAGGTTTAGAATGACGTTGATGCTTAGTAAGAAGATAAATAAGCTAAGAATAAACAGTCAAATAAAAATTAGTATTATTTTGGCATTGAATTCCAGCTTTATATGTCATGCATATAAATTCCGTCTTGAAGTTCTATTTTAATTTTATATCATTGATAATATAATATCTGATCTGAGCTCCAACGAAGCAGCTGATCCACATCTTTGTTCCTTCGACACCGGTCTCCAAAAACACACTAACGGGGATATCAACTCCGTTGTTTTGGGCCTTCGACGTTCTACGTTGATTCCCTCCCGGTATGGACCGTTTTGCTGTTTTTGAAATGATTGTAAGAGTAAAGTTTCGATCTTGATTATTCTTATTGATGGGTTTTAAAATGTGTTTTTATTGTAATAAATGGATTCTTAAAGTTTTGACGTTTGCGTTTCTTGTTGGATCATTAATCCAACGTTGGGCTTATATGTGAAATAATTATTTATTATGGACTGTCGATAAATATTAGCTTGATGTAAAAATGATGTAATTCGGTTTACGGTTGTTGGGCTATGATGTATCATTAGGGTGTGAGCCTTTTATGTGTAGAGACTAAGTGGTAATTTCTGTTTCGTTGATGGGCAGAATCGGAAATACCTATAATATAATTCGCTATATAAAGGGGTAATGGTCCCTAGGTCACACATCATTCCAAACTCTGTCTTAAAGAAATTGAGAAAGTGATAAAAATGTATTCACCAATACTTCAGAAAATACAATGCACGGCCTACCATATTTATAGTGTATAGGTAGCCTTAAAATAATAATATTAATTAATTAAGATAAACCTATTGTTTATTCAAAATAAACATAAAATAGATAATCACAATTATCCTATATTCAAACCCTAATGCATTCGGACTCCTTATTGTGCTGAGTTCTTCTTGCTGCCGCTTCTCTTCGAATTGCAGGTAATCTTTCTTTGAACCTGATCATTATCTGCTTCTGCTTTATCTTTTTGTGTCGCATGATTCTCTGAATTTGAATGAGGATTTGGATCAATATCCTGTGATTTCAAATCCCTTGAATTCATGCCGGAGATACAAGGATGAATATCCTTATCATCCCTCCTCAATCTGGCGTGGGTAACAGGGGTTACACGCAGATTGCTGCTAAGGGTCAAAAAACGAGCCTTGGATAACGGTTTGGTAAACACGTCCGCTAACTGCTTCTCTGAAGGAACATAGCGAGTAACAAGTTGTCGAACGGCCACTTTTTCTCTAACAAAGTGATAGTCTAATTCAAAATGTTTCAAACGAGAATGGAACATAGGATTAACGGTCATATATAGTGCACTGATATTGTCACAAAGTAACTGAGGCGGTGTGGTCAATGGAAACCCAATATCTCGTAGTAAATGAACAATCCACACAAGTTCTGCTGTAGTAGAAGCCATTGAGCGGTATTCTGCTTCAGAGCTTGATCTAGCTACTGTGGGCTGTTTCTTGGAGCTCCAAGAAACACAATTTGCCCCAAGAAACACACAGTAACCACTTGTACTTCTTCGAGTAACAGGGCAGCCGGCCCAATCAGCATCACTATAGGCATAAAGCACAGGAGGGCTTTGCTTTAGGTATAACAGGCCAGTAGTAGCAGTGCCCTTTAGAAATCTGAGAAGCCTTTTTACATCCTTGAAACTCCCTACAGTAGGGTTAGCAAAATGTTGACACACCTTGTTGACTGCATGAGTGATGTCTGGCCTGGTAAAGGTTAGATATTGCAATGCACCAACAATGCTTCTGTAGGTGAATGCATCAACCACCTCAGTATCTGTGGACTTAGCTTGAACCTTGAGTGTCATAGGAGTGGCAATGGCACTACAAGTTAGCATTTGAGTTTTTGCCAACAATGAGTTGATATATTTCTGTTGAGTGAGAAATATGCCTTCTGATGTTTGCTTAATCTCTATTCCCAGAAAGTAACTCAGAGTGCTCAAATCCTTAAGAGAGAACTCCAGTCCAAGTTGAGCAATTAACTGAGACATGAATTGAGGGTTATTGCATGTCACAATAATGTCATCCACATATATTAGCATAATAATACAAACACCCTGGTGCCTTAACACAAACATGGAGGAGTCTGCCTTACTACAGACAAAATTGAGCTGCATCAGAAACTGAGATAGCCTATCAAACCAGGCCCTAGGGGCTTGTTTAAGCCCATAAAGAGACCTTTTTAATAAGCACACATGATTAGGTTTTTCAGTGCTTTTAAATCCTGGTGGCTGTTCCATATACACCAGTTCCTTGAGATGCCCATGTAAAAAGGCATTCTTGACATCTAGTTGTCTCATTTTCCAGCCAAAAGAAACTGCTAAGGCAAGTACTAGTCTGATTGTTGTAGGCTTGATGACTGGGCTGAAAGTTTCTTCAAAGTCCACTCCAGGCTGTTGGGTAAAACCCTGTGCCACAAGCCTTGCCTTGTACCTTTCCAGACTTCCATCTTCCTTGGTTTTTATTCTGTACACCCACTTTGACCCCACTATTTAGTGTTAGGAGGTCTAGGCACCAGTTCCCATGTGTTATTGTTGTGTAGAGCTGTTAATTCATCATTCATTGCTTGCACCCATTGAGGGTGTTTCAAAGCTGTTTTGATTGTCTTTGGAATAATGTCTTGTTGTGTAGTGTCCAAGGCATAGTCCTGCAAATAAGTAGGTGGCCTCCTGTCTCTGACTGGTATGTCTTGTTGATAAGTGTTCTGTTCTTCACTAATTTCTGTATCAGATGGTGCTGTAGATGGCGAATGTTCTTCTAAACTTTGCATTTCATCATATGTAGTTGATGTTGTAAGCTCATTTTGTGGAGCCTGAGTATCAGTTCCTTCCACTTGACTTTCTTCAGGTGAGTGACAGCAATCTGTAACTGCTATAGCAGGCTCATGATCATTGGCAGGATCAGGGGCAGCAGTATCATATTGACTTGCCTTCTTCCATTCATCAGCTGTAGGATAATTTACCAGCTCTGGCTGAGTCCCTGTAACCTGTGAAAGTATGGGTTTGAAAGGAAAAACATCTTCATTAAAAACAACGTGTCTAGATAGGTAAACCCTTTTTGTCTGTGGATCCAGACACCTATACCCTTTGTGTATTGGGCTATAACCAAGAAATACACAGGGTACACTTCTTTTGGAAAACTTATCTTGCCCATAGTGTCTCAAAGTGGGAAAGCACTGACAGCCAAACACCCTTAAGCCATCATATTCTGGATGTATCTGAAACAATTTTGAGTAAGGTGTCTCAAATTTTAGGCTTGAGGAAGGGAGCCTGTTAATCAAATATACTGCTGTCAAGAATGCTTCAACCCAAAGATGTTGAGGCACATGGGCATGAAACATCATGGTTAAACCTGTTTCCACCACATGCCTATGTTTGCGTTCAGCTACTCCATTCTGTTCTGGAGTATGAGGGCAAGAGACCTGCAACTTTATCCCACATTGTGATAAATGATCCATGAAATCACACTACAAGAAAAATGACTTTTGGCAGCGTGCAAAATACCTTTTGGCAGCGCACATAGCACGCTGCAAAATTCAATGCTACTAAAAGTAGAAGGTAATCCGCAGCATGCCGTTGTACGCTGCTAATGGTATTATTGGCAGCTTACGTTGCGTGCCGCCGATGGTATTATTAGCAGCTTACACTGCATGCCGCCGCGGGTATTATAGGCAGCTTATGTTGTGAGCAGCCAAAACAATAGATATATTAACACCTTCGTGCATAGCTCACTGCAAAATCGATGGATTATTAATAGCAGCTACATTAGCGTGCTGCAAATTTGTTTTCTCAAAGGAAAAAAATATTTACCCAATAAAAGAACCTAATCTCACCTATATAAAACCAAAATCATTCATGTAATACGGAACCCACGACACAAACTATTTTTAACAATACACAGCTCAATACCAAACTGAGTAATTCAACCCACAAAAAAAGAAATACAAAGGTCAATACATTAAAAAAAAAACTAGTCCAATACATTATAACACAGATTAGGGTCCGCAAACCATGTTCCTACTAAATCCAACACACTGAATAAAGAACTATGACAATACAATAAAAGAATAACGTGCCTCCACTTTGCCTCCATAAAACATACCCCATGTTCATCACCAGTTCTATTGAAGCCTCTAGCATATATTGGCCGCCCATGAGGACCAACTTCTTTAAAATATGGACTTGCATCATTGCTAAAATTCAGAAAACAATAACAATATTAGTCACTAATTCGCTATCCAACGTTTAGTAAGACAATTAACTTATATCACAAAGGTTAGACAGACCTGCTACGCGGCGTATAAGATCTCTCTTTCAAAAGCAATGTCAAGCTTCACAGGATGACCCATCAGATCTTGACCATTTTTCTCTTTAAAATCATGTTGAACAATTCCAATCATGTTCTGAACATCAAAAAGTATAGTCTGATATGGATGATCTGGAAAACTGTAAAATTTTCATCAAAATAATTTAACACAAATAAAATAAAGTGGATAGAAACTGACGCTATCTCGAGGTCTTTGACATTTTTAAAGAAGGTGGTAAACTAATCTGAAGAATCTGTTTCTATGGCTCTTTTAATCCAAGTTTCCCACCATGCTAGCAATATTTATAGAGAAGTTATTTTTATACTATGAACTCTCACAGAAACAAACAAAAAAATCTTAAAAGATCTATTTGGTGCAAATAACCAATTGGGATATAAAGAAATTAGCTCATTACACTTTCATAAATTTGAAGCAACCAATAAAATAAGCATCCCATTTACCTACAGCTTGAACAAATTGAACATGACTTCCCTTTTATAATACAAGATAGATTATAGTGATAACAACAATGCTTAGTAAAAATCATGGACCTATCCACTCACAAAAATAATAATCAAAGAGAAAAAAATATACGTAACATTGACATATTTGGAATTTTGGATCATGCAAACCCATCCAAAACATAACTGACTAATAAAATGGTATGCTTAAAATTCACTTGCATAGACAATTATGAGAACAACTGATCCATTACTTGTTTCAAGCCAAAACTTCATAATGATGATGCTGGTAAAGGCCAAGTAGAAATATATTAACACTGAAGGTTGCTTGTATGAAATACCACTAATTATTGAATGCACACTCTAGTTCTTACCAGCCAATAAAAATTAAGTGCAAAAATATCCGTTAACAAAATACTGGTACCATCTATACGTGGAGTATATCTTCAATATGATGAAAAATTAAAAAAGAAGGCTGCAAGGAAAACATAAGGCTCCGAACTGCTGATGTGTCTGAGAGTATCTAGGAATGAAAAATAAGAAAAAACTTAAGATTGAACTCATGACAACTGATGCAAGACTGGAAATACACTCACGATTCATAAATACTTACGATTTAAGAAAGAGGGACATGTCACTCAGGAACCTGCACTTGATTGATAGCCCTGTTCTGAAATTCACATCATGTAAAGGCTTAGCTCCTGCAATAGAAAAAGAAGACCCCAAAAGATATAGTATATGTTGATGCATTACCTAGAATCATACCCATTATATGCCTGTAGTAACAACATTGTCAATAGGACAACATAAAGGACTGCTAGGCCCAAAAGGGTTGCCTGATGATGACAGCATCAAAAGAAGTTAGCCAAGTGAAAAATATGAAAGATGCAGTAATCGCGACTTTTTCCTGGTAGGTGAATGACTGGTATATTAGACAACAATTCAACAAGCAATGGGTTGACTTGCTTGACATTTTACAACTCTGGTTCATCCCATGTCACCTGCAAATACGAGTAACCATGGAACCATATATTTAAAATGTTTTCAACCAAGAAAGCTTAACGAAGCAAACTAATGGTCAAAAAATTCGATAAACTGAAAAAAAGATCTCCCCTAAAAAAAATCAGATAGGACAAATATACCTGAAGAGGTTTCCATGGTTAGGTAGGCAATGTAATATGATAAACAATTTGAACATAAGCAAATATGCCCATGAACCAACTGATCTGGGAAGAGTCCTCGGTATCAAACGGCATTTCGAACCTTATCCCGGGACACCATTGGACTCGCATAGCAGCACTAACAGATGAAGCCTTAAAGAAAGGAAACTTGGGAGTGCTTGCACCAGAAATGACCTCAATAGGCTAGATACTGTCTGCAAGAGACAGATTCATTCACAAACTCAGGACACAGATTCAATCACAGACTCATGTCTCGATTTCCCCCATATCCCTTCAACCACCACCACAACCACTCTCATCAGGAGATTCTAGACTTATGTTACTACGACTTCTTTTCAACTATAATCCTCCATAATTCCCAGTCCCAATGTTCAACCTTAATATGGACTCTGGTCCACCAATTTCTCCACGCTTAGCTCTTCAAATCACAACAAAGAGCTCTTTATTAACTGTTTTTAGAAAATCAATAAACAATCATCTCACCTAGACTCTTGAATTATTCAGGAGAAATGTGTAATTTTAACATATATTTATTACACGGATAAGCAATGTAAGACTTTAAATTGAACCAAAAAAGAAATCTACATCACAAGCCGACACAACATCAAATGGAGAGATTTCTCAACCAAAAAGAAAGAAAATCGATCAATTTACCTAGAGATTCTTGTGTACGCCTAGAAATCGATCAATTCACCTCAATGGCGACCAAATTTCATTGATGAGTGGCAACGACGGGGAGCAGCAGCAAGGACGGGGAGCAGCGGCAACAATGGCGATCTGAATGAAAATTTTGAAAGAAAGGGCATCTTTTGACGAAGAGGGGATTTACTTTGAGTTAGCGCGTGTTTTTTAACTATAGACGGGAAATTTTGGATTTCGCGGGGAGACAAAAAATAAATGGAAATTCGCGTTATAACTTTTACAGCATACACTCCCGCTGCTAATATTTTATTTTCCACAGCGCGCAAAAGCAAGCTGCAGAAATGCTTATCAGCAGCATATTTCTTTTCCACGCTGCCATTAGTTATTAATGTCCTTTTTTGGCAGCGTAAAAAATAAGCACGTCGCAAATACTAGCATTCGCAGCATGTTTTAAACGCGCGCTGCCAAAACCGTGCTGCCAAAAGTCTATTTTCTTGTAGTGTCAGTCAATTTAAACTCTCCACCCCCATCACATTGGAAAACCTTTATTTTCTGATTCAGTTGATTTTCTGACTGTCTTTGAAATTTTAGAAAACAATCATAAAAATATGATTTCTTCCTTAATGGATACAGACAGGTGAAACGTGAGAAATCATCAATAAAAACAACATAATAACGGTATCCTTGATTTGAAGCAATGGGAGCAGGTCCCCATAAATCACAGTGAACTTTTTCCAAAGGAAAAGTAGTTTTTTTTCATTTTTATTGAAAGGAAGCTTAAAACTCTTGTCTAATTGGCAAGAGGCACAAATCCTAGGTTGATGTGTCCATGAACTAACATCAATAAAAGAGTTTTTATTCAAAATAGAAACTAATTTGGTGTGGGGGTGACCAAGCCTCTCATGCCAGACTGTTGAAGGAGCTTTCCCTATTTTGACTGCACTCAAAGCTTTCTCCAATTCATCATCCACTGCATATAACTTGCCTCTCTTGTGACCTTTAGCTATGATCTGCAGATCTTTGTCCTTAATAACGAACCCAGTGTCAGTAAATTCAAAGACACATTGATTGTCAGCAGCATACTTTCCAACAGACATTAAATTTTTTGTTAAGGATGGAACAACTAAAACATCTTTGAGTTTTAGGTTGCCCACAAGAGCATCACCTGTATGAGTAATGTCTAGTCCTGTTCCATCACCTACAAAGATTTTATATTTACCAACATATTTTCTTTTTAAATAAAGTTTACCTTCATCATTTGTCATGTGAGCTGTGGCCCCAGTATCTGCATAGAAAGGGTCATGGTTCTCAGACAGATTCATAGCTGCTAAAGCTTTTGGCACCTCCTCGTTTTGGTAGGTATAGTCAAATCTATGCCAGCACTCTAGTGCTGTGTGATTGACCTTACCACAGATTTGACAGGTTGGTTTGGCTTCATTTACTTGCACTCCAGATTTTGAATTAGTTCCTTGTACACCTTGATCTGGTTGTTTCGGATCTGTACCTTCAGTTCTCCCTGCAGGTGCAAATCCCCTGCCCCTGGAGTTAAAAGATCCTCTGCCACCTCTTCTGCCCCTTCCTCTACCTCTTTGAGAGAGGAAGGCTTGTTGCTGATCAATCAGCTGCTTTGTCTCAGCCTGCTGCATTTTGATGGTTTGCTCATATCCCTGCAAAGAAGTAATTAGCTGTGCAAAGGAGGGGTATGGTGCCTTTGTGAGCATAGATGTTCTAAAATTCATATACTCATTGCCTAATCCATGACAGAACTGAAATACTTTATCCAAATCTGACACAGGCTTCTTAATTGCAGCCAAATTGTCACAGATGGATTTAAAGTCCTTAAGATATTCATCCACAGTTTTGTTGCCCTTTTTCAGTCCCATCAATAGATTTTTGAGATTTCCTTCCTTTTCAGCCGTATGAGGTAGAAGCTGTTCATCCAAGGCAGTCCAGATCTGGTGTGCTGTGGCATCTTCTTCATAGATCATGCTCACAACTTCTTCCTTCATGGTGCCTAATAGCCAAGACACTAAGAGCCCGTCATTGACAATCCAGACAGCATAGTCAGGATTATCAACTTCTTCTTTTTCTGCATTTTCGATCTTTTCAGCAAGTTTCACAGATGATGTAAGGTGATGGTGTACACCAAGACTTTTAATCAAGGGGATAACCTGTGAACGCCATAGCAGATAATTTTTTAGTGTGAGTTTTATAGAGATTAAACTTGATCATTGGTGAAATTGCTGAATTGTGAGAGCTGATTCTTTGGCCATGATTTGGTTGAGAAAAAGCTAAACACAATTCACAGAGTCTCTGATACCATAAAGAAATTGAGAAAGTGATAAAAATGTATTCACCAATACTTCAGAAAATACAATGCACGGCCTACCATATTTATAGTGTATAGGTAGCCTTAAAATAATAATATTAATTAATTAAGATAAACCTATTGTTTATTCAAAATAAACATAAAACAGATAATCACAATTATCCTATATTCAAACCCTAATGCATTCGGACTCCTTATTGTGCTGAGTTCTTCTTGCTGCCGCTTCTCTTCGAATTGCAGGTAATCTTGCTTTGAACCTGATCATTATCTGCTTCTGCTTTATCTTTTTGTGTCGCATGATTCTCTGAATTTGAATGAGGATTTGGATCAATATCCTGTGATTTCAAATCCCTTGAATTCATGCCGGAGATACAAGGATGAATATCCTTATCATGTCTCCCATCATCAGAGAGATAGATTACAGAGAAGTTTTAAAGGGTTCTCTGAAAAGTTTTGGGGAATGTGTAGATCTAGAAAACCAGATCCTACGGGAGATCTGCAAATCCTACGGGAGGTCTGCAGAACTACGGATTCAGGTACGCTTCCGTTTTATCTTTGATTGATTCTTGATAGTTTAGCATAAACGATCCTGGATCAAAGTGATTAATCACATACGGTTAGATCCAATAAGTGGTATCGGAGCAGACTGTGTTGAACTATCAAGAATCGATTTAGTCTTTTTCGTTTTTTGAATTTGTGATTACGAATTCAGAATTTGAAGTGATTGAATAACCAATCACCTTTGGCTTACCGTCCTACATATTACAATAAAGAATATACCACAGCTTTATGCCTTTATCATTCTTCCTGTTAGATGATTCGCTGCAGATTGCATACCTTCATGTGCTTTTCTTTTTTTTTTTGTGTTTCGGAACAATGATGTTGTATTTTTTTAGTGATCTTCATTAGTAAGAAGAAGGGTCGTTTTCATCCTTTTTCCTTTTGGCGTTCAGTATGTTGCGGCGGCCGGCATAATCGTCTATAGTATATTAGGGTTTGTCCTATTATTTACTAGTTTATTTTTTTTCTTGTCTTTTTTTCTCATTTTAGATTAAAAATAGTCATCCACAACCTTTAACTAAAATTATAATCAGGAATTGAGGTTGCCTTTCGTTTGGGGTTTGTAACATTTGTTATTATTATTATTATTATTCAGTTATCATTATTTGTGCATGGCATGTAATGCATAGGGTATATTGATGGTCCGACGATTTTGTTTTGTTTTGTACGGTATTGTATTAATTTGATCGGATAAATAAGTTAATGCCCAATTCGGATAGTCGTGTTGTGTTTTTTGATTTCAGACTTAGTTATTTAGTTGGACAATATATTTTTTTTTTAATGTTCAGTCTATTATTTAAATTTGGTTATGCGGCTAACCTCTTGAAAGATGGTTTTGGAGTGGATGGCACGACTATTGTGTGGCTAGATAGTAGCAGTAGGAAATATTCTGTGGCAGCTGGATATGATTTTCTCACCAAAGGGAGTAACACCCCAGTGGCACAAGTTTGGAAGGACGTTTGGAACCTCAAAGGCCCGGCGCGTCTAAACTTTTTGATGTGGCAAGCAGCCCATAAGGCTCTCCCCACCTTGTCCCTGCTTTTTAAGCGGCACGTCAGTGACTCTGCAGCTTGTAAATTGTGTCGAAACGATGAGGAATCTACTCTGCATGCTCTGCGAGACTGCACTCTACCGAAGAAGCTTTGGAAAAGTGCCCTCCCCAGACAGTCTTGGGGCGAGTTCTTCTCGCAAACTTCTGCACCTGATTGGATAAGTTGTAATATTGACATTCAGGGACGTAACAGAGAATGGGCCTATCAATTCAGGGAGATGGCCTCCTGCATCTGGATCTGGCGCAATAAAATCTTTCATGGAGTAACGGAGAATCCCCCACCGATCAATGTTCTCCTCTCAATTGTGGAAAGATGGTTTTGGAGTGGATGGCACGACTATTGTGTGGCTAGATAGTAGCAGTAGGAAATATTCTGTGGCAGCTGGATATGATTTTCTCACCAAAGAGAGTAACACCCCAGTGGCACAAGTTTGGAAGGACGTTTGGAACCTCAAAGGCCCGGCGCGTCTAAACTTTTTGATGTGGCAAGTAGCCCATAAGGCTCTCCCCACCTTGTCCCTGCTTTTTAAGCGGCACGTCAGTGACTCTGCAGCTTGTAAATTGTGTCGAAACGATGAGGAATCTACTCTGCATGCTCTGCGAGACTGCACTCTACCGAAGAAGCTTTGGAAAAGTGCCCTCCCCAGACAGTCTTGGGGCGAGTTCTTCTCGCAAACTTCTGCACCTGATTGGATAAGTCGTAATATTGACATTCAGGGACGTAACAGAGAATGGGCCTATCAATTCAGGGAGATGGCCTCCTGCATCTGGATCTGGCGCAATAAAATCTTTCATGGAGTAACGGAGAATCCCCCACCGATCAATGTTCTCCTCTCAGTTGTGGAAACTCGAGCCAGAAATCTTAGGCTAGCTTGGAATTTAGCTTAATGATCATTTGATGTATTTTGTTTAACTGTTTTCTCTGTACGTTATGAACGTTCCACTTCTTGATTTATAATAAAAAGCTCGTTTTTCAAAAAAAAAAATTATAATCAGGAATTGAGGTTGCCTTTCGTTTGGGGTTTGTAACGTTTGTTATTATTATTATTATTATTATTCAGTTATCATTATTTGTGCATGGCATGTAATGCATAGGGTATATTGATGGTCCGACGATTTTGTTTTGTTTTGTTTTGTACGGTATTGTATTAATTTGATCGGATAAATAAGTTAATGCCCAATTCGGATAGTCGTGTTGTGTTTTTTGTTTTCAGACTTAGTTATTTAGTTGGACAATAATTTTTTTTTTAATGTTCAGTCTATTATGTAAATTTGGTTACGGCTATCAAATTATTTTACAGTTAGCCTTAATTCCCTTAGATCAATTATTTAATAATTCATCTATATAAGGTACTAATCTGAAGAAATAAGTAACCCAATTCTGATAAACTTGTTTTGAAGAAATAAGTAACCCAATTCTGATAAACTTGTTTTAAGAGTCATTACGATAAATTCAAATATTGATATACTAGCCTAATAACCCGTGCATCATGCACGGGAGGGTTAGTTTATAAAACATTTTAACACAATCATAGTGTAATACAATACATTATAATTCAGAGAAATTCAAAGTTTATGAAATATAAAAAACACACGTCTTAAGTCATCGTATTACATTCATTGGGTAATAATAAAAGATGCTGAAGTGTTTTTTTATTGTACATAAAAGAGGAACTTGATATCTCGTAGCCACCGAAGCCGGTCGAAGTTATGAAGCACCTGAAATGATAGTTGAATATCCGGACGTAATTAGTAGAATATCATGAGATCCAAACAATAATATTAAAAGATGGATAGATAACATGTATTGAAATAAAACATTATACATGGTGGTAATGTTTATGATGAAGTCGTTTGTAAGCATGAGCGCAAGCCTCACCCCAATCAACTTTCAACACGAATGCATTATATGGTGGATTTGTGGAATGTGATGTTGATGGGCGTGAAGAACAAACGTGTACGAAGATCTCAACAATCTTTTTACCAGGTGATTTGTAGAGAATGGAGTTCCAAGACAGATGATTTGTGTGGAGACTGTAAGTGGTGATGTGTAGGTGTTTTTATTTATTTAAGGGATGTAAATAATTCTTTGGTGCACTTTTTTTTTGGTTTGAAAATGAGTCAAAAATAAGTGAATAAGATTGTTTGATCTTAGGAAATTAGTATAAGAAAAACTGAATGGGTGTATTTGTTTTATAATTTTTTTAGTGATTTTTTTTTTTGTGAAGAAATAAATGAGAGTATTATCTTCTTGGCGCACATTGCTTTTTGTTACAAAATGGGTCAAAAGGAATAAATGAATTGCATTCAAATTTTAATTTTTGAAACAATTCCATGCATTTTAATTTGTGAATGAATGGTTTATGTGAATCGCGCAATGGGTGTATGTATTTTTTTTATAATTTTTTTAAAGTGAATTGTGTATTTTCTTTGTGAAAGAATAAAGAATGATTTGTGTGAATCATTAATTAAATATGTTGTAATTTTTTTAAATGATTCTTTTGTGAAGAAATAAATGAGAGTAATGGCTGTTTTGGCGCACATTTTTTTTGGATTCAAAATGGTCAAAAGAAATAAATAAGATGCATTAATTTTTTTTAGTGAAATTTTTTTCTTTCTAAAAGGTGGATCTCGAATAAAATTTTAAGCATTAATACATGATGCGGGTTTGGGTGGGTAATTAGCGGGTTTGGTGTGGGTAATCGGGTAATTGATTTTAGACACCTTTGAAAACATATTAATATAAAGATTACGGTATTTGCATTTATTATGCCTCTAATTGGATTTGTTGTAGCGATGATGTCGCCAAAGTGACGTCTACGTGGAAATTGATTCATGGTGAGATGTAAAATGATTTGTGTTTTTATAAATTCATGCGAATAGTATTCGGCCCAAAGGAAGGATATTATTTGGTAGAATTATAAATACACATATGGTGATAAATACGTGACAATTATTCGGTTTTCATGTGGATAATAGATTCGGTCCAAAGACTGGTCTATTATTTGACAAGATTTATTGTCAGTGTTTGATCACTACGTCAAGATGTCAATTACAAGTTAGTATTATCATCCAAAGATGAGATATTAATGTCGTGCCGGCATTTTGTGATGGAAAATATATCATAAATCTGTTTTATTTGGATATTCTTCGGATCTTATATATGTGAGCCTAAGGTCATTAATTAAGTTGTTTCTGTGTTCAATTATAATTTTTGCTTTAAAGTATATATGCTCATTTAAGCATTATATTCCTCCAAATTGCATATAATTTAAAGAGTTGGAAAGGATGGCTTGAATTTGTCCTTCACATTATGGATCTAGACTTGACATTTAAGTATGATCCTCTTGAACGTCTCAGTTAAGATAGTCTAGACAAGCACATTTGTACTTTGAGAAGTGAGAGTGATCAAACAGGTTGAGTCTAGTGATCATATAGGAAGTCATTCCAGATACTCTTAAATTTTGCTAAGGATTGTGGTGACCAATAAGGAATTTTTTGTGATTAATGAAGTTGCACCATGTTTACGAAGAGAAAGACGAGACATGCTTTGTCTTGTCTAAGCTAGTCTCTATAAGGTACAAGGACTAATGCAACATAAGAGCACAATCTAAAATTAGCTCATTTGATTTCCAAACTTCGGATATTTGTCACGGATTTTATGCAATGAAAATAAACAAGTAATAAATTTATAAATCCGGTATTCCCCAAGTGTAGGGATCGTAGTATAGCGATTAATACCGGAGTCGATCATAGGGAATCGGGGTATCTAGTTCATTAATTTTCCTAAGATTGTTACCAATTATTTCTAAACCTAAAACTAAAAACGAAAAGAAAACTGGACAGAGGATTGTCAGTCCAAAGCCAGGAAAACATTGTTGCGAACAAAAGTAAATAAAACTATAACTAGGAAAACAATAAAACTAACGAACATGATAATGACTGAAGCAAATCAACATAGAACAAACCATGATCCACCATCCCGCAACCCTTAAGTTCCTGCCTAGATTATCTTGTGAAGATTTAATCAAAGATGTGATTCACCTCTCAAAAGTATGAATTCCTACTCTCGTAGATAATTCGCCTATCAATCTTTTATCTCTCGATCTTAAAGATTAACGTTTTCAAACCAAGGTGCAAGATTTATTAGATCTTACAATCTAGATATTCTAACCTATCAACTCTCGTTATGTTTAGGTTAAAAAGATCTATTCTTTCCTATGGTGATCTAGCGTTTACACCGACTCTCGTCATACGGTAAACATCAATAACAACAATCTCTCGATATACGCTGCATAAACAAATAATCAAAGGAAAGAAACAAGCTTTAATTAAAACACTCACAAAATCATCCAAAGAAAGAGTAAAAACGCTGCTGGAAAATCTCACATGGCTGCTCCAAGTTCACAGCTTCAAGCCATCATCAAGATCGAACAAGAAAAGAAAACGAAAACAAAAACCTAACTAATCCGCAACCCCAGCCTCCCTAAAGGGGGCTGGGGCCGCCTAGGGTTTTTCTCTAATGATTGTGTATCAATAGGTCTCAATAATGTGTGTCTTAGGGTTGAAATCGCGCTGCTATTTATAGGGAAAATAAGTCGGTTTTCAGCATGTCGGCCGTGGACGCCCGTCCGGAATTGTGGACGCCCGTCCAGCTGCTTTGGACGCTAGGGTAGACGCTCGTCCATACAACGTCCAAACTCTCTGTTCTGATTTTTCCTCCTGGACGCCAGTCCACTTTTTTGGACGCCAGTTCAGCCTGGACGCTAGTTCAGTCCCTTTTTCTTCCAAATTCATCTTGATCTTCATTCCAACTTCATCTCTATCTCTTTCCTTCCATGCAAATCATCACTTGAACATCTTTTAAGCTCCTTTCACCTCATGCATGCGTACCTACATCACGATAAAAACATGCAAAATGTAACATCTTACATCTAAAGATATTTATCCAATAAAATCACATAATTAGCTCGATTTGGCACTTCAATACTTCAAAAACTCATTTGCTCAATATTTCAATATAAAGCTCGATTTCTATGAGAAACATACGAATATGGAGAGAATTGTTACAAAATATATCCTTATAAAACGTATAAAATCACCCTTAACAATATTTGATTTGGATATCTGTGATGGACTACTGGTGCAATTTATCATTCTTTATCTTCAAGCACAATATGGTAAATTAAATGTCAGTTATAACTCACATAAGGAATGGTGGGAGTTGAAGAAATCGATTTCCTACTGAGTGCAAGAAGTCGAATAATTTAAATTTGGGCAACCAGAAAGCGCTAAATATGGTCACCATTAAAGGTAAGAGCACAATAAAATTTAAGAAAACTGCTGGTATTCATCAATAGGGGCAAAAGTGAAAAAATAAGAATATTGGTTGTTTCTTATGTCAATAGGTAGGAACACAATGAAAAATTGCTTGATGTGTCATGCTTCCTGAGCAAATAAAGTTAAGTATTTCCTTTATTGGTTTGTTTAGGAGTTCATTTGACGTTTGTGCCTCAACACACTTGGTGGATAGATTACGGTGTTGCTATTTACTTAAGTGTGTTTATGCGGAGTTGTTAGCATTACAGATCACTAGTTGATGTTGAAAGATACATCTTTGTGAGTGATGGTGAGGCAATAAAGTTTATGGCTATTCAGAAACTAGATTGTTACCGAAGATTGAACATTTTCTAGACTTGGAAAAGACTTATCAGGCCGTCTTTATGGCGGAATTCGGTTTTTCATTTCTTGATTGGACAAATTAGGACATTATTGTTCAATTAAGGATGATACATTTAGTCTTTCCAGGATTCAGATCAAATATGTTCTAATCATTTGGCTTTTAGTGATAATCTTGATTTGGTAGATACCATTGTATCTTTAATAACACTCTACATTTAGCTTTCATGGCACAAATCAAAGTTAACTAATGATGGTTCCTATATGGTTTGACATTAGCATTTTTGGAAATTTTCTCGAAAGAGAATGTAAAGGCTTGTGTCATATGGAACATTTGGTCCCCTTGATATGTCTGATGGATTTTGTGTGAGCATGTTGTATTAAGGGGTAACAAACCAACATAGGAGATTAGATATTTTATTTCTCTAAGTACGTTTTAGAATTGATACATATGGTCACTTGCTGTCTATTCCCTACGGTATGTTGGAATGGTCAGCAATAAAGTATCACCTTCGTAGACGATTATTCGGTTTTAATTACCTATATCTAATGGTAGTCACTACGGAAATTAAAGTTGGCAGCTTTCATACTAAATAAATACCATTACAGCAGTAACCAAAACCCAACATGAAATATGGACTAAGAAAACCTAGTATTCAGTGTAATCACATTGGAGGTTGTCCAACTAAGGTTAGGCCTTATAAACCAAATGAATGAAAATTGGACTTAAGAATGGTCAACTATTACATGGTGTTTTAATAGATCTAGGGGTTTTAAGTTCTATGGTCCTACCTCCAAATATTTTTATTAGACGGGATCTGCAACGTTCTTTGAGGATATTGAGTTTGGAGGGTAGATAAGGTATGGAATATTGTCTTTGAAGAAGAGCCTACCATGACTCTCTACAGTGGCAGTTGGTAACAATTTGTTTTCCCAAATGGGATGTATACTATTGCCATATACGGTTTATGAAAATATTTTTGAACCTTCAATTAGGCAACCTCAACATCCTCATTAACATACAGGAGCAACATGAGCATATGAGGTACCGCATGAGAAATCAGTGGCACCACAACTTAGGCACTCCACTAGATAGCTGAGATCAACAATTCAGGATGACTATATTGTTTATCTCATTGAGCATAAAGATCATGGAATCATAGAGAACGATCCGGTTTCCGTTCCCCTAGCCATGGAAAGCTCTGGCCCTTTCAGGATAATTATGGCTCTACTTGCTCATACGGATTATGAGTTACATTAGATGGATGTAAAGACAACGTTTATCAGTGGTGACATTGATTTGGTGCTGCCGGGAAACTTTTCATTTGGTAACGCAAAGAATATGGTTTGCAAACTAAAGAAACCCATCTATGGACTCAAATAGTTTTCCCGCCAATAGTATGTTAATTTCATAAAATCATTGTCTCGTTTAGTTTTGAGTCGAATTCGGTTGATGAATGTATCTACCATAAGTATAGTGGGAGCAGGTTCATACTCTTGGTTTGACATGTCGATGATAACTAGTAACGATACAGATTTTGAGTGTTAAACTAAATCATTTATCTTGTGCGGTTTTGAGTTGAAATATTTAGGTGACGCTAATTTTAGTTTTTCGGGATCCATGTATATTAGGATTACTCCTGAGGTGTTATTGAATCATTACAAATAGACTATATCGATAAAGTTTTCTTAAGAGATTCGACATGATGGATTGTAAACCAATGGTACCCCTGTGTCTAAGTGAAACAAGTTTAGTCTCAAACTGTGCCTTTTCCAATGATATTAAGTAGGAGGAAATGCAGAAGATTCCCTTTGATTCGGTTGTTGGGAATCTAATGTGTGCTTAGGTTTGTGCGTGTAAGGTTATTGTGTACATTTCAGTTAGGTTGAGCAGATTCTTAAAAGATCCTGGAAAGGATCATTTGGTCACAGCCTATAAGGTTATAAAAGTACATACATAAAACAACATATAGGATGCTCACATATCTGGAGTCATAAAAGTTAGAGATCGTTTGGTATACTGACTTTGATTTTGGTGGATGTAAAGTTACATTTAAATCCACATAAGGTTATGTCTTCATTTTGTCAAAAGAAGTTGTTTTTCTGAAAAGTGCTAAGCATACACTTATGGCTTCTTCGACTTTGAAGACAAAATTCGAGGCTTTTGAAGCCACTAGTGATGGGATATGGATGTGGGAATATATTTCACGGCTGCGACTTTGGTCATTGAATGACCATTGAGGTTTTCTTGTGATAATAATTCCGCAGTGTTTTATCCCAATAGCAACATGAGTTCATCAATGTCCGAGAACATTGACATAAGGTTCCTAGTTGTTAAAGATAGAGTTCAAAGTGGAAGGGTGTCTTTTGAAATTATCATGACAAACTCAATTATTGTGGATCCACTCACTAAGGGAGAACCACCCAAAATGTTCTTGAGCATATTGCTCGTATGGGTGTAATGTCAGTGAAGGATACTTAGGCTTAGTGGGAGTTTGTAACTGATAACGTTTGTTTCGACATAGACACATTTTTCAGTTGTTTCGGTTTAAGGTCAAAGTTAAGATTAAAGTTAAAGTTACAGTTACGGTTATTTCTGCATAAATTAAAGTTTTGTCATTTCACACTTTGATCTCGATATATGGTTTGATATCGTTAAAGTTTAAGGTGGACCAGTTGGAAATATACATGTTAAGATCACATGTCATGTTATTTCCATGATACGCATCCACATCATGATCCATGTCATTTAGTTTTGTTAGCATACGTGATCATTTATGGGTCCCGTTACGATAGATGTGACGAAGGCCGCTTTGGTCCTATGTTGATGGGGTTGATGGACGGGATTGTTATTGATACATTTTTATGACGACAACAAAGTTGAGCGCTCATTCGATTATCTGGTGATAAATAATTATAAGGTCACATATATAGCCCAAATGGGAGATTGTTGGATCACTAATCCAACGTTGGGCTTATATGTGAAATAATTATTTATTATGGACTGTCGATAAATATTAGCCTGATGTAAAAGTGATCTAATTTGGATTACGGTTGTTGGGCTATGATGTATCATTAGGGTGTGGGTCTTTTATGTGTGGAGACTAAGGAGTAATTTCCGTTTCGTTGATGGGTAGAATTGGAAATACCTAAAATATAATTCGTTATATAAAGGGGTCATGGTCTCTAGGTCACACATCATTCCAAACTCTTATGTCTCCCATCATCAGAGAGATTACAAAGAAGTTCTAAAGGGTTCTCTGAAAAGCTTTGGGGAATGTGTAGATCTAGAAGACCAGATCCTACGGGAGATCTGCAGCACTACGGATTCATGTACGCTTCCGTTTTATATTTGATTCAGATTCTTGATAGTTTAGCATAAACAATCCTAGATTAGAGTGATTAATCAAATACGGTTAGATCCAACATTTATAGGTTGACAACATCAGTTACAACGGGAGATCGAATTGCGATTCATATCAATCCTCACCGGCGATGTTTTTACAGCGACCGGTTCCAACAGACCATTGCACTGTTCTAATGTGAAAAACATGTGACAATGTTAAACCCAATTTCATCTCAGCTTCGCATTTTCATGTTGTTTTGAATCTTGCAGATCTAAAATATTTGTATCCTTTTGAGACCTGGAACCTTTCGGCTGATTTTTCAGCATTGATGCAGAATTTAAGCTAAATTTGTTTATCAATCCGAAGTAAAATATCAACTACATACCTCTATTATGGATTTCCACTCATATGAGTTCATGAACTAATTCAATATCCATTGGTTTAGTTAGTACTAATTTTCATTGAATCCGTACACTGTTGCACTATTTGGTTATGACTACTAGGGAAACACAATGATTAATTGTGATTAAGGACACATGTCTTCTTCATCCATTTTATAATTGATTGTGATTAGGAGCAACAAAATTCAATCAAGTCATCAGTTTTAACTGATCAAAAAGGGTAGTTTTTTTTTAAGCATATTTGAGAATTTCACTAGAATGGTCAATAATAATCATTTTAAAATGGGGCTTAAGGTTAAAAAGGGTGTTTGACCACAAATCTTGGGGATATAGTCTTTTTTGTTCAGAAATGGTGTAAACAGTCTTTTTGAAGCCTCTAAATCTTCGCGTTTTAGGTGTTTTTTGAACCAAACTAAACCCTAATTGGGAAAGGGGAACCCTATAGGGGATTTGAGGACCTTAAGATCGTGCACATTTGTGAAAAAAAATGGAGAAAATCGCGGTCAAAAAAACGGAAAAAAACACAGCCAAGAATTTGTTGAAAAAAGGCTATATAGCCAATTCTCCCTTTTAAAATTTGCATTTCTTACGATCAGTGAGTCTTGAAAACTTCTTAACATCCGATTAAAAACACGAAATTATATTATAATTATACAATACAAAAGTGTTGATAAATGTAAAAGAATACGTCGTCGCTGTCGAGTTCATGCATCTCCATCAACACTTCAAATCTGTTTATTTTATTATGGAGCTGCTGCTGCTGCTGCATATGTGCCCACTGTCCATACATGAACCTTTTGCAAAACAAGATAACTTTTTTTCTCCTCCTCCAATATGCATGCAAAAAGACAAAGTGCCTTTTGACCCGCCGTGAATTCCAATCTCATACCTTTATCTTCTTCGTAGCATCCTTTATTTGTTTCACTATTTACTCATTACATGATTATATTTAAAATATTGTGGACATTCATTCATTGCACATTCTAAATAATAAAATTAATTAAATATTGATAGCACATCAATGAATTGAAAATCCGGTCCCAAAGGTGAAACCGTAGCATATCTACATGGTGCCTAGTGTGGGATCAGAAACAATTTTATAATGGAGATAGTTGTGGGATTAGAAGAGATATAACGAGTTAAAATCTGTTCACACGTAAAAAAAATAATCTTGTTAGTCTTAACATGGCGTATTTTAAAGCTAAACAACCTTAGCAAAACGGATCCACCTATAAAATTTGAATTAACGCGTGCATTCCAGATAAATGCATCTGTGAAGTAATACAATTCGGATTCATTCATATTTAAAGAGATGCACCTCACAAAACTAAGAGTTGTAATCTTTTTGGCCGAACGGAGATGACCTTTACTTATTCGCGTAAGAGTACCTCATTTCGTGTATAGGGTACATACATTTGGCCTATAAAAAGCATCATCATGCAAACAAAATCATTCATAAGTTTGAAAGCATCATCATATTTTTTCGGAGTGTCGACTTTGAATTTGATTCAAACAAGTCACTATTTGAATCAAACACCTCTATTATATCCGGAGAGATATTTTCAATAGTTACCTAAGTGACTAACGTAAACAAGACATAACATCTCTTTAAAGATAACGTATTTTTTCGTGTCTGGAGTTCTTCTTTGTCTGATCATATTTGTAACATCCCGACTTTTCGGAAAAGGACAAAAGAGTCTTTTAACTAAACTCAGATTTTCGTGTTATTTAATTAAACGATTTAAAGTATATATATATATATATATATATATATATATAAAATTCGAAACCTATATATTTAAAAGGATTTTGGGGTTAATTGGTAATTAGGAGGTAGTTTTGAGGACTTAAATGGTAATAACTCTTTGGGGAGTTATTTTCTACATTTAAACCCCCACTAATAAGAAAGGGAGTTATCAGGCAAAGAGTTATACGTTTAAAAAAAGAGAGAGTCTGTGAATGGTGAGCAAAGGAAGAAGGAGAAGAGACTTCTTCAAATTCACGGTTCATCTCTACTCCGATTTCAGTTTCGTCTGTAGCAGGAGCATCGTGAGTTTTCAAGATCGTTTTGATACCAAAATATTCAGGTTTTATCGAGGTAAAAATAACCCTAATCTTAGTTTCTTCACGCTTTGATCGTGTTTGGTTGTAGAAAGTTGTTAGTTTCGTAGTTTAGATTGTCTAGCAACCTTTGATCATAATTAATTTAGGTTTAATTGTTGATCAATTAGGTTTGAGTTGGAGTTTCAGAGTGGCTGCCGTTTGCTTTGCTTTTTTGCTTTCTTTTGCTTTGGATTTAAGGTAAGAGGCTCTTCATAATGTTTAATTAAAGTTTTATGGTGTTAAGGTTGTGTTTTGGATATGATTTGTGTTTAGAAATCATGCTAGTTGTTGTTGTTGTAATACAAAGTGTTATAGCATGTTTAAGACATGTTTTGATGCTATTTGGATGTATATTTGATGTTTAAACTTGGTTGGGTTTGAGTAGAAATCGATAGAGTGCAGAAAACTGTGTTTTATGCAGTTTTGCCCAGTTTTGGCGCCCACCAAAGCTTTTGGCGCGCCCCAAACCTGAACCAGAGAGTTCAGTGACTTTCTGGAATATTTTTGGCGCGCCCCAAAGGCTTTGGCGCCCCCCAAACCTGAACAGAGAGTTTAGAAGAGTCTCTGATGCATTTTTGGCGCACGCCAAAGGTGTTGGCGCCCTCCAACACTGTTTAAATGTTATTTTGATTGTTTTAAGCTACGAGATGAGTTCTAAATGTTATCTCTTGATTTAATAACAATAAATGAACATGAACGAGCCTGGATTAAGCTTCTGATGCGTTTAGTTCCGGCACCGAATGTACTCTTCAAGGGAGTTGAAGTTCGGGACCGTCGGAAAGGTATGAATGGCTTGTGCTTTGCGGAATTAGTATTCCTCAATGTCTGTGTATGTGCTAGGGATTGTCCTTGTCTAGGGTCTAAGTAAGAGAGTAGTATTTGTGAGGGAGCTTACTTGAAAATATTTAGGTGGCTAGTTAACAATTAATAATAAACATACTTGTGTAGTAAAAAGACTAAACATCGTAACACTCTTGGTAAGGCACCTAGCTATATCGCGATGTATGGGCGGTTAGATAAAGTGAATAACTCTGCTGGCCTATAAACGGCTAAATGGCGGGGGACTTCGCCGAACGTGTGCACCATCGGGCTTTCCCCCGTGGCTATCGGTGTGATCCACTGATAGGTTGCAAACGATACCTCGTGGTGGGTAGCACCATGCGTTGTGCCCTTGAGTGCCGATGTGACAAAGATAAGTTATGTTAGAAACGTTTAGTCACGACATGTTGATGGACATGGAGTGAACCCTAGATCGAGTCGGTCTCATAAAGATAACATAAAAATAATTAATGAACCTTTCGTTGTAAGTCTTGATTATACATTAGCTTCTTCCTCTTGCTAAGTACTTTGTACTTACCTCAATTGCATATGTTGTTTTGGTGTGCTTTTGGGGTGAGAAGACGAATAGGTTAGCCTTGAGCTCGTTGAAGAGTTCAATGACGATTCAGTGACATTGACGCCATGATGACGTTTTATTCTTACTTTCTATTATAGGTTGTACTAGATTTTGTACCTTTTGTTTTAAAGAACCTGTTGTACCTTCTTCTAAAAGAATCTTTGTAAGACAAGTGTTGTATCTTTCTTTTGTAGCATCGTACGTTGTAAGCTTTATCTCGTTATTGTAAGGTTTTCCTTTATACACATAGTCGGTTTGTATTCTATTCTAGTAGCATTTATGGTTCTACCCGAGCCTTTTGGGCTTCCGTTGCTTTAATTTTTGATACGACGACATAGAGGCTGGCGTATAATATTAAATTTATTTAATGCTATACGCGCCGAACGTTCTCTTCCGGATAAGGGCTCGGTATCTGGGAGCGGGGCGTTACAATATTTCTGAGAGTTAATTTTTCTAACACAACCTACGAGCTAGGTTTCATGATTCATGTAAAAAAAAAACATAATTTACTCTCAGATCATGGACGAACAATCAGAATCTAGTCGTTCTTTTGGATTTTCAGGTCGTATCCCGTATATATACACTTGGAAAAATATTAAGGTATTGTTAAGTACTATTAGTAAAATAACGTGGCGATGTAAAAATATTTTTGCCCTTGTGCTGTCAGCTGTGTATTGGAGTTTGATGCACTGTATCCAGAGGCGGATTTACATGATCCACTAGGGGTCCATGGACCCCCCTGAAAAAAAAATTATTACCTATATATATGTATATTTTAGACACCGTAAAAAAATTATTCTACTTAAAAAAATAATTACGGACCCCCCTGAAAAATATTTCTGAAAGAAAACTCTACATTTTACCTATAGAAAAATATTTTAGACACCGTAAAAAAATTATTCTACTTAGACAAAAAATTACGGACCCCCCTGAAAATTATTTCTGGGTCCGCCACTAACTGTATCTTATATTTCCAACAAGAAATGTATAAAAAGCCTCTTACAAGCTAAAACACCATTTTATAACTAAGATCGGGTGAATGAATAGCAGAATTGTGACTCGTTCTTTTTTTTTTTTTTTTTTTTTTAATTACTTTATTATACAATACAATTTTTAGAACACAAACACAAAAAAGCTTTATATATACTGAAAAGAAAAAGGGAAAACAAAGGTACATTTATTCGCATCACAGCAAATCTACCGCACTAAAATAGAAAAACATGTCATACTTTTTACACCACAACTATTACTTCAACCTATCTTTACACCACATTCTCATGTTAAATTAAAAAAAAAAAATCAATATAGCCGATTTTTTTTACTGTAACCAAATTGTTATATCATCATATACACACTCAAATTCTTTCAATTTACAAAACACTCCCAATTTACAAACCGTCCCCCTCTCTCCCTTCCTCCCTCATCCTGTTCTTAGCCGTAAAAAAAAAATTCCATCGCTGTTCGATCAAAACCAGGTTTCCGGCCAAATCATCCGCCGCCGTTGCCATTGCCCTTGCTCTTTGTTTCTTTCTCTGTCCATCGAAATCAACCCTCCTCCCATCCATCCTCCGCCTGCACCACGGCTGACGAAGCAAGCTGTTCAGCTACCTCCTGTTCGAGAAATTGATGGGCTCAATCTGGTCGGATCTGCTGGTGCTGTGATGCCTTCTTTCCCTTGCAGATCAACCTTTATTTTGGACGTGGTGTGATGAGGATGTCCAACAAACCTCCTCTGCTTTTGCTTTAATTTGGCTGCAATTGGAGATCTTTTTAATTTTATTTCTTTTCTCTTTGTAAGCAGTTTTGCTGGCTGAGGTTTAGTTTTTCCAAAAATAAAAATTAAAAAAATAAAAAAAAACTGGCAACCATGAGTTGTTCGGAGATGCTGAAAATAAGTGGTGGTGTTGGAGGGGAATAGGAAATGGATGAAGAAGAAGTGGAGTTGATTGGATTAATTAAGGTATGTAAAATTAAAGGACTAATTTGTAATGAAAAATTGGAGTGGAAATAATATAAAAGTGTGGTGTAAAGGTAGAAATGTGGTGGAAATAAATATTGAAAAATGTTTGAAATTTAATGTGATGCAAAGTTAGATTCTATTTTTTTGGGTGTGGTAAAAATGGTAGAGTGGTACAGCTGTAGATCGGATGTGGTGCGAATAAAGCCTCCCAAAAAAAGCAGAATAGTCTCCCACACACAAGTAGCCATCATGCACTAAAAAAGATGCAACATTAACTCCTCCTCCCCCTATTTACTACTGGAAGTTATTATGTGGTGAGGTAATTTGAGGTGAAGTGACGGATGAAACGATCAGAATCACACAGTTTAAATACATAATTAAACTGTGTGGTTTGTATGGTTCCACACGGTGTCTCCGCACTGTGTGGAGACACCACACAACAACTTCCCCATTTACTACGCTAATTAAGACTGACCACAATGGTACTCCCTATTACACTCTTTATTTATTTTATTTTCTGTTTCAAGTTCATTTTTTCAACTTTCTATAAAACAACAACTCCAATAAAACCCCCTATTACGATTTCTCAAATTTACTTTTTTTTTCACATCTCAACTAACTAATTTAATTACCAACACATTTTTCCTCTTTTTTTTTATACAAAAATCGGAATGAAATATTTTGTACCTGGAAATTGAGATTTTAATGTCGTAATCTTGTCAAAAAAATGTCGTATAAGAGATTATTAAATGTCCTCTAAATAAATTTCGTATCATTTTTATTAGAGGAGATTATTATCGGAGTTGTCAAGATTGAGTTTAGTGTAGTTGGAGAAAATGATGATAAATAAGTGGAGAGAGAAAAATGGATTGTGTGGTTAAAAATGATTATTATCCATCCCAACATTCTTCCTATAATAGGGGAGTGTCTTAACTACTACAATAAGAGATTGGGGCTAGGAAAGAGGATCTACTGTGGAGATAAATTGCTACGGTTCACCCTATATCAATTTTAGAGGCCCTGTATATACCACCACTGTGGTAACTCTAACCCTTTTTCCGGGTAATTTTTCCCTGTTCATCCAATCTGCACCGTAGGTCTATGTGATTAAACCTAGACCATAAAATTTTAAATTAAATTCAAACTGTACGATCCAAATTTAACCACATAGACCTATAGTGTAAATTGAGTGAGCTCGGAAGAATTTTCCCCTTTTCCCACGCCTTTCCACGCTTTCTCTATAATAGAACTACTGTTTTAACTTTTAAAGGTCTGTCTGCATTCGGTATGAATATTTATTTAATTAAAATTTTAACATCTGTAATTAGACATAATTAATTAAACTATGCTAATAAAAAAAATGAATCTAAACTATGATGCACCCGACATTTCAATCTGATCGTCGTGCGTCATGTTCGACACAAGACATGACACGACACGCTCCGAAACCGTATCCGACACGTGTCGACTGATTAAATTAATATTATTTAAAATTTAAATATCAAGCTTTCGACACACTGTTGACACTCCCCGACACGGCACCGACACTCCCGACACTCCTGAACCCAATTTTTTAATTTTTTTTTCTTTATTTAAGTTTTCTTCCATGGAAATGTTAAAATACACAATTTTGCATTTCTATAATAATTAAATAAATAATACGTTGTATCAAGTTTATATGTGTTTTGTTGATAAACAATTATTTTTACGATTTATGTGTCCGTGTCGTGTCGTGCGACGTGTCCGTCGCCATGTCTGTGCAACAAAGAATCTAAATAGATTGATGAGACTTGCATCTATGGATTCTTAATACTGAAATCTCATATGTTACCACCAACGACGAGCTTCATTTCTAAAACTTTTTTTTAAAACAAAAATACTACTATTTTTTATATTGCTAAATGCACGGTCCTTTATAATTCATTAATCTTTAAGAAATTATTATTAAATTTAAATTTGAGATACATGTTGTTACTTGTTCCACGTTTTTAGGTCTCAAATTCGAGAGTTTTCAAAACTTTTAATAAATAAAAGATCCACAGGTAACATGATACGTTACTAATATATATTAATTCATATAGAGAAACATAGAATATGTCAAAATAAAACATCGATATCAAAAATTGAAAAAAATAAAGGAATAAATAAACAAATCATAAGATCTAAGGACTGATATGAAAGTGTAGTTTATTCTAAAGTGTGCAGGTGGAGCGAGTCATGATACAACAATAGATAATGTTTCAATTATTTCAATTGCTCTAATTATTCAAGATATTACGGTCAAGGAGTCAACTATGTAGTCCTCTGACGGAAGTCGGACTAAGCCTCGCCACATGTCAACCATATAGTGGCAAAGCATTAAATGAAACTACATCGTTAAGGGCCAGAAGCCCTACTTTAGGTCTAAGGGCAGAACCCCAGGTGTGAGTTTAACCTGACTCACTCCTCAGTCCACCATAAGTCGGTCAGGACGCAACGGAGTTGGGTTAGAGCATTTCAGGCTCTAACAGCCCTGGGAGCTCGATGCAGGTCAGCCAGAGCTATCCCCGGTAAATAGCCCATGTGTGTAATATAAAGGATAACTATGGAAAGAATCATCAACATAAAGGCTTTGATCCTATTATTCAAGCACCGTGATTATTTTCTAAAATCAAAGGGATTAGCACGGACAAATCCAATCCTTGAGGGACATGAAATATAGTCCACAATGGACAAGGCAAATGCATGCCTAGGACAAAATGTCCTCTATATAAACAATTTCAAAACTACGAAAAGACTTGATTCCTGAACAATTACAAAATATGTAAGCAACTTAGGATACATAATCACAGGCTCAGTCTAAAACACTCAAACACCACCCCGTTTTATCTTTTTTTTTTTAGAGTTTTTGGTCTTGAATAGATTGCCACTAGGTTATTGCAGCCCGTATTTGATCACAGACGAGATCCAACATCGTCACCCTCATACAATGATCTGTACCATCTCTTTGTAAAAATTTAATAACATATTAATATTTATATATAAATTCATCGATTAATCAGGGAAGGCTGTTATGATTAATGATATAAATGTAAAATGATTTACATTTGGGTCAATAAGTGGTTGTGTTAGGTAGAAAAATAATTTCATTGGACGAACAAAAAAATAATAAAAAATGGATACACATGAATATCTGATTTTATTCACAACTAGGTATCGCAATTTCGAATCATAAGGATGACCAAGTCGTAACATAAACAGATAACTCAAGTCTAAAAATAAGGAACATAGAATTATTTGTCAAGCCATGTCCATTATTAATTCAATACATATACAATTCAAGCACAATAATAGTAGTAGTAAAAAAAAAATTAAAACAAAGTAAAACCAATACTTATGGTACGTTTGGATTGCGGTAATGAAATGGAATGGAATGTTTTCTTCATTCCATTTCACCAATTTGGCGTGTTTGGCGACAGAAGAATGGAATATGTTTTCATTCCAACGGAATGAAAATGGATTTCATTCCATCCAAAATTCAATGGAATTGCCGGAATGGAATGAAAAAATAAATCATGCAATATGAACCGATTCCATTCCACTGTCTACCAAACGCAGTAATTGAATGATATCGTTCATTCCATTGGATTCCATTCCAACATATTCATTCCATTCCATTGTTGGAGATATCCCATGAAATGGGGTTAAAATGGTCAACTTTAGCGCGAATTTCGGATACGCTCCGGTGAGATTCACCGGGAGCTTATTACGTCTAAATATTCTACTCACGGAGTAGATAATGTTTGGCTTTGGAATCACTCGATCCTGATATCGGGTGAATGATAAATTAATGCCTAAAGTTTGTTGAAAATGTTACTATTAATTTTTTGGACAAAAGTTCGTTTGAATTTAACCAGAAAATTAATTAGTTAATTGTGAGGCGGTTGGATGGTTCCAGAATAATGTGGAAATTAATTAAGGATTTTCGGCCCTATTTCTTTTCCAGTGGGAAAAGTCTGATGATGTGTTCTGGTCAATCACATTCAAGCATTGGCTCCTCCTCTCCACTATATAAAGAACCCCAATGATGAAGGTTAGAGCATTCGTTTTTTTCTCTTGTGTCTTCCACTACTAAAAGGGTCGAGCATAGCATCTAGTTAGTTCTTGAGTCGAAGAGAAATCGGAGCACGTTGTAAGTTCGCCGGAGCTTGGATTGTTGAAGTGCCTCTCAATCCAGGACGTAAGCCGTTGTATCTTGGGAGGCAGTTGTTACTACCGTGGGCACCATACCGGAGCAATTTGTCTTAAGGAAAGAGTTTCATAACTCGCATCGGTTTGTCTTTATTTCTGCATTGCACTTCAATTTTATATTGCTCAAAGTCAGATATGTATTTTAATCGCTTATTTTGTTAGATCTATATTGTAATAGCTGTGTTTTATTAGATCTGTCATATAGCTTTGTTAATTTATTAGATCTACATCATAATTGCATTCATCTCTTAGATCTACACAATAAACTAAGATTTTATTACGAGTTAGTTATTTCCTGCATTTAATTTTTCGTAATTTCATCCATGAATTGCGGATCTGTTCCGTAAATCACGAAAACTAAAATACAATGCATAAATAAAGACAAACCGAGGCGAGTTATGAAACTCTTTCCTTAAAAATGATCTGTACGTAAATTGCATATTTTGTTAGATCTATATCATAATAGCTGTGTTTCATTAGATCTATCATATAGTTCTGTTAATTTATTAGATCTGCACCATAATCGCTTTTATTTGCTAGATAGATCTGAATAATAAAATTAGATTTTATTTTGAGTTGTTATTTTCAGCATTTAATTTCCATAATTATATCCGTGAATTACGGATCTGTTCCGTAAATCACTCCACACACGACACTTATTACCAACATCCATTAAATTCCATCAATCAAACGAGTCATTAAAGTTTCTTCATGCTTATCCTCAAACTAGAGTTTCGTCTTCATTATTAGGTTGAAGCCTTGTGAGGATTGAGAAAGGTGGTATATATAACGGCGATATTCAGCAAATGAGACTGTCTTCATCGTATCATGTTATACAAGTGTGTTGTATCGTGGTGAGAAAACTTTGACATGCCTCTGAGGCCAATAGTCTACGGCTGAACGAATTCACATAGGTACGGACCCGATGTATCGATGCTAGTGTCTGTATGAAGGCTTACGATGCCTAGCTACGGGAATCTTGTGTAAAATCCCACATCGGTAAAGTAAAGTCATGCTCACCCCCATTTAAGTGTGAGACATAAATGTTTTGTCGACTCGGGTTAGCCCTTTTAGACCAAGCGATGGCGGCGGTCTAAGCAGTTGACCGGACCATTTATGACTCATGTAACGCCCTTAGACCCGAATGGTATCAGAGCCGACTATCATACAGAACTAAATGCCACACCATTAGAGGTGCTGGGGGCCACCTCTAGAATCCTATGGTAGGGAAGAACTGAGACAACTCTACTGGGACAAATCTTGGTTGTATCGCTTGATGGATTCATGATGTAGATTTGTTTTCAACATTATGTGTAGTTGCTATTAATAATTTAAGTATTGTGGAGAAAAACTCTATTTTGAGTTAGTTTATGTTATAAACTTGATAAAATTTATACATGATGAAGAAAATATTTATAAGCATATAATATGACATGATGACAAATATTGTAAGAAGTTTATGACCGAAGATAGTGTTGCATATCTCTCACCTTGAGAATTGATTCATGATGTAGATTTGTTTTCAAGATTATGTGTAGCTGCAAATAAAAATTTAAGTATTGTGGAGAAAAACTCTATTTTGAGTTAGTTTATGTTATAAACTTGACTAAATTTATACATGATGAAGAAAATATTTATAATCATATAATATGCATGATGACAAATATTGCAAGAATTTTATGACCGAAGATAGTGTTGCATATCTCTCACCTTGAGAATTGTTACGAGTTAAAAAGGACGGTTATTTTGTCATTCTTTAAATGCTATTGTATCAGGAAAGTTCTTGTGTGGTGAGAGAATATACCTCGATATGATCCGTGGGTTGATCGAACCGCACAGTTTCCATCCAGAATAAAAACTGTGTGGTTTCGATCAACCCACAGATCACTTCGATACATATGGAGATAGCAGACAAGAAATTCTCATTGCATCATTTCTAGATAAAGTTTCTCTCAACTACTAAATTAATGCTATTCCGTAATCAACTCTGTTAATCACAATGTTTAGATTTAAGTGGGTGATGATGATCATGTTTACCTATGGTTGATGTGACAAACAATTAGTTTGCACCCCACAACCCAAATATTATTCCTTTTTTTCCCTGTATGTAACGCTTTAAACAGGATTAGCACAGTTTTATAACAGTATTAGACATCAAGATATAGACTAGACGATTTTTTTTACTAGATTAAAGAATTTTTTCTCACTAATAAGGCCCTCTGTTATTTAAAAAAATGTCACTATTTTGTTTTTCATATATGCAGAAACTTAATAAATGTATAGTGTTTTGATAATATATGAGTATATATATCATTCACAATATATGTGGTGGTTCCGACCATATAATAGATTCCATAATTTCAAAAAACCACTTATAATTATTTTAACACTTTGATAAAAACTTTGTTCGGGTTGAATTATACATTAGTTGGATACTCGGATTGGTTTGTTCAGAATACCGCTGGCTTAAAACAAAACCAAGAAAAAAAAAAAAGTCTCATACAATATCTTAATTTAGATAGACATCCAAATTAAGTTTAAAAGATAGTAGATATATTAGTAGTAAATAATTTACAAAACATAGGGCCCCAAAGGCTAGAGCTCTCTAAACAGTAGTTATAATAATAAACTAAAAAGAAAGTAAAGATTTTCAAAAAAAAAAAAAAAAAGTAAAGAAGACGACCACCACACTACCTCGTGCTCTTCGACTTGCATCGGTTTTAGTACTTAAAAAAAAAAAAAAAATATTCTATTTGCTAATCTTAATCTTAATCTTAATCCTAATAATATTATAATCTAATTAATTACTCTCCGCATAGATCTGCAACATATTTTCCATGTCCTTTTTTGTCTTTTCACTGAAGACGACAAATTTCTTCTGACGGAATATATTCACGGATTCCTCATGTGACTGAACCTGTCTCTACTCTTGAAGATGGGTGCCTTCGTATCTGACCAATCACAACGCATTCATTAAAAACAATTACATTCTCATTAAATTAATTTGTCATAAATTATCTTACAAACAAGGGATTAAACCATATTAAAATTGTAACAATAAATTACATACACTTATAAATCATTGCAATAATGTTACTCATATCAATAAATATTAAAGTTTAAAAAAAAAAGTAATTTAAACAGTGTTGTTTTTATTTTGAGGGAAAAACAGTGTTGTTAATTAAATGACAATAATAAAAGCAAGTGTTTGTTTAGACAATGAAGATGATATACAAAAGCCAATTAAAATAGCGGTGAAAAATAAAAAAGATGATATCCCAAAAGCAATATCAATTTTTACCATTTATAATTAATAAAATAATATAATTTAGTAGTAGTATTGTAATAGCAACAAAAAAATAAAAATAAAAAATGAAGTATTTACCTCTGGGAGGCATTGAAGGATCTTTTGCAGTGTAAAATGGCGCTTTGAATTCCATCCTCATGCTGCAACAACGAATCATCTCGACGGCTCAAGGCTGCCGGAGCCGCCGGAATAGCGGATACAGTCGCCGACGAAGCAGACTGGCTTTTCCCCAATTGTTTATACACAAGTCGCAACCCCGCCTGTAAATTCACCTGCTTCAGACTCTTTACATTACTCTGTTCCACTCCGGCAGCAACTGTTTCACCGGCGGCTTTCGGAGAAACAGTCTTCTCCGGCTCCGTCAACTGCAGTGAAAATCCCAGTTTCTCGCCGTACCTTTTGGAAACTCGAATGTACAATGGCTTAACCTTTTTCAGATACTTATTCACAACGTCTTTGCCGATTTTCTTATCTGGGCTTGAACAGTGATTTGAATCAACACAGTCAACGTGCGCATTGTTCTTTTTACTTTCCCCTTTTGAACTGAAATCTCTAGTGAATAGAGAGAGAACAGGGATTTCTTCAGCCTTCAAATTCACCGTGAAAAACTTGTGTTTTTCATGGTTGGTACTTTTTTCCTTGCTTTTCTTCTGTTCCGGTTTTTCAATGTTGGTGTTTTCCTCTTCAGCCTCTGATTTAATGGATTTTTCATTGACATTTGACTTGCATTTCTTCAATTTGAACATCAGAACACCTAATTTAGTCGCCGATTTCAAAACACCAGACGCATTAAACTTGGTGTCAGCCTCCTCAATAGTTTCCACCGTATCGGAAGTACTGTCAGCTCTGAACCCATCTTCATTGATGACAATGTCTTGCTGTCCCCCCTGGCTTTCATTTTCAGAAGATGCGTTTTCAGAGATTTCGCCGCTCTTATCCGCCGCAACATCATCTGGGAGAGTGAATTCTAAATCAAAGAAAGACCCATCATCATCCTGCAGGTCACCGTCAACGACATTGTCTTGGTCCTGGTGCTTTTCGTTTGAATCTGAAGAAGAAGCTGAGGTGGTGGTGGTGGTGGTGGTGGTGGAAGAAGAAGAGTCAGGGGAAGTGTCTTTGGTGAACACGGCGGCGGCAGCATCAGTGTCGCTGCTACTACGGCGCCAATATTTGAGAAAGCTGAAAGAGTCCATAGTAGGAAAAGCCAGTATACAAGTTGAAAATGTTGTCAGAACAACAACAACAACATATATGAATGAATTATGATGGTAACAAGTATAAAGGCAAAAGATTTTGATAAGAGATATTGTGTTTTTCAAAAAGGAAGGGAGAGGGGATGGGGGTAGTTGGACAAGAGGGTACAGTACTATGGACCGAAGAGTTGCAGAGAGTAAATGGTGGTGTAGCAGAAGTTAATAGTACTGATACACGTGTGACGTGTACTGTTTAGTATTGAATAATAGTAGCTCTGTAGGGCTGTTAAACGAACCAAGCGTTTACGAATAAGGTTCGAACTCGACTCGTTTAAGCTCGCTCATTTATGTTATTGAGCCGAGCTCGATCGGGTTTTCTGCTCGTTTACTAAACGAGTGAACACGAGCCTGTTCGTGAACGCTCGTAGTTCGCGAACTTATATAATATATAATATAAATAATAAATATAAATCATATATACAGATAATTTTTTTTTTTGAGAGAGTATATACACATAAATAATTTAACAAATAACAAATATTTTGTGAATTAAACGAGTATTTTGGATTGAATAATGGATATATTGGATATAAGCAAATCAATTCCTTTAAAAAAAATACTATTGAACGCACCGAGCTCGAGTTCAAGCCTGTTCGCGAGCTCGAACATTTTTTATACTTATCGAGCCGAGCTCGAACAGGCTTTTAGGCTCGTTTGTGTTAACGAGCTGAGCCGAGCCTACCCGATTACAAACGAGCTCGAGCTTGAACATCAGCTACTCAACTCGTTAACAGCACTACTCATAGGGGTGATTTTTGTAAATAGTGATACTAGTATTATTATGAAAAAATTTGATGGAGGGACTTTGAATCAGAATTGGCGGATGAATGTTATGCCTATAGATATCAATTATCCGACGATTCATTCTAAGAGAAGTCTCTTCTCATAATTATCTCTAGTATCAATTTTGTGACTTTCAACAATAAACTTTTATCATCTATACTATTGATTGTCGTATAAGACAGGACGAGATCACTTGTCTAAGTTGTGTGTCTAATTTCGGTGTCTAAGTAAAAGCTACGTTGTTTTATGTGTATTTGAATTTTCGAAGAAATAAGAAAAAACAAAACATAAAAATCAAATACACATTAAACGACGTTGTTTTTACTTAGACACTGAAATTAAACACACAACTTAGACAGGTGATCGCATCCCGTATTAGACATAGCACATTGTTTAAAAAAATAGAGATAACATTACGTTAAAGTGAGCTCTGAGAGTGATGGCCAAAATAGTTACATTCAACTTTAATCGGCGGTGTACCGAGTCAGATGCAGTATAGTGACGAGCAATGTGGACCCCACGAAGAATCAATCGAATACCAAAGTCGTTTTCATACTTAACTTTGGTCAACCAAGAATGAAACACGTGATGATTAACCCTAAAACGTAATATAAACTAAATAAAATAAGGAAGAAGGTATATCCAAATCATGATTCAAATGATTAGTTTCGCTCTTCTAATCGACTCATTGGAATTAGTATAACCAACCTACCAACCAATCATCTCTCGTTGTTTGTAGGTTCAATCTCCCATGGTGGTGTGTAGACGCCAATGCAACAACCTATCACCCTATGCGCAGTTCAACCATTTGCCTTAAGGGATTTAACTGACCAAAGCATGAGTAACGCTATAGAGAAGCTCAACTCACGTTGAAAACATCACCCAATAAACCGAATCTAAACAACCAAGTCGGTTTACATGGCGATTCCAAAACCTCTTGTATATATATATAAAGACAATGTGTGAAATAATGAATCAAGTGATCAAATCTATTCCAACACTGAGCACGGGTATTATAACACAACCCCATCAAAAGATTCAACTTCGAGAACTAATCATACCCAATTTCATCAATTAAAGGCTTGATTTCATCAATTTTCACATAATTTGGCTTTGACCTAGTTTAGATATTCATAATAAAAAGCAAAACACAATATACACAAGGAATTAAAGCCATGAAATTGAAAAGTAGAGTAATCTGATTACCAAAGTGAAGAAAAATTGTAATTGCTTGAATCCATTAACCCAATGTCGAGTTGAAGAAGACAACATCCAAGCTTGAGCAAAAAGTAAAATCTAAGACTAAAATGAGTGGAATCTAAGGGAAATGGAAGAATGAGCTAACCTAAGGTGAATGATTGGAGAAAATCGTCTTAAGGAAGTTTAAGAATGGAATGCCCCTCATCCAAAATCGATTAGAAGGCTTAAAAATGTCAAAAATAGGCCTGCAAAAGTCGTGGCGCACTCCGGGAATCTTTTGGCTTGCGCCGAAAGTGTAAAAAACGGACAGGATGCTAAAAAACGTCGCGAGAGTGCGCCAAAAGTCTAGGAACTTGACAGCAGTGATACAACTTCAGTAATTCAGTGATATCTTTGAGCGTAGAACTCCGGTTTGAGTGACTTAAATTGCATTGGAAACCTTATTTAATTATCTACAACTTTCATGAGGACTACAAGTCCAAAAATCCTGTATCGTGGATAAAATCATAGATGAAGTGAATGTAGGGTGAATACACCAATTATTTTTTATCGGTTTCCGCTCCCGGGCTTCAGTTATGCCTATCTAAGCTCTATGATTCACGTTCCGGAATCATAAGTCACCTAGATTCTGCATCACAACATCCAAACACATACCGAGCATAATTCATCAAGATAACTATGGCTCAAACAAGGGTATTATCACTCAAAATGACAAAAAAATTTGTCTATGTGACGGAATACCTCATAGCGCTCGAGTGAAAACACCATAATATGGGTCTAAATGCACCCAAACCAAGCCATTTATGTCGTAAACGATGGTCTAAACATGTATCGGATTATAGTATATCGCAAGGAAATAAAACATGCTTAAGATCATCCCCACCCTCCCCCTCCCCCAAACACGCACAGAGAGCTAACTGATATCATTGCCCATAGAACGCCTCCGGAAGGATTCCCCGTCGTAAGACGTTCATGAATACATTGCCATAGAAGTGTGAAAAGAAATAGAAAGATATATTTGGGTATTGTGCCACTTGGCATCTAGATATGAGTGCCACCTAGAGAGTTTGTTAGGATAAGGTTTATCACTAGATTCTTATCCAAGATAGTAGTAGTATATGTATGTATAGTACTGCAGTACTTTCTGTCAACAAACAATGAATATATTTGATTAAAATAGCAATATACTTTTTCTCTTGGTATCAGAGCCTCCTCACCGGAGCTATGGCGGATGATCCTACATCACTACCGTCTTCCACCACATCACCACCGTCTTCTACCATTACTTCTTCAATCTCTATACCACCTTCAACAACAGATGTTTTGAGCTCTTCCCAAATAGTCATAGGGATACCTCTTTCTCATTTTCCATCATTTACTAACCAGAGCTTACCCTTCACTTCTACCTTGCCGTTTCTCAGCTCTCTGAGCTCGCTGCCGGAATACTCTCTGTTTCCTACACCTCCGGCCATCACAAGTCTTCCAGCTAGATCTGGAGCTCTTCAAACTTGATTCCCAGGATCTATGTTACTCTTCAACACATTATCACCCTCTCCGTTTCATAGCCATCTAGATCAATCCACTACTGTCAAACTCACCAGAGATAACTACTTGTTGTGGAGATATACTATTCTGCCGATGATCAAAGGATATTAGCTGGATGGATATCTTCTGGGTACAACTCCAAGACCTACTAAGTTTGGAACATTAAACAGAGCTGCTGTGGATGAATGGGATTTGAATGACTCACTGCTGATGGGGTGGTTGCTTGGCTCCATGACTGAACAAGCAGTCACTGAGGTAATTGGTTAATCTACATCTCATGAGGTTTGGTCTACTCTTGAATTGCTGTTTAATAATCAATCAGAAGCTTGCATGTTAGAGTATAAGAGTGCCTTGACTAAAGCTGAAAAAGGAAGTAAGACAATGCATATTATCTTGCTATGATGAAATCATATAGTGACAACCTGACTGCAGCCGGATATCCTATTTCTAAATTTGAGCTCATTTTAGCTACTCTTGGTGGGCTTGACAAGGACTATGAAGCTGTAATTGTGAACATTACAGCAAGAATTGGATCACTGAATTGCCATGAGTTCTAGTCTCAGTTGATTACACATGAGAGACTTTTAGCCAGGTTTAATCCCACTGCTCAAATGCATCTGTCTCAGCAAAATATCAGTGCTAATGTTGCTTCCTATCCTAGTGGCCAAAGATCAGGTCCGAGGCCACCCAATCCTGGTTCAAACTGTTTCAGAGGCAGAGGTGGTAGAAATGGTAGAGGTAGAGGAAGAAGTGGTGGAAGATCAGGCAGTCCTACCAATATTCAGAATGGTCTTAGAGTGGTGTGTCAACTATGTGGAAAGGGTGGACCCACAGTTGGAATATGTTGACATAGGTTGAAACTGATTTTCAACATGTAGATGTGCAGCAACAAGCTAGACCTAGACAGAATTCAGCCTTTATTGCCACACTAAGCTCAGTTTCTGATCATGCCTGGTATTTGGATAGTGGTGCTACTAATCATGTCACCTCAGATCTGGCCAATCTCAGTATGAGCACTCCTTATAATGGCAATGATACATTGACAATAGGAAGTGGTGAAAACTTAGTGATTTCACACACTGGACACAACACTCTGCACACACCAACTGCATCACTTTTCCTTACTGAAATCCTTCATGTCCCTCAGATTACTAGAAATCTCTTTAGTCTTTCTAAACTGGTTTCTGATAATAATGTTATTGTTGAGTTTAATTCCACTGTTTGTTTGGTTAAGTACAAGGTAACATGGACAGTTCTTCTCAAGGGACAACTCAAGGATGGGCTCTATCAGATAGCCAATCTGGCTACTGAGACATGTCAGACCTCCCTTCATTCCAACAATAAAGCTGTGCATCTTAGTCAAGCTCAAACTCGTCTCTTAAGTCTGTCAGTCTAGATAGTGATCCTAATGTGTGGCATATGAGACTTGGCCACCCTTCAAGTGTTATTTTGAGTCGATTTTGAAGGAAAGTAATCACCTCTTGAATATTAATGAAAATCTTGTTTTTTGTGATGCTTGCCAATTTGGCAAATCTCATTTTTTACCTCATTCTGCTTCCACTTCACATGCTGCTACACCTTTTGAACTTGTTCACAGTGACCTATGGGAACCTTCTCCCACAAAATACACAGAGGGACACCTCTACTATATTCATTTCCTTGATGACCATACCAGGTTCACCTAGATTTATGCCCAAAATCTAAGTCTGAAGCCCTATCTGCTTTTATCCAATTTTCTACTATGATTGCTACTCAGTTTGATTCCAAAATTAAATGTCTCCAGTCTGACTGGGGAGGTGAATATAGGGTCTTCCAACCTTACCTAGATCAACAGGGCATCCAATTTAGACACTCATGTCCTCATGAACATGCTCAATAAGGAAGAGCAGAAAGAAAGCACAGACACATAGTGGAACTTGGCCTCACTCTTTTAGCACAAGACTCTATGCCCCTATCTTTTTGGTGGCACGGTTTTCAAGCATCAGTTTCGCTTATAAATGCTCTTCCCACTCCTGTCCTTAAGATGAAATCACCCTATGAATGTCTGCATCATAGAAAACCTGACTATTCCAGATTCAAAACTTTTGGTTGTGCTGCCTATCCTTATCTTAGACCTTTTCAAACCACTAAATTTCAATACTATACCACCAAATGTGTTAATCTAGGCCTTAGTCCTGTTCAGAAAGGCTATAAATGCCTGGATTCTACTGGCAAAATCTACATCTCTAACAATGTTGTGTTTAATGAACTTCAGTTCCCATTTTCTGAAGGTTTTAATCAAGGTCCTTCTAGACAAACCCTTGTTGCCTCACCACCTCCTAACCTCCTACCTTTTACTCTGTCTCATCCAGAGGGGCAATCCGATGATCAGTATGAGCCAGATCCTAACTCAAGAAGAACTATTGATGTTCCTGTGGATCCTGCAAATCGTAAGTTCCCCTGCTGAAGGTCTCAATGATGTCTCAAGTACACCATTGTCTCATGATGCATCACCTTTGTCACATCGTACACCTTTGTCTCATAATGCATCACCTTTGTTACAAAATTCATCAAACACAACCATGTCATATACATCATCACCATCTGGAAGTCACAACTCACCTTCATCATCACCACCATCACAACCTTTGTCCCCACACACTTTATCTCCATCACCATCACCACCACCACAACCTCCTCAACCACAGCCTCACCGTATGCAAACTAGGTCTAAAAGTGGTATCATCAAACCCAAAACCTACTCAGCTGCAGTCACTAACTTTGCACCCCTTCCTACTGAACCAACAAATGTATCAGAGGCATTGAGGAGCTCAGAATGGAAAGAGGCAATGGTAGAGGAATATAAAGCTCTCATGAATAATCAGACATGGGACCTGGTCAAGCGACGTCCTGGACAGAATATAGTTGGAAGCAGGTGGGTGTTCAAGCTAAAAGTCAAACCAGATGGGACAATCTTAAAACGCAAAGCAAGATTGGTTGCTAAAGGTTATAGTCAGCATTATGGGATTGATTTTACAGAGACATTCAGTCATGTAGCAAAATCCTCCACCATTAGAAGTTGTCCTAGCCATTGCAGTGCCAATGAACTGGCCTATACATCAAATTGATATAAATAATGCTTTTCTGAATGGTCCTTTACAGGAACCAGTGTTTATGGAGCAGCTAGAGGGATTCAAAGATCCAAGTAAGCCAGGATATATATGCAGACTTAAAAAGGCCCTATATGGTATAAAGCAGGCCCCTAGGGCATGGTTTGAAGCCCTTAGTAACCAGATGACCAGTTGGGGTTTCACTCAAACAGTGTCTGATACTTCTTTATTCATGCTTCAACAAAATGATGCAGTATTGTTTGCTTTAGTGTATGTTGATTGATAACGTCGAAATTATCTCGGCTGAATTAGCGGTTGTTGGGTGGTGGATATCTGGCTAAAAAGATGTATAAAAGTGGTGTTTGCCGGTGGTGCCTGGTGGCGGCAATGGATTCCGGTGGTGGTGCTAATATGAAAGAGAGAGATGGGGGAAATTGGCTTAGCCTTTTCTCTTATTGATTAAATTATGTCCCTTGAATGGGTTACAGGTGGCCCTATTTATAGGGAAGTTATCGACTAAAGTTCGGTTGATTTACAAATAAGGACATAGTATAAATATATATTTATCTATACTAGCGAGCTCGTAGCGGAGCTAGATATTGCATGTGAGGTCGCTAGCGGACCCGATAACCGAAGGGATTCGCGTGCCGGCCCCTAGCCTTTCTTGGCACCTCATGGGGATAAGGGCTTGGAGCGGATCCAAAGACTCGCGACCCTATTTGACTTGCGAATTCACGGACAATAATGGCCGGTGGCCTCATCCACTATTTTGGTGGCCGGACGGACCCGCATAAGGATCCGCGGACCGAATTACGATTTATACCTATCAATGGCCCCCTACTCCGTGCCTCAAACATTTTCTAAAAATGTTAGGCGGGGAGTAAAAACTGCTCGTGAATCTGTTTCCTTGAGATACTGTGACGGCTCGCTATTGTGGCGGATCGCCTGTTAGCTTTGCCCAAATGCCGTACTCAGAGTAGGTCTTTTTGTTGTTTGTGTGTTGTTGATTGACTTCGCCTCTTGTGTCTTGCGCCATGAATTGAGACTGCTTTTGGTGGCTTGAGAGCCTTTGGTCTTGCAGAATGCTCGCTCGAAGGCGAGTTCTAAATATGTTGCCGACCTGAAGGTCGGTCTTATAAAACATTGGCTTGAAGGCGAATTCCCAATATATTGCCGAACTGAAGGTCGGTCTTATAAAACATTCGCTCGAAGACGAATTCCAAATATGATGCCTAACTGAAGGTCGGTCTTATAAAACATTCGCTCGAAGGCGAATTCCAAATATGTTGCCGAACTGAAGGTCGGTCTTATCGGAGGCTTTAAGTGGCAATTAACCTGAGCCTTTTAGTGGCTTTAATGGGCATATAGCCTTAGCCGATTCGAAGTCGTACTTGGGCGGATAGCCTTGACTTTATTTGATTTGGCATCTTGGGCTTTTAGCCTAGCCGATTCGAAGCTGTAATTGGGCGAGTAGCCTAAGCTTCTGAAGATTTGGCATCTTGGGCTTTTAGCCTAGCCGATTGATGCCGCGCTATTAAGCGGACGGACTTGTTGTTGGTGAAGAGAAATCCCATTTCCGTGACGAGTTGACTTATGTAAGAAGGCTTGTCCCGCCATTTTTGGACGGGAGAGTTCGAATAAGAAGTCCAATCATTTACGTTGTAGAAATAAAACCCGATGGGAGCTGATATCTTGAGAGCTCGTAACTTGCATAGTTGCTTTGCTTCTTGCAATGATTTTTCCAAGTGTTTTTTAATTTGTATATTTATTTTTGCTCGAAATATTCCCATCTTTCGAGTCCGTAGTTTGGGTTCATTGTATCCATATATATATATATATATATATATATATATATATATATATATATATATATATATATATATGGCCCTTGTTTTTGGCGAGGTCGAGGAAATTAAAGCATCGAACTTGCTAAAAATAATTCAGCTAAAAGCCTTACTTGTTTCGGTTGAGGTCGATGATTGAATCGAAAAATCCGATGCGTGGCCCCCTTGTTTTAAGCAAGGTCGTTGCGAGCTTGGTTGAAATAAATGTCGAATTCGGGTCATTCCCGTCTGTTTGAAAAATTCCACCTCCGGTCCCCTTGTTTCAATCAAGATTGAGGACGATCTTGGTTGAAATAAGTTTTGAGTCTGCGCACACATATGTCCGTGTGAAAATTTTCCACTCTCGGCCCTTTGTTTTTGGCTGCTTGATGACTGAATCGAAAAATTCCCAGTATGCGGCCCATTGTTTTTAGTAAGATCGAGCTATGACGTAACGAGCATGCTGGGAACAAATTCTGAACCAAAGTATAATAATCAATACTTTCTGATAATAATCAACAATGCCTGAGTCACCATGGAAGCGCCATCCTTTCCTTTTCTCATTTTTCACCCGAACTCCAAACAGTCTCGAATTTACCATTCTCACAAGATATAAAGTATGCAGAAGGTGTATATCTATTAAGCATATTGATGAAGACTACCATAGCCCCTTTTTTTAAAATTGAAAATGAGAAAATAGAACTTCCCTGAGTTAGACGCTCGCCGGAATTCATGGGTTAAAGGCCTAATTCAACTTCGATTTCAATTGGGCCTTCGAAATCGAGACCGACACAGGCATCCTCTCTTCTTAGTAGCCCTCTAATTCAATTCCAGCTCCCAAGTTTCACTAGCGCTGCTTCTCCGGCTCCGGTCATCTTCTCCGATAAGATGAAACGGAATCGATCGGAGGCTGAATCAGCAAGGACCCGACTTTGTTTCTCTCCTGCTTTCCTCAAGAGCTTTCTGGATCATTCTGACCCAGCCCTATGCTCCGTCAAGCTGTGCTTCAAGTTCATCAATCCTTCTTTTGGTCATCTAAGGACCTGGCCTCAGCTGCCATTTTTTTATTATTATTTTAAATTCAGCATCTTTTCTACATGATATTGTAGATCTATACGGGAAGACTAAAAGCTATTGATGAAGATCTCTGCCGGAAAACAAAAAATGAGTGGTTTTAGGCCGCCGGAAATTCTAGATCTGACTGGAAAAGTGACGAAAATGTCGATTCCCGGTGACGGATCCAACTGTTAAGTCGAAATTATCTCGGGTGAATTAGCGGTTGTTGGGTGGTGGATATTTGGCTATAAAAATGTATAAAAGTGGTGTTTGCCGGTGGTGCCTGGTGGCAGCAATGGATTCCGGCGGTGGTGCTAATATGAAAGAGAGAGATGGGGAAATTGGCTTAGACTTTTCTCTTATTGATTAAATTGTGTCCCTTGAATGGGTTACAGGTGGCCCTATTTATAGGGAAGTTACCTACTAAAGTTCGGTTTATTTACAAATAAGGACATAGTACAAATATATATTTATCTATACTAGCGAGCTCGTAGCGGAGCTAGATATTGCATGTGAGGTCGCTGGCGGACCCGATAACCGAAGGGATTCGCGTGCCGGCCCCTTAGTCTTTCTTGGCGCCTCATGGGGCTAAGGGCTTGGAGCGGATCCAAAGGCTCACGACCCTATTTGACTTGTGAATTCGCGGACAATAATGGCGGTGGCCTCATCCACTATTTTGGTGGCCGGACGGACCCGAGTAAAGATCCGCGGACCGAATTACGATTTAGACCTATCATTGATGATATCCTATTAACAGGAAACTCCTCAGAACTGCTTCAGAAGTTCATTAATATGCTGAACTCCAAGTTTTCCTTGAAGGATCTTGGTCCTGTGTCACAATTTTTGGGTATGCACGTTACAAGGAACAAAGATGGGCTGCACTTGACACAGTCACACTATGCAACTCAGCTATTACACACATTGGGGCTTGATCACTTGAAGCCATGTCCCACACCTATGGTAACTGTGAAGTTATTGTTGCACAAACAGGGAGAGCCTATGTCAAATCCAAGCATCTACAGGAGTGCTATTGGTGGCCTACAATATCTTACATTAAGTAGGCCAGACATTGCTTTTTCTTGTCAACACTCTGAGCCAATTCATGCAAGAACCTCATATAGTACATTGGCAGTCCCAAAAAAGATTATTCAAGTATGTGGCAGGAACACTTGATTTGGGATTGTTATTCAGACCATCTAGTTCACTGGAATTACATGGCTTTTCTGATGCTAACTGGGCAGTGTGCCCCATAGATAGATAGTCTACTGGGGGTTATTGTGTGTACTTGGGCAATTCCTAAGTCTCTTGGAGCTCAAAGAAGCAGGATGTAGTTGCTAGGTCAAGCTGTGAATCTGAATACAGGGCCTTAGCAAATTTAGCTTCAGAGATTAAGTGGATCAAGCAATTACTCAGTGAAATGAAGCTGAAGTTAGACACTGTTCCAACATTATGGTGTGACAACACAGGGGCAAACTCTCTTGCACAGAATCATGTGTACCATGCAAGAACAAAACATATAGAGGTTGATGTCCATTACATAAGGAATCAAGTTCTGAGTAAGGAGGTTGATGTCTGCTATATACCTACAGGAGATCAGATAGCAGACTGTTTCACCAAGGCTCTACCAGTCAGCTCATTCACATGTTTTAGAGACAAACTCAATGTGACTATGGCTCACATTGGTTTGAGAGGGGCTGAAAAGAAATAGAAAGATATATTTGTGTTTGTGCCACTTGGCATCTAGATATGAGTGCCACCTAGAGAGTTTGTTAGGATAAGGTGTTGGAAAATGATGGTTAAAATGGATATTTTAAATGATATGTCATATTGGGCCTATTGGGCCTAAGTGGTGAATGGAAAGTGTTAGTAATAAAGGGAAAATTGGAGAAACCAATTTCTCCCACATTGGAAGGAAGGAAGGAAAAGAGCCAACATATATATGATGTTGTATTAGTGTAGTGGTAAGAATTTACCAACTTTATACACCGTTCTCTAAGCGCGGGCGTAGGGGGTGCAAATCCATCCGGATTTCAGCTTGAACTTGTGTGCGAGCGCGCGTCCTGCGGACACGAATGCAACTTGATTCAAAGGCTCCCAGTGAAGGTTCGGTTTTGCAACATGAACCTTTATTTTTCGAGCTGAATACTGATAATTCAGAGACCTTCCAACTGACAACACTTATGGCATCCAAGCTGCTGTTGTGCCTGTTCCATTTCCTGCCGTAATGACATTCAATACGAACTGAGGCTGTTCCACTTCATATTCCATCAGTTCAGCTCTTCTCTGCATGATAAAGCCTATATAAACAGACTTCTTGTTCAGTTCTTAATACCTGAATACACCAGCAATCTGCTTCTTCTTACTTCTTTTCTACATGAAAACTGAGAGTTCAAACTACAAGGTTCTTAAGCAATTGAAGGCGTTGTGCTTCCTGTCATTGCTATCCGTTCTATCCTGGGAGATTAACGTCCCGCTGAAGCTCACGGCATGCGAAGGTAAGGGGACGAATTAGTCTTAAGGAAACTGTGTGCAACACAGAGCTCGGATCATATATCCTTTTTTTTTTCATTTCTTTGCAATTGTAATTCGATTTTCTTGTATTTCGTTTTAGTTGTATTTTATTTCGTTTATGAACAAGATTGTCCAACAATCTTAAGACTAACTCTGATATTTCTTGTTCATTAACGAGAGGAAATTAAGAACGAACAGTTTGTATAACTGTGTCGGATCGAACAAGTTCTTCTTGTGAACAGTTTCGAGATTCATCAAACTGAATTCCTACATTCTGTGTTTGAAACGAGTTTGAAAAGATTCAGTTTTCTGTAATTGAAGAAAGCGAATCGAGGTGTGTTTTTGGTTGAATCAAGCTGCGTTTTAAAACGAGCTGATTTGACTATAAAGAGCTGTTTTAACGAGCTGTTTTTTATTTTAAAACGAGCTGATTTTAATCAAGATGAATTTTAAACGAGCTGTTTTAAACGACCTGCTTAAAAATGAGCTGTTTTATTATTAAACGAGCTGATTATTAAAAACGAGCTGTTTCAGTTAATGCGAGTTGTTTGATTAAACGAGCTGTTTCATTAAAACCAAGCTGTTTGTGTTTAAAACGACAGTGGTTCAATAAAACGAGTTCTAAACGAATCTTTTGTTGAATTGAGTATAGTTCAATTAAAGTTTGTTCTATAAATTGTTGAAAAGAAATTTAATCTTTTGTGTTAAATTTCAGAAATGGCTACCAATACGGAATCAAAGAAATGTGTAGCTCGACGTTGTTGGAATACAAGATGGTGGATTCAAGACCACTCATCGAACAAATCGAAGAATTAGGGATGATTCTTCAGGACGTTCAAGCTGATAATATACAGCTTAGTAAGGCTTTTATAATTGCATGTTTCATTGAAAAGCTACCAAAGAATAATATTGTTGAAAGAAATATTATTCAAGGCATGGAAGATAGTGATCTTTGTGCCGTTGTGTCAGAAGTGAACATGATGGATTCAAATCCTAGAGAATGGTGGGTAGACACAGGAGCTACAAGGCACATATGCTCTGACAGGGAAGTGTTTACTAAGTTCGAGTCAGTTCAATGTAATGAGACTTTGTTCATGGGAAACTCGGCTACTTCTGCTATAGCTGGAAAAGGAGAAGTGATTCTGAAGATGACTTATGGCAAGCATCTAACTCTGAAGAATGTGCTATATGTCCCGGATATGCGTAAAAATCTGGTGTCTGGAGTGCTGTTGAATAAGAATGGCTTCCGTCTTGTTTTAGAGTCCGACAAGTTTACTTTAACTAAGAGTGGTATGTATGTCGGTAAGGGGTATGCATGTAATGGCATGGTCAAGCTGAATGTAATGGCTGTTAGGCCAAACAATATCAATAATAATATTGCTGGTTCTGCTTACTTGGTTGAGTCACCTTCCTTATGGCATGGTAGACTAGGACATGTTAATTACGATTCCCTGCGTAGATTAATAAGTCTAAAATATATCCCCAAATTCGAAATTGATAAAGAACATAAGTGTGAAACTTGTGTTGAAGCGAAATTAACAAGAGCGTCCTTTCAAAATGTTGAAAGAAATACGCAACCACTCAAACTATGAAACTAATACATAGCGACGTGTGTGATCTTAAAATTGTGCAATCGAGAGGCGGAAATAATTATTTTATTACCTTTATCGATGACTGCACTAAATATTGCTATGTATACTTGTTAAAAAGAAAATATGAAGCGATAGATAAATTTATTCTATTCGTAAAAGAAGTTGAGAATCAACATGGAAAAAAGATCAAAATACTCCGAAGCGATAGAGGTGGTGAATATTTGGCACCACTAAGTGATTTTTGTGCCGAACATGGGATTATTCATGAAATAACCGCGCCATGGTCACCACAATCGAACGGAGTTGCTGAAAGAAAAAATCGAACATTGAAAGAAATGATGAATTCAATGTTGTTGAGTTCAGGAGTATCACAAAACTTGTGGGGGGAAGCTATCCTTTCTAGCAATTATCTTTTAAATAAGATACCCCGAAAGAAACAAGAGAAAACTCCTTATGAATTGTGGAAAGGTAAACCACCTTCTTACAAATACTTGAAAGTGTGGGGGTGCCTTGCAAAGGTGCTCGTACCTACACCCAAAGTAGTAAAGATAGGATCAAAAACTGTTGATTGTATATTCATTGGATATGCACACAACATTAGTGCTTATCGATTTCTTGTGTATAAGTCAGATAATCCTGAAATACATAAAAATACGATAATGGAATCGGGAAATCATTCTTTGAGAATGTATTTCCGGCTAAAACAAATGAACCTAGTTCATTAAAGCGTGTTCATGTTCAGGATCACCCTTCTGAACAAGTAAATGAAGAAGAGCCAACTGAGGTTGATCCAAGAAGAAGCAAAAGGTTGAGGACTGAAAAATCTTTTGGTGAGGATTTTATCATTTATATGATAGATACAGATCCTCAAAGCTTTAAAGAAGCATCAACTTCTTCTGAAGGTCCAATGTGGAAAGAAGCAATAAATAGTGAAATAGACTCTATATTGCAAAATCATACTTGGGAGTTAGTTGATCTACCTCCAGGATGTAAGCCACTAGGATCAAAATGGATCTTTAAGAGGAAAATGAAACCAGATGGATCTATTGATAAATATAAGGCCAGACTAGTAATAAAAGGTTATAGTCAAAAAGAAGGTCTTGATTATTTTGACACATATTCTCCAGTGACGAGAATAACTTCCATTAGGATGGTACTTGCTATAGCCGCTTTGTGTAATTTAGAAGTACATCAAATGGATGTGAAAACCGCTTTCTTAAATGGAGATTTAGAAGAAGAAATCTACATGGAACAACCTGAGGGTTTTTCTAGTCCAGGACAAGATAAGAAAGTGTGTAAATTGGTTAAGTCATTATATGGCTTAAAACAAGCACCAAAACAATGGCATCAAAAGTTTGATCATGTTATGCTTGAAAAAGGGTTCAAAACCAATGAATGTGATAAATGTATTTACGTGAAAGAAACAAAAGATGGCTATGTCATCTTATGTCTTTATGTGGATGACATGCTGATAGTTGGTAGTAATGATAAGATGATCAAATCTACCAAAGATATGTTAAACGCCAGATTTGAAATGAAAGATATGGGTTTAGCAGAGATGATATTGGGAATTAGAATTACAAGAAATTCTAATGGTCTCATTTTGAGTCAATCTAATTATATTGATAAAATCCTGGAAAAATTCAATAAAGATGACTCAAATGAAGCTAGAACTCCAATAGATCAAAGTCAACCTTTGTTCAAAAATAAAGGTGAGGGTGTATCTCAATTAGAGTACACAAGGATCATTGGAAGTCTAATGTACTTAATGAGTTGTACTAGACCAGATATCGCTTACGCTGTTGGCAAGCTGAGTAGATATACTAGTAATCCGAGTCGTGAACATTGGAAAGCTATAGTGAGGTTACTGAGATACTTAAGATATACTCGTAAGTATGGCCTTCACTATACAAGAGAACCAATTGTTATAGAAGGATATACTGATGCAAATTGGATTTCAGATTCAAAGGATTCAAAATCCACAAGTGGCTTTGTATTCACGTTAGGCGGTGGAGCCGTGTCTTGGAAATATTCCAAACAAACCGTGATAACCAGATCCACAATGGAATCTGAGTTTGTGGCATTGGATAAATGTGGGGAAGAGGCAGAATGGTTGCATCAATTCCTAGAGGATATTCCTCAATGGCCGAAGCCAGTGCCAGGAATATGTATTCACTGTGACAGTCAATCAGCGATTGGAAGAGCACATAATATAATGTATAATGGTAAGTCTAGGCACATACGCCGAAGACATAATTCCATTAGACAACTACTCTCAACTGGTACGATTACCTTAGACTATGTTAAGTCAGAGGATAATCTTGCGGATCCGCTAACCAAAGGGTTAAATAGAGAGGTAGTTGCTAAATCATCAAGAGGAATGGGACTAAAGCCCATGGAATAAAACTTTTGTGAAGGAAAACCCAACCTTGTAGATTGGAGATCCCAAGATCTTGGTTCAATGGGAAAACCTAATTGCCGAAGTAAAGTCACTGTGGGGGGTAACCCTCAAGATCATTCTTAAGATGAAGAAACAGTGAGATTGAACGAGGATAAGCTCACAGAAGAGCTTTTAATGATTTGTGTAAGAAGAATATTTTGAGAAAATTCTGAATTACAGAATCACCTATGTAAGAGAGAAGAGGGGCCGCTTCAAAGGGAATTGTGAGGGCGCAATTCTTAGAAACTCTTGCTGAACCAGGCAGATGTCCACGGCCAAAATGGACATAACCACAAGAACCTATGTTGATAGGTAGATGCAGTGTGGTTGATATGTCATCATTTACATCAACGGCAGAATAGTTCAAGGACATCGCGTCTACTAGTCAGCCAGTAAAGTAAACATATTTAATCAAGGGAAGGTTCAAAGGGTCAAACCTACCTATCCTATGCATTGACTACCGCCGAACTCTCAATTTCATTCTTAGAGCCTTTGCTAGGGTTTAAACACTATTCCATTCATGTGGGGGATTGTTGGAAAATGATGGTTAAAATGGATATTTTAAATGATATGTCATATTGGGCCTATTGGGCCTAAGTGGTGAATGGAAAGTGTTAGTAATAAAGGGAAAATTGGAGAAACCAATTTCTCCCACATTGGAAGGAAGGAAGGAAAAGTGCCAACATATATATGATGTTGTATTAGTGTAGTGGTAAGAATTTACCAACTTTGTACACCGTTCTCTACGCACGGGCGCAGGGTGGGTGCAAATCCATCCGGATTTCAGCTTGAACTTGTGTGCGCGCGTCCTGCGGACACGAATGCAACTTGATTCAAAGGCTCCCAGTGAAGGTTCGGTTTTGCAACCTGAACCTTTATTTTCGAGCTGAATACTGATAATTTAGAGACCTTCCAGCTGACAACACTTATGGCATCCAAGCTGCTGCTGTGCCTGTTCCATTTATTGTTGTAATGACACTCAATACGAGCTGAGGCTGTTCCACTTCATATTCCATCAGTTCCTAGCTCTTCTCTGCATGATAAAGCCTATATAAACAGACTTCTTGTTCAGTTCTTAATACCTGAATACACCAGCAATCTGCTTCTTCTTACTTCTTTTCTACATGAAAACTGAGAGTTCAAACTACAAGGTTCTTAAGCAATTGAAGGCGTTGTGCTTCCTGTCATTGCTATCCGTTCTATCCTGGGAGATTAACGTCCCGCTGAAGCTCACGGCACACGAAGGTGAGAGGACGAATTAGTCTTAAGGAAACTGTGTGCAACACAGGGCTCGGATCATATATATCCTCTTTTTTTTCATTTCTTTGCAATTGTAATTCGATTTTCTTGTATTTCGTTTTAGTTGTATTTTATTTCGTTTATGAACAAGATTGTCCAACATAAGGTTTATCACTAGATTCTTATCCAAGATAGTAGTAGTATATGTATGTATGGTACTGCAGTACTTTCTGTCAACAAACAATGAATATATTTGATTAATATAGCAATCTACTTTTTCTCTAAGTGCCGTATTCGGTGCCACACCGATAGAGTCCAACCTTTCTAAAATGATTTATAGTATGGAAAAAATACTAAAAACACGTATGATATGGTAGAATTTACGTTAGTTGTATTCTATGAAGCACGGACACGGACACGGGAACGGCGCACGACACGACACGGACACGGCGACACGGTTACTTTCAGAATTTGAGGGCACGACACGCCGTCGACACGTTTTAAATTTTAATATATATATATATATATATATATATATATATATATATATATATATATATATATATATATATATATATGTATATTAATATATATATTTAAAAAAAAACATAGACGTAGGTTGGTGCCAATTCGCAGGACGAATTGCATTCCTTGCGTGTCCCCAACGTGTCCCGCCGTGTCCCTTGCGTGTCCCCGCCGTGTCCCTTGTGTGTCCCTAACGTGTCCCGCCGTGTCCCCAGCGTGTCGGAATTCAAAATTTGAATTTAACATTATTTTAATCGAGCGACACATTTCCGACACGTGTCGGGCGCGTGTCGGGCTGAAAATGTGTCGGACACAGCGCACGGCGACCTAATTGAAGTGTCGGTGCTTCATAGGTTGTATTGCAAAAAATTGTCTATGCATTTTGTTTTCAGAAGATCTGTTTGTTGTTGGATCTGATTTGGACTAGATGATTAGACCCAAGGTTGCTCCATGGACCTTGTCTAAGCCCAAATTGAGGTTCATGCTTTCATGGTGGTGCAACACAATCATAACTGCACGCACGAGTATTTTCAGGGTCCAAGATCCAAGTCCAGTCCGGTTTTATCATTCTTTATAAGAAGCTTAGCAATTCATTACCCTGCTTGTGTACAATGGTATATTATCAAAATATCAACTACTGTTTTGTATGCTAATTACAAATTGTTTTCCCTTAAAAATGTAAATATAAAGCTATTCACTTGTTCATAACTTCATTGTATGTCTATGTCTTGCATTGCTGATTTACTAGTCGGTAGATACCGTAAATATTTTCTAAATTGTATTTTATAGATTTCAACATTCAAATTTTAAAAACGGATTGCTGACGGAGGCATTCAAACAAATATTGCTTCAATAAGAACTGTGAAAAGGTAAGTATGATTTAAAAGTGAGAAGTATAAATGTTATTAACACAATTTCTTTTTGTCAACATCAACATTTTTAATTTTTCAAAGTCAGATGTTTAATTTTTCTTTTTCTTTCTTTCTAAAATGAAATTTGAAGAAGGAGCACATAATTTTCTTTTTATGAAATATGCCGTGGGACATAATTAAAAATGACTAGTGACCCGTTAAAAACCATTCGTTGTTTCTTTCAATTATTTTTAGGGCGAATGAGATCCCAACAAATAGATTCTGTGGAGATTCAATTTTAATAGTACTATTAGTGTAACGCCCCCAGACCTCATGCCTGATAGCGCTAAATGAGTCATAAATGGTCCGGTCAACTGCTTAGACCGCCGTCCTCGCTTGGTCTAAAATGGCTAACCCGAGTTGACAAGGCCTTATGTCTCACACTTATATATAGGTGAGTATTTATTTACTTTATCGATGTGGGATATCACAACTAGTAAATAATATAATTCGTGGAAGACAATTCAAGTTGAAATTCACCACTATGCTTTAAAATATAAATTCTTTTTAAAAAAAATTCACACATATTGGAAATATTAGTTGAATTGGTTATAATTTCTCGATTTGTGATTGTCGTCCTTGAGCAGAGGCTATGTTAATCTTTTTTGTATCGTTTCAATTTTATCGGATGTCTTCGAAGGGACGAATTGATTATAATTTCGATGAAAAGAAATTCTAATACTACATTTAACTGTTATTAATATAAAATAGTAAAAAATTTGGATAACTATATAATAAATAAGGGATGATTAGAAAAAAATACAATAAATCATTTATTGGTTTTCTAAATATAAATTTATATTATAGAACAAAACCTTTTAACTAGTAGTATTTTTGTTAGTGCATTAGTGTTTTTGTTTCCTGATGATTTTTATTTATTTATAAAGAAGTATTACATCATATAATAATAGTATATATCTATATTTCCTTCTCATTTTATTTATTATTTTTAAGCACACCTGTGCATTCTCTCAACCACACACAAAAAAAAAAAAAAAAAAAAAAAATATTTATGACTAAACAAATCTTCACAACGTCACATATATGGCATTGTCGGTGCATCATTTTCACACCTGACCTGATCTGACCGACTCCTCTACCTGCTTCCAAGGAGAAATTTTATGTGATGCTATATGATGTAGTGGTAAAATGAGTAGTGGATATATCACTACTCATAATACAACTTTAGTGGATATATTCTCACTCATAATACAACTTTAAAGGAAATTCTACGTGCGATACTATCATTCTTCTCAGCTTTGTTTTAGTCTTTTAGATGTTCGTAAATGATAAAATTAATGAGTATAGCCCCCAATGGTTAAGCGTGTTGTACACCTCTCATTGCATACAACACGATCATTTACGGGATCTGAGTTGTTGTACACCTCTCATTGCATGCAACACGATTATTTACGCTTTACAAGAGTATTTTAATTCAAAGACATGCAATATCATCACTATATTTGTAATAACCCAAAAACGTAATAAGGGTACGTATAACTAGGAATTCAATGGAAGAGAGTCACCGGCTCCACGGTGGGATACCATTTAGGTTGCGATGGGTTCCACAGTCCATGAACTATTTCAAGACACAAATTACACGAACTGCACATAGTATATCAAAACTGCACATAATATATCAAATTTTGAATCCTAAATGAGCGTCACCAGTCTTTTATCATAAAAAAACCCTCATCAAAACTCGTTCTAATATCTTTCTAATTGTAGATATATAGTCAATCCCAAGCAAATAGAGACGACCCATAACATCAACCATTGCAAGTAGCAACGACTCTTGGTAAGAAATCTTCGTGTATTCGAATTTCTATGATCAGTAACTAGGGTTTCATGTTTTAATTTTTTTTTTTTTTTTGTCGTATAAGTATTGAATCTTTCTCATTTTAATCATAGCTTTTCGTTATCCGATAAAAGATCCTTCGTTTTTCGCACTCAATCTTGATTCAACACCTCATAATTTTAGTGTTAGAATTAAAGATTATACAATCGAAAAGTTAGAGAATCGTCTTTATGAATTTTAATAATTTATTGCATCTGTAATTGTTTACTGTTGATTACGACTTCAAGTCGATTACTTCACTAGGAGAAGTCTGAGGAAATTTCCATCAAATCTAGGCTTTAGGTAGAGCTGTTAACGAGCCGAGCCGAGCCGAGTATTGGTGGTTCAAACTCGAGCTCGTTAAGCTCATGAGCTCGTTCGAGCTCGTTCGTTTGTTAAACGAATAAAAAATTCTGTTCGAGCTCGGCTCGTTTAAAAGATAAAATGTTCGAGCTCGTTAGACATATTTTTTGTCTTTTGGCTCGAATTCGGCTCGAATTCGGCTCGAATTCGGTTCGTTAAGATATAAAACATAAAGTGCTAATATAAAAATAACATGTTAGACATTAAAATTACATATATTATAAGCATATAAGCATGTTCGCGAACATTATAGAAGCATGTTCGCGAACTTAATAAGCATGTTCGCGAACATAATCGAACGTTCGCGAACCAAGCTCGTGTTCGTTCGTTAAGAAAACGAGCCTACAATCATGTTCGAACTCGGCTCGTTAAGCTAAACGAACAAACGATCACGAACACTAACGAGCCGAACACGAGCTTGTTCACGAGCGGCTCTGTTCGTTTAACAACACTAGCTTTAGGGTTGTAGGCACTATGGTCGCTTTCCACCAGCGATCAGGAGCGGAGGTACATACACTTAGGGGGTCACGTAACTCCACAGAGATCCGAAATTTTTTTTTAATATTAAAACTATATAATTTTATTGTTAAAAAAATTTCGTTTTGCTAGTAAAAAAATGTAGTAAAACACAAGACCTTACAAAAGAAATGATAAACCTAAGCATCTAACTAAGCAAAAGGGTTTTGAATAAAAAGGAAACTTCATACCCCTACAAAGGAAATGATAAACCTAAGCATCTCTATATCATCGACGGTTGTGAATTGATTTTGTTTTTTTGTTTTTTATTCTATTGTGGAATCAGAGGGGTATTAAATGCAAAACTTAATCGCCAAGTCTATAAGCCTCCCAAATTTTTACACGTATAAATAAAAACAATGTTATCTACCCAAATCTTCATTCATTTCCTTTGAGTGACCCATTTGCTCTCTGTAATTCTTCACCGAAAAATCTTGAATATTTTGGGATTTCTTTATTATCTGTTTGAAGGGTTTCTTGCTTTAGGATGGCGGATCATGAAGGGGAGACTTTGATTGAGAAAATCACCGAGAAAATCCACGGTCATCATGATGGTTCCTCGTCTTCTTCTGATTCCGACGATGACAAATCTTCTTCGATTAAGAATAAGGTTTCTCGCCTTTTTGGCCGGGAAAAATCTGTTCACAAACTCCTCGGCGGTGGAAAACGTACTTTTTCTCCTTCTATTTTGGTCCTTTTTACTTAATAGTTTGCCTTTTCTGTCCCTACCATACTAAGCTTCTTGATTGCAGTAGTGCGTACGATTTATTTATTTTCGATAAAAAAGAAGGAATAGCATGCTCTTGAAATGAAGCGATTAAGTGGATTTGCCTATTTTACTTGGTTACCTTTTTCATTCTTGTGTTTTGTTGAACGATTTTAAAGATAACGAGCATATATCAAATTAATTAATAGAAACATGTTTGGTTAAATTGTTTGTCCTGGACTATATTGGCTTGCTGAATTTGTTGTGGTTCTGTATTTTCTTACAAATCGGTCGAAGACTTCATAAAGCAGCTCAAAAAGCAGATATATCTTTTCTAAAAGGCATAATTTTTTTGTGTGATAAGAATGAACCCCAAAATAAAGTTCGACCCTTTTTGTCTTTTGAACCATTTTTGCTTCTCTCAGGTTTCAAAAGAATCGAAATTTACTATTCCCTTTGCTTTATTTATCTATGTTCAATAGCCTTTCTGATAGTATTCCTCAATTTTCAGTTTTCTAGTTTTGTTTGTTAGAAAACAGGGTATATGTGTGTATAGATGGATGAAAATTCCATTATAAAGTATGTTTTGGTTGAATTGTTGTAGCTGCTGATGTTCTGTTATGGAAGAACAAGAAAATATCAGCTGGCGTTCTCGGCGGTGCCACTGCTGTCTGGCTTCTATTTGAAGTTTTGGAGTATCATTTCCTCACTTTGATTTGCCATGTTTTGATTCTTGCTCTGCTTGGGTCATTTTTATGGTTCAAAGCTAACACCATTATCAAGAAGTAAGTAGTGAGACCTTTATCTTGTCGGAAAAAAATGTCCATAGAATACAGTCATTGTATTTGAGATTTTGCCCTCATCTCCAGGTCTCCTCCGCGCATCCCGGAAGTTATCATTCCTGAGAAACCTGTTTTGCAGCTTGCTTCTGATCTGAGGATAACAATCAACCATGGCTTTTCAGTCCTCAGGGATATTGCTTCAGGAAGGGATTTGAAAACATTCCTATCTGTATGTTTCTTCCAATTTTGATCTAATGAGTTCACATTTTTTCTTGTTTAGAAAGGATTTATAGCATGAGTAATTACAATTGAGCATAAGTACACGGCCATTATAGCATTTGGTTCATGTAATATAGTGTTGTATAGTGGGACATTGTCATAATTGCAGGGACACTGCACCAATTTGCTTTATCTTAGTGTTGGTGTTTTCTATTTGGTATAAAAAGCGATTTGTGGGCGTTAATATGGAAGGAAAATATTGCATTTGGTTCGTCTAATTCCTAGTTAGACTTGAACGTCGTTTTTCTTGACTTTCTGATGTTAAGGTGATGGTTGGCTTGTGGATTGTCTCCGTTCTGGGCAGTGTATGCGATTTCTTGACTCTGATATATATAGGTAAGCTCCTTTCTCTGAATGCTTTGCTGGTTTGTATGTATATGTTAGATAGTATTTGATTGCTAGATTCTGATATTTGATGACCGTGTACACGGTTTTGGATGCAGCTGTGGTTCTACTCCATACATTGCCAGTGCTATATGATAAGTATGAGGACCAAGTAGACCACTTTGTGGAAAAAGCATTAGCTGAGATCAAGAAACAGTATGCAGTTTTTGATGCAAAGGTTTTGAGCAAAATTCCCAGAGGGCCATTGAAAGATAAGAAGAAGGATTAAGCGCGTGATGTGTGAACTTGTTTCATTATGATTATATCTCTCCTACATTTGTTGGTAGTTCATAATTTATGATGCTGTTCTTATTATCTGTTTTTTTTTTCTTCTTGTCTCCTTTTTTTAAGGGGCAAGACTTGAGAATTATGAGGTTCGGTTCTGTATATGCTGGGAGCATATCGTGTGTTAATGTTTTTCTATGTGAAGTTCGATGGGATGTTAGTAGTAATATATATATGTATATGGACTACTTCAATGCACTGTGTTTATGAGTCTTGAATTAGTAGAATTGCTCTTAGATTTGGCTCAACTTTGTCATGATTATTGCCAGAATGGTTCTGCTAATTACACAGCCAACCGCTATCACATGAATGTTCTTATTGTCAGAACGGTTATGTTAATCAGGTTTTATTTTGTTGTTTTTTTTTTTGTGTGTGTATGTAAATTGGGGTGGAGATATATTAATGAACCCAATGCTATTTTGTGTAAAATTTCTCAAGAGCAAGTAGGGTAATTTGTTGGATGACAATAGACAGCGTTCGATCCCCTCACCTGCCTGGGTGAAGAATATCTTATGCAATGGGTTGATTTGTGATAGATAGCTTTTTCAAACGTTTGGACAAGGAAGCATTACACAAATGAGAATTTTTCTCTTCAATGGAGCCTATGATATCATGCAAGCGGCAGGGGTACCTTGCATTCCCGTTTTGATTGCACATTTGGAGTCTTAGGGCTAGAAAGGCTTAATGTTATTTTTCTAAAGGCACACAGAAACTGCCTCCTCAAAACTAATGGTTTGATTGCTTCTCGCATTCCGGATGTGTGCCCCTCTTGCCCTATTTGAGGTGCACCCGTAGAGACGAGTATATATTCACGCCGTTAGAGATTGTAATTGGATTAACACGGTATGGACGATGCTTATTTTGGATACTCGGCAACAGGGCCGTCCCTGTCGTTTTAGGGGCCCTAAGTCAAATTTACATGCCAGGGCCCTTAAATTTGTAAAATTTAAAGAAGCCAAAACCATATATATCCCACAATAGATATACAACCTCCGTCCCAAAATATAAGTCACTTTCTCTTTTTGTTTGTCGTATAATATAAGTCATTTTACATTATCAATGAAACATTTATTATTCTTTTCTCTATCTTACCCATAATTTATTAACAATCCAACTACTTTATAAGTATTGCATTAATAATGATAGTCAAAGGGCATTATAGTCATTTCTTCCTTAAATTTATGTCACACAAACACTTCCTTAATCTATGTGAAAACATTCAAAGTGACTTATATTTTAGGATGGAGGTAGTGGATTTGATCAAATCATGGAAAGGGCCTTTTGTTTTATTAAGTAAAGATAAGTTTATGGGTGAACTCGGTGAAAAGCTATTGTGGGCTGATTTTCAAATGTAGCTTACAAGCCCGAAGTTATACTACATTCACAAATAATATACAAACTATACATACTGCCCTAAAACAAACTATACATACTGGACTACTGATTTCAGGGGCCTTTAAAATTGAGTATTTGGGGGAGGCCCAAGGCCAAGGCCTGGTAGGCCTCCCCCAAGGACGGCCCTGCCCGGCAATATCGTTTTTTTGGCTTTACAAGAATCGATACTTAAAGTCGTGGATTGATTTCAATCTATCACATCCCGGAACACCATTGCAAGTGTTTGGTTTTAGAGAAACAAACGTAATTTTTGAGACATTTCTAGATTTAAGTAGGATACTAGCTCGTATTAAATCAATCAATTAATAAGATTCAATATAATCAATGACGTAAAAATACGTAATATATCTTTTGCTCCACTCACATTCAATGAAATAATAAATTTTAAAAAAAAAGAGGATGTTTAGATGAAAATGAAACGTTATTAAAGGTGAGTTCCACAAAAATAGGCATGGCTACCAACACTCATACAAATCAATATCAACACGAAGCCTAAAATAAACTTCACCTTCAAAAGCATCCGTCATCAAAGTCGCCATCCCTCTCGTCATGAAGAAATCGCCGGTGCCACCAATCACCGATATCACTCTAGTCTTGTTCATCAACGGATCTGCTCCGGCGAAGTTAATGCTCCCTTTATGTTCAGTCGAATTAAATACAAACGAAAACCCAAGCCAAGCCGTAAACACATCTTTCTTATCGTAAATATAAAACCCTTGTGCTCGACCCACTGGAGTTGAATGCAGGTTGTTGTCGAGAGTAATGGGGTCGTCGAAGACTACGATGTTGCCGAAATGGTTCTGTGTGGCTAAGATGGTTTTGTTACCCCATGCCGGAGCTCCGACGATGGCTGCTGTTGCGTTTTTTGAGTTGTAGCCGTTGTATATTATGTCGTGGAAGTAGAATGCCAAGGTTTTGCATGGCTGCTGGCGGCGATGAGGTGTCAGGCTGGTTTTCTTACTTGAAGAAAATGCAGAGGAGGTGCTAAGTAATGAAAAACAGAAGAGGGTTATCAAAATCATGCATTTTAGAGCCATTTTTATTATTCTTCAACCTTTTTATTTGTTTTGGATTTTGAGTTTCCAAGGAATGGTGATGCCATTTATATAAAGATTTTGGGAGGTTAGTTGCTACTCCTTCCTTCCGTTCCTATTTAATTATCCCATTTGTTAAAAATAAAAAATTCATTTTTTGAACTTTTGATAGATTAAAAACAATATTCTATTAATTATTTAAGAGGTGTTATTGTCAATTTAATGTTAAGTCAAATCATTAACTATTCTTCTTAATGTGTGTTTCTGCAACTGCGACAGTTAAATAGAAACGTAGATTGTAGTTGCTAGTAGTCCGACCTTAAATATAATTTGATGGTCCTGAACCAATCAGGTTTAATTATTTTTTTAAGGGGAGTGGTTTAAAAGGACAAAAAAAGAGGGGAAAATGAGAATTAGGACAGTGAAAATATAAATTGGGTGATAAGGACAAATCTACCGTTCATAACCTCAAATCCACTATTTGCTGCAGTGGAACTGACCACAAATCTAATGCTTCACTATCACAGTGGAATAAGGATATGTCATTTTTACCCAGAAAAATATTCCACTGTCCTCATTACATATTTCTATGTTTAAATTGTCATTTTTGACCATAAACCCTATTTTTTATTAGTGCCACATGTCTATTTTTCCAAACTAATTTAATTCATGAGAATTTACGTAGGCAGCTATCACTAGAGTTGGAATAGAAAATTTTATCATACAGCTGTTGTATGATGGTTGTACCAAATGATATACGCTACAATAATTCATCTCTAATTTTTCACACATTAAAAAAATATATTATCTAAAAGAAAGTAAAAATGAAAGACTCTAATGTCATTTGATACAACCTTCATATAAACGTTGCACCATAAAATCTCTAAGTTGAAACGGTGTTTTCGGCCATAATTACGTATCAGACAAGTTAAATAAATTAAATATGTTGTAAGGGTATTTATGGTATTATGTGGTGTATTAGAGTGTGTGCCATGTGGCTGTTTGTAACAACCTGAGAATCTTGCGTAGATCTCAAGGTGTGGTCCGTGTGCGTACAAAACTAAGGAAAAATATATTCAGTTTATTATCTGCAACAATTTTACTCTTCAATGAAAAGATGATGAACATTATCCAAGCTATGCATCCTTCATCTTTCTAACTTGGTATCAGAGAAAGGTTCAAGATGAGCACCACCGCTAATTCCGCTGTTACCACTGCCCCAGTCATTGGTGGTAGCAATGTCACCGGAGGAGCTTCGATTCCCGGCGTTACTGCAGCAACTGCAGCAGGAGGATCTTCATCTCCTGGGATTAACACCTCCATCTTCACCTCTGTTTCAAGTGTGAGTGTTAACCCAACGATTCCCACAATCGGACTGCTGTCCTCTCCTTTTGTATCAGCTGGAACAACGGTCAGCAGCAGTTTCCCTTTCTACTCTGGATTGAACTTTGGACGACCAGAATCCATTCCAGGTGTTCTTGGCTCGATGTACCCAAATCTACCACCGCTGACCTCTCTTGGTTCCATGGGTGTTCCGTCAGCACCGAATCTGCCCTTTACAAACAATTTGACTCAGGTCTGTAATGTTAAACTTGATAGACATAACTATCTCTTATGGAAATCCACAGTTCTGCCGATCATTAGAGGTCATAGACTCGAAGGTCATGTTTTAGGATATGAACACTTTAACAGATCCTTGTCACCTCACATTGGTCTGTCTGGATCTCCTTTCCAAAGACCTCAAACTCAAGAAGAATGGAATATCACAAATCAGTTACTTATGGGTTGGTTAATGGGGTCTATGACTGAGTCTGCTCTTATGGAAATTGTTGGTTGTAACACGGCTAGGGAAATTTGGATGACCTTGGAAGCACTGTTTAACAGTCAATCTGAATCTAGAATGCTTGAATATAAGAGTGCCCTTACTAGAGCTGTTAAGGGGTCTAAATCAATGCATGACTATTTGGCACAAATGAAATCCTATGCTGATAACTTGGCTGCTGCTGGATATCCCATTTCTAAATCTGAGTTGATTCTGGCCACCTTAGGAGGTTTGGAAAGGGAGTATGAAGCTGTTATAGTGAATCTTACAACCAGGGTTGGCTCTCTAACTTGGCAAGAAGTCCAGTCTCAACTTATAACTCATGAACGACTTCTCTCCAGGTTCAATCTTGGTTCTACTGGTGGTGTGATGTCAGGCTCTAGTGCTAATGTTGCTGTTAATTTTGGCTCCAGACCAAGATCACCTGGACAAGGATCTAGTTCTAGACCTCAGTATTCCCCTCAAAACACTGGTAATAGAGGAAGGGGAGGCAGAAATAGAGGTGGTGGTAGAGGAGGTAGACAGTCCAACAGTGCAAACAGGCCTGTATGTCAGTTGTGTGGGAAGAGTGGTCACACTGCGGTGGCTTGTTGGCACAGGTTTGAACAAGATTTTGTGCCAACAAGCTCTGGAGATTCAAGACAGAACACTGCTCTTATTGCTAACTCTCAAACTGTTGGAGATGCTGCTTGGTACTTGGACAGTGGAGCTACAAACCATATCACATCAGACATCAACAACCTGCATCTATCTTCAGACTACTCAGGATCAGATACTCTTGCTGTAGGTAATGGTGAGCTTCTGTCCATCTCTCATACTGGTACCTGTGTCATTCCCACACAAGCCAACACTCACTTACACTTAACCAATTCCCTACATGTTCCCTCTATAACTAAAAACCTTGTCAGTGTGTCTCAATTAACTAGTGATTATCCTGTCATTGTGGAATTTGATGATAAATGTTGTTATGTCAAGGACAAGGCAACAAGGAGACTGCTTCAAATAGGAACTCTTAAACAAGGCTTGTACCAGATCCCTGTCTCCAAAGATATCTCTGATCCTCCTGGTTCCTGTGTTCATCTGATCTCTCTTCACTCCAAAGCTCCTCCTGCTCCTCATTTGAATAATTGTAATGCTTTAGTTGCCTCTTTAAGTTTGGATAAAGACATGAATGTTTGGCACATAAGGCTTGGTCATCCTTCTAGACCAGTCCTGCAACTTGTTTTAAATAATTTTAAACTCAGTGTTGAAAATGATGTTGTGTTCTGTGATGCTTGTCACTTAGGAAAAATGCATGCCTTGCCCTACTCTAAATCTGTTTTTCATGCTAAAAATATGTTTGATGTTGTGTACACTGATGTTTGGGGTCCAGCCCCTGTTCATACCAATGAAGGTTATTCCTATTATATCCTCTTTGTTGATGACTTCTCCAGGTTCAATTGGATTTTCCCCTCAAACACAAATCTGAAGCCTTATCTGTTTTCATAGAATACCAAAAACTTATTGAAAATCAGTTTAAAACCACCATTAAGTGTCTTCAATCTGATTGGGGAGGAGAGTATAGATCTTTTGAAACCTACCTTAAGAATAATGGAATAGTTTTTAGACATTCTTGCCCACATGCTCATGGACAGCAGGGGAGAGTGGAGAGAAAACATAGACATGTTGTTGAAATGGGACTTACCCTTTTAGCTCAGTCTTCTATGCCTTTAAAGTTTTGGTGGGATAGTTTCCAGCAGGCTGTCCACATAATAAACTCACTTCCTACACCTGTTCTTGAAAATAAATCTCCATCACAAGTCCTGTTGAACACTCAACCTGATTTTTCCAGATTCAAAGTCTTTGGATGCTCTTGCTTCCCAAATCTTAGACCTTATGCACAACACAAGTTCAGCTATCATTCAGCAAAATGTGTCAATCTAGGATTAAGCTCTAAACACAAAGGCTACAAGTGTCTAGATGCTTCTGGAAGAATATACATTAGTAGGGATGTTGTTTTCAATGAAACTCAGTTTCCTTTTAAAGAAGGTTTCCTACAGGGACCTCATAGAACAGTTTGTGTTGCTCCTGATCTTGTCAATCAAGTTGATCTGCCAAATCCTACCCTTCCTATTCCTGTTGTTTCTGAATCAGTAGCATCCCCTGTGGCCTCTACTCCATCCTCTCCTGTTAATGAACTAGAATCTAGTCCTGTTTCTGTGCATGAACCTCAGTCTCCAGAATATTCTCACAACTCTCCTACCATTCAAAATCATAGTCCTTATATAGACACTAGAGATCTGTCCAACACTTCCTCTGAGTCTCATAGTCCCTCTCCTCAAAGATCACCTACACCTCAATTCCAACCAACACAAGAAATTGGCCACCCTATGCAGACAAGGTCCAAAAGTGGGATCTTCAAACCTAAAGTCTACCAGACCTCCATAACACAATCCAACATTCCCACTCACCTTATTGAACCAGCAAAAGTATCTGATGCACTTGTAGTACCTGAATGGAAGCAGGCTATGGAGGAAGAGTTTGATGCTCTCCAAAGAAACAAAACATGGACCTTGGTACCACCCTGTGCAGGCCAGAATCTTGTTGGAAATAGGTGGGTGTTCAAGTTGAAAATCAATCCTGATGGCTCCATACTTAAACATAAAGCAAGGCTAGTGGCTAAGGGCTTTCATCCAGTTTATGGTGTGGATTTCACAGACACTTTTAGTCCTGTGGCAAAAGCATCCACTATCAGGATTGTGTTGGCTATTGCTGTTGGCTATAACTGGGACATTAGGCAAGTTGATATCAACAATGCCTTTCTCAATGGCCCTATTGATGAATCTATTTTCATGCCCCAACCTGAAGGGTTCATTGATCCACAGAAACCTCAATTTGTGTGTAAACTCAACAAGGCCTTATATGGTCTAAAACAGGCACCTAGGGCCTGGTTTTCAGCACTCAGAAATCAAATGTTGTCTTGGGGTTTTTGTCAGGCCAAGACTGACAACTCCATGTTTGTTTTGCAAACTGAAACTGATTTGATGTATGTGCTAATTTATGTGGATGACATTCTAGTAACAGGTAGCTCCAGGAAGCTGATTTCCAGATTCATTGAGATGTTGAACTCCAAATTTGCCCTCAAGGATCTTGGTCCTATAGCTCATTTCCTTGGGATGCAAGCCAAAAGGGATGCTTCTGGTCTTGTGTTGTCTCAACAACACTATGCAGCACAATTACTGAAAAGGCTGAATCTTGAGAATATAAAACCTAGTCAAACACCTATTTCTACTGGTGTCCATCTGAGCCCTACTCAAGGAGAACTGATGTCTAATCCAACTCTCTATAGAAGTGCCATAGGAGGTCTTCAGTTTCTTACCTCCACAAGGCCAGATATAACCTATGCAGTGAACTACCTCAGTCAATTCATGCAATCTCCCTCAATGGATCATTGGAATGCTGTCAAGAAACTGCTGAGATATGTTAAAGGTACACTCCACTATGCTCTTCTTATCCCTGCAAGTGATGGACTGAATCTTCAAGGCTTTTCTGATGCTGATTGGGCCTGCTTTCCCTCAGACAGAAAATCTGTGACAGGATACTGTGTTTACTTAGGTTCCTGCCTTGTTTCATGGTGTTCTAAAAAACAAGCTGTTGTTGCTCGTTCCAGCACTGAATCTGAATATAGATCCTTGGCCAATCTCTCAGCTGAACTATCCTGGATCACTGAACTCTTAAAAGAGTTGAAGATTAATCTGACTGCTACTCCTTTGGCCTGGTGTGACAGTCTTGGTGCAGCTTCCTTGGCCCAGAATCCTGTGTTTCATGCTAGGACGAAACACATTGAAGTTGATGTGCACTTCATTAGAGATAAAGTCATCAACAAGCAACTGGCAGTCAGTTACATTCCATCCAGTTCCCAGATTGCAGATGTCTTTACTAAGGCTCTACCAACACCACAATTCACTGGTTTTCGAAGCAAAATGAATGTGATCCCAACCACATTTAGTTTGAGGGGAGGAGTTAAATAAATTAAATATGTTGTAAGGGTATTTATGGTATTATGTGGTGTATTAGAGTGTGTGCCATGTGGCTGTTTGTAACAACCTGAGAATCTTGCGTAGATCTCAAGGTGTGGTCCGTGTGCGTACAAAACTAAGGAAAAATATATTCAGTGTATTATCTGCAACAATTTTACTCTTCAATGAAAAGATGATGAACATTATCCAAGCTATGCATCCTTCATCTTTCTAACTATTGGTGCATCATTGGATCCATAATGTCATGCATGAACTGTATCAGTCTAACTGTATGGCTTAATTTTTTCATTATTATTTTGATTTGGCTTAGAATAAAGTTGACTTTACTTTATCGTGAAGTCTAAGTCGTAAAATAGTGGTGTGTAGGCAGCAGAACTAGGTGAGGCCACAAAAAAAAAAAGGTGACTTGTGTTTTAGGAAAACTCAAGTTTTGTTACCCGAAATAGAACCGTCTTATTGTTGACGCAATTGACTCACGGCCAACTTTATGGTTAATGAATTCATAAAAAAAAAACGGTTAATGAATTCATACAATTCGATTCGATCAGTTTGAATGATGTATATAGTATTGGTATGTAATAATCACAAAGTATCTAATAATGGTTCCAAATTAATCTTAACATACCACCTGAATGACTATCTAATAATGGTTCCAAATTAATCTTAACATACCACCTGAATGACTTCAGGACATATTAAGGTATACGAGTCGAAAGACCGTTGTAATTAAAAGTATTCTATTAAACGAGGGGATTTACATTTTAGAAATATTTGAATATGAGGCATACGTCGAAAGACCGTTGTAATTTCTGGAAGTTTGTATGGTGTTTGAAGGTACATTATGCATGTTCTTCGCGATTATAGGTGGCGCGCCTTGTATTATGTTTTGGTGTGCCTTGTTTAATGTGTGAAGTTGTGAGGCCTCTATTTTTTTTTTATTTTTATTTTTTGGTGCTTTTACATAGAGATTGGGTTACTGCGTGTTTTCACTTCTGATGTATCACACAGATTTAAATGGAGTGGCATAATAAAGTTTAATCAATGTTCTGATTGCTGAAGACATCCAGTATTATAATTCAGCTACATTTACAAACTGTATTTAAAAAAAAAATGCTGATAACTAAAGCAGAATAGTAAATATATTGTAATTCACAATTAAGTATACAAGGAAGACCCTAAGCCTTATTTTGTTCCAGCTTTTCACAATCCCCTTCTGTAAATATCTTGAGTATATATGCTAACCAATTATTATTGCATGTCCATTGAAGAATCCCCCTCCTTGAGAGATTCCAATGATTCCACCGGCAATTCCCTCCGGTACTGTTGGACTACCAGAACAGATGCACTTGTTGAGTAATCTGAGCTAGCTAACAAACTTCCGACCGGCCCCAACTCCGGGCAATCAGTCCCCTTCTGAAGAGCTCCAGCTAGTTGTCCTTCCGCCATTCGTCCCACCACGAACAAGTTACACCGGTTATACCCACGGATTGTTTCGATTGTATCAGCACCATCTTTCACTGTCTTTTCTTCAAACTTAATAGATCCATCTTCAGGGAATCTCTGCTGGAAATCGGCGAGGAATACTTCGTCTTCGGATCTTGTTTCGGGCCTTGTATTGTCATTCATGTCGACACTGACAATTTCACCAACAACCTGTGGATCAACCGTGAACCGAACAACGATTAAGGTGATTCCAGGGTGTTCAGCCATACGTGAACCGTAAGATACTGCTTCACGATCATCAGGGCCTCCAAAGAATAATGCTGTGATTGTGTAGTTCACATTGCTTGCAGATACATGGTGTGCTCCACCGAGCCCACGGTCTACCAGAATACCAACCGAGCATGTTGCGTTCTGAAGAACCCTTCTATTCACATGCCTAAAATCAGCTCGGGTTGTCTCCAGTTGTCCATCAAGTTTTAAGTGTTTATGAAATGGTAGAATGATCATAGCCACTTTCTTACTTTCGGCACTAGAACAAATATCCTCATGCATGCTAGACATCGCGGATATTGTTGTAGTAGGATGAATCGACACTTTGCTAAGTTGACGGAAAGCCTCAAAAGCAACAACTACTTGGTTTGAATCAGAATCTTGCACCTTGTTCCAGAAGGGCATACCGTTTTTCCTAGCTTTTTGTACCATCCGAATTGCAGAAGGTCTTTCTGAAAGCTCCATTAGATGCATTGCGTAGACACGAAGGCTTTCTCGATTATCTATACCTCGTGAAGCCTCAATGAGATTGAGAAGTGAGGGAATGTTTTTCGTGCAGTAGAAACCAGTCAATAGTCGAAGTTGAGCGTTCCCTCCTTTTCTCTGAATTGTTCTGTGCTTGTAGTCAGATTTAGCTTTCCGGGCGGGCTTGTATATGGTTACAACTATAGGTGTTGTAATGAATGTTGTGAATAGTGCCATTAAAACCAATATGGCAAAAGCTTGGTCATTTAACACCTGCAAGTTTAAACAATCAAAAACATCAATAATTGCGAAAGCTATTAGCTTCAGATAATTGACATACACAAAAATAGTAATAGTACCCCTCTGTCTTTTCCAATATTTAGGACAATGAGTTCCACAAGGCCTTTGGTATTCATCAAGAATCCAAGAGTTAAAGCCTCCCGAAAAGGCATCTTGCAAGCAAGGGAGACCAAGACCGTGCCAACGATCTTACCAAAACATGCTGTGCATATGACCATAACAAGAAGACCCCATGATTGTGCGCCGTGAATGGACGCTACGTTCGTCTTTAGTCCACTGGAAACGAAGTATAATGGAAGGAATAAGCCAGAGACAAGATCTTCAACTTTTTCCACTAGAGCACTTGCAAATGGACCTTCTTTTGGGACTAGGATTCCCATCACAAATGCCCCAAATAGTGCATGGATTCCAATAGCATCTGTAACAAACGCTGCGCCTAAAACAGCAGCTAAGGAGGCACACACATACATCTCGTCAACAGGCTCACCCTCGGGACATCGCTTAGCCATCCATTTAAATATTGGAGGCGCAACAAAGGCACACACAACAATGAAACCTACTCCACATAAGAGAACCCATAATGATACGAGAGGAGAACGGTTTACACCGGACAAGGCAATAGCCAGAGCAAGCAGAATCCATGCTGCCACGTCATTAACTGCTGCAGCTGACATCGCCATCCGACCAATATCTGTGGTTAACAACTTCAGTTCCGCAAGAATGCGAGCCAATACAGGGAAAGCAGTGATAGAAAGAGCGACCCCCATAAACACCAAAAACGGTCCTTCACCGACTCCTTTAGAAACTGTGGATCGTAAAACAACTGAAATTCCAACGCCTAGCACAAAAGGAAGACTTATCCCTGCAAGGGCAATGCACAAAGCTTGCTTTCCAGTTCGTCGGAGAGCCTTGATATCGAGTTCAAGGCCAACAAGAAACAAAAAGAACAGTAATCCCAAATTGGCAAGTGTGTCCAACACTGGCAGGCTTCTCGCAGGAAACACGGCATGCAGATAGTTAGTATTACGTCCCAAAGCGGAAGGACCAAGTAAGACACCTCCCTGCAGAAGACATAACAACAGAAAACAAATTACTACAAGAAATGATGTTAAGTACAACTCTGCATACAAAACTGATGGTCTAATGGAAGCCTTCACTACAGAACCACAGAGAAAACACAAATTTTAGGTTGGTCATGGACCAAATTCTAGTTGGTGGCCCTCAACCAATAAAAATGAAGAAAAGATTTGATGGACCCTTGTTTCTAAAAAAAAACTTCCCTTTTGAAATCTTTCGTTGGCTAGAAGTGATGACTTGGTGGTCCAAAAGTTGTTCCAGGACAACCATGAAATTATTGCAGAGAAATAAGATATCTCAAAACAAGAGTACATGGATCTTTACAGTACCAACTATTAGTCATATTCCCTAGTATTTGCTCATCATACTACATGTAAACAGAGTGCATTGGAATTTCCAGCAAAAGACAGAATGAGCAAAACATAATACCAATCTTATATGTATGTAATTGACAAATACTATTTTCACTATGTCCTTCGACAATCGATTACTGTATACAGATTCTAGCTCTAAACCAAAATTCGTCCAAATTCTTTTTTTTCAGGTAATCTTTAATAAACGATATTAAAAGAAATACATACACGCATATACAGACTAACATATATGTATGTGTATGTGCGTATAAATATTTGTATTTATACACAAAATGCCAAAATTATCAGAAAACCAGAGAATTTTCTTTAAGCTAACAATTAACAAGGTTTGTAGGTAATTAATTAAAATGAAATTTGAAGGTAAAAGCATCTTCAGAGCTCAACAATGCAAAAGTTAGAATAATCTACACACCATCGGCATCAATCCTCGAAGAAGAAGTGACAGCAGGATTAATAAACCAAATAACAGGGTAGCATTCACCTAATAATCGACAGTCACTTAAAAGTTACCAAAAAAATAGAAAAAATCAAGTTGAGACGAATTCTAACAACGGATTCCGATCCAAATCATGTTGTGCAGTGTGTGAACTTATCCTAGATATTTAATTTAATCAAACAAAAAAGCACCGCACAAAAACTTACAATGATCTCAGCAATGACGCGCGGCTGCCTCAACGGCTTGAGAAGATAAGCGAGAAACCGAGTAAGTGTAACCACGAGGATAATCTGTATTATCACCAAAGGAAGTGCAAAATGGAGAGGATCATCTCCCTGGAAAGCTCCATTGGAGGTCGCCTTCATTGGCGGCGGACATTTTACAGTTGCATTCGACGCCATTACTTCACGCTAACAACCACAAAACCAATCGACTTCAAAATAACTCCACAAGTTCTTCGAAAGTCAACTTTTAAATCCTGCAAATTTCAAACTATCAACAAATCAGAACGATTTCACATTGGAATTTAGAGGATAACGTCACTGCAAACATAATCCATGGCTGCTTCACGCCATTACAGAGAAATTCGGAATTAATTTACCTAACTCTAAATCACGGCATGCATATAGCCTTCATTGAAGTCAGCTATAAGAGGGGGAAAAAAAAAAGGCTCTGCTCTCAAGGGAGGAATTACTAGTACACGTATTTATTAGTGTTATGGGATCGGACCGGATTATCTGGTTCAACCGACTTAAGCGATAGACTAATCGTAATCAGAAAAACGGGTGACCGATTGAACTAATTTTTTTTTCCTACCGAAACGAAATTAACTCATTTAGAAAACTATATTACTCATATACATGTACACGGTGGAACTCAAACTTAGCCATCTTGGTCATATGGCCTCAACTAAACACCGATTGAACTAGTTGGATACACAATTTCCAATATATGTATATAACTATTTCTCGCCAATAATGCATTAGCCCAACGGTATGTTTTATGGTTATTAACCCGAAAGTTTTGCTTCAGTCTCAATGAAAACAAAAGAGTGTGTGTAAATTTCGTATCGGTAAAACAAAAACAAAATTCTTATCCTTATAAAATTTTAATTGATTTTGGGATTTATAAATTTATTATCATAATTATTTAAAATATTTATCTCAATCATCTGATTTTATTACTTAGTGTTGTGATTAGTTTTTTATTTTTTTTATTTTTATTTTTATTTTTAAATTTTGAAAGAGAAAATGATATTGGATACTAATAACGTAGCAACATGCTACTTTCCTTCTATGTAGCACAGAGAAACAGACCACCGCACGATATGCCTTAGACACGGCGATACGGCTAAGGACCCGACACGTTATATATATATATATCAAGAGTTTATGATGACTTAGAAGTCTACATGTAACGTAGATAAATGCAGGTCTTTGAATAATTCAATTCGGATATCGGATGAATGAGAAATTAAGGCTTGAAGTTAGTTAGTTGAACAAGTTGAAGGTTTGGAAGTTGAAGAGTTAACTTCCTTAATTCCATATTGGGAATTGTGTTAAACTTTTCTCAATATTTAAGTGGAAGAAGTTTAAACAATGGTATAAGCTCTAAAGAAAGGGAGAAAGTTTAGAATGATTTTAGTTATACGATGTTCTACTAAAATTGCCGCCGCCTGTGCCCGTTGACCATTGGCTTGGGCTTTAGTGGGCTTGAGGCAAGTATTAACTTTTTGGACAGAGTTAAATTGGATTTTATCAAATGAATTAATCAACATTCTGATGAATAATTCGAGCTGGGAGTCTGATTCGATTCGACTCAAAACTGAGTCTCTTCATCTGCTAATAGCTGCATTATTGCCGATGTTCAATGCCGAGTTATTAGTGGAGTTTCGACTGATGGAGTTAATTGAGTTAGTGGAGAGCTCCTTCAATTGACCCCTTCTTCAATACACTTAAGGTTGTCCCTCCCTACAAAAAGATTCTCTACTGCAATGGAAATGTACACAGAACTACAACACAAATACTCATATTCCTGTAGAAATAGTTGAAGAGTTTTTCTGAAGCACTGTCAGAGTTCGAAGTTGTTCATGAGTTGAAGTATCTCCCTCTTGAACAGGTAAACCGAGTAATCCTGTGAGGCAATTGCATAATCCGTGGGTACATGCCAGGGCAAATTTGTCTTAAGGACATAGTTCGTCTCGCCTCAGTCTTTTAGAGATATCCTTTCTGTTTTGTAATTTCATTTTCTCATTACCGTACTTGTGATTTTCTTTCAGATTATAAAGAAATTGTTCTTCTTTTTTCTGATTGTTTATTTTATTTCGTATACGATACTACGGGTTTAACATATATAAGATTCAATTTATCAAAAAAAAAATAAAAAAATTCATAAAAATCTAAAAAATTAGACAAAATAATATAGGTAAAACTCTATGAATATCTAAAATAGATATTCGACATTTATACGGAGCCAAAATAAATTATGATTGACTTTCAAAATATTACAAATTGTAAAAATGATTGTTTATCAACAAAAAACATATAAACTTAATACGATACGTTATTTATTAAATTATTATAGAAATGAAAATCGTGTACTTTTACATTTTCATTGAAGAAAATTAAAATAAGGAGAAAAAAAACAAAATTTCAAAACCTGGATTCAAGAGTGTCGGTGCCATATTGGATGTGTCGAATATTAAAATTTAAAATAATATTATTTTAATCAACCGATACATATCGGACACGTATCAAAACGTATCATGACAGAAATATATCGAACACGAAACACTACACGCAAGTTGAAGGGATGGTTTATAGTTTCCCTAGTGTGTAACGTGAAGTTTGTTTAATTTTCAAAAAGGAAGAAGAGTCAAAGCACCCTATGAAAAGTCAATCAATGGTCCACACCATTAAAACACGCCATAAAACTAACCAACCAAGCCATTATTCCCGTGGGTACGCGATCCCCTACGGTATAAAGGGTGGGGGTGGGGTGCGGTGGTGTGCATCTGAAACGATGTAGTTTCGGATGAAAACGACGACGTTTTGATTGTTTTTTTTTTTAATTTTAATTTTTATAGATCGGAACCAAACGGCGTCGTTGCGGACTGAAACGCTGTCGTTTTGGTGCACAGCACGCCGCGCTGTGCACCTTTGCACCGTAGGGGACCGGGGTCCTATTCCCGTGGTTTCCGTGGTTTTTTACGTTGAATTCTCCAAAAACCAGAAAAACTTATGGATTACTTTCGGGGGTTAGAAAGATAAAATAAGATATATAATAGGAAAAATGATAAGAAAAAAAAATAGTGGTTGAGAAGGACAAAAATACGCTTGTTACGACATATGTTACTACATGTTACCTGTAGCAACATGCAGTAACACATGTAGTAACATGCGTTTTGTCATTCTCAACCACTATCTTTTTTTTCCCCATTTTAGATTAAAATCAGTCATCTACAATATGTACCTTACTTGTTTTTCACAATTTTTTTTTTACGATATTGGTATATAATTCCCATCATTTTAATAAATTACACAAATACTCCGTCCGTACCAAAATAACCGAACAGTTGCCAAAAACATTTGTTCAAGAATAACTGAGGCATAACATTTTCCAAAGCAGCATTTTTTTGCTAATTTTCCTATTTTATCCTTATTTAATATTTTATTTAATATTTAAGAAATTAAAAAGAAAATTTCATTAATTATATCATAGAGATTTTTTAGTCATGTATCCTTAAAGTCATAATATTAAATCATATTTTTAATAAACGTGTTTTCGGTAACTGCATCAGTTATTGTGAAACAGATTGAATACTACGCTAGTTGAACATGACTTTTTCTCACAAATTATTATGGCTATACTATAAAGTTGTGGGGTAAATATGAAGCGGGATCATTTCTGAATACCAATAGTAGCATATATTTTGTTTAAATAAAACATATGTTTCTTCCTGTTCCTAGACATATATCATTAGTAGTGGAAAATTAATCGTGCCTAGACATATATCATTAGTAGTGGCAAATTAATCGTGCAACATATCATCCACCAAAAGTTTCAATATCCATAAATACTTGTTGAAACATAATCCTTTTAAAGATACACTTAAAAAGCGAAACAAGTCGGGAATCAAATACGGTTTAATGATACAAGACAAAAAAAAAAATCTAATAATGTTATAGTTTTACGACCTGTACAACGGTGGATTCGGAAAACTAAATCGGCTGATGCATCAAAGATGTTGCGGTAAACAAGGGAAAGTTTAACGGGGCATGTTAATGCTCAAAACAACATAAGAGGATTGGAATTTTGTCACATGGTTAATTAAGAAGTTTGTTACAACCGCCACAAGTTAGTTGCAGCAAGTTGGAGCTTCTACACTTATATAAAGTGTGATTAGGATAGTCATTAGTGATTAGAAAGCTGAATCATCTTTCCAAGTTCATTGTAATCAAGATTAAGTTGGTTTAATTTTCCCGCATTTTTCTGGATTCAAATTCTATGAAGATGAACTTCATCTTCTTCATCTTTTTCTGTAAATGCTGATTCGGTTTTAGTTTCAAACTTGAAATTCAACATGGTATCAGAGCGACACAAGCTATCCGCTGATTGTTTTCATTTTTGATTCCTGAAAATTTTCATTTCTACTTCGTTTTCTTGAAGTTTAATTCTATTCATCAATGGCTGACAATTAGTCTTGATAATCCGAGTTTGGTGATTGTTCGTCCTTTATTGAAAGGAGCCGATAACTACAACCATTGAAAAAGAGCAATGACAAAGGTTTTGTCTTCTCGTGGTAGATTGAATCTTGTTGATGGTTCTTCAACTATGCCAGAGGTAACAGATGCAGGTTATCCGGATTGGCTGCAAGTTAACGATCTTGTGCATTCGTGGCTTATCAATTCTATGGTTCCTGTTGTTGCTGAATGCGTTATGTACTTCGATACAACAAGGGAAATTTGGACTGATCTTCAAGAAAGGTTTGGTCGAGGTAATGCTTATAGAATCTCAAATCTTGAGGAAGAAATAGAGAAAACTAAGCAAGGAACATTATATGTTACGGATTACTACACAAAACTCAAGTCACTTTGGGATCAGTATCTTATCTTGAAGCCAATTCCGCCCTGTATTTGTCCTGCCTTACAAATAATCAGGGAATATTATGATAATGCCTATACAACCAGATTTGTAAAAGGTTTGAATGGCAATTTCAGTGCGGTTAAATCACAAGTGTTGATGACTATTCCTTTGCCGAATGTTAAAACAACTTTTGTCATGGCTCTTAACCATGAACAGCAGTTGGATTATAATTCTACTTCTGTTGATTCTGTGGTTCTTGCTACACAATCTGATCACAACCCTCAGTTTTATGGTACTTCCAATGCTTTTATGCAACCTAGGTTTCAAGGCCAAGGAAGAGGGCAAGGTAGAGGTTATGGTGGATAAATGTTACAGAAAGTATGGATTTCCTCCAAAGTTTGGCAGTGACAGAGGTGCAGGAGGTTCTATAGCTAACAATGTCAATTTTGAAGATAATATTGAAGAGCATGATACTGAATTTTCTGGTCAGGAAGTGTCAAACTCAGGCTCCACTGATGGAATTTCACACTCTCAGTATGAACATTTGTTGTTTCTCATCCAGGGTTTGCAGTCTAACACTAGCCATTGCAATTCTGCAGTTTCAGCTGCAAACAATGTCTCAAAAGGGCCATGTATTGTTGACAGTAGTCTCTAGTGGATCATGGATTCATGAGCTACTGATCATATAACCTTTTCCTTACAACACATGTTTGATATAAGCCCTGTGCATGACTTATCTGTCAGATTGCCTAATGGAACATCTATTGTGGTCACACATATAGGGAAAGTCAGAATTAATCCTTCCATTGTGTTGCAAAATGTATTTTGCATACCTGCTTTTAAGTATAATTTACTCTCTGTCAGGAAGTTAGCGTTTGACAATGGTTTGTTGGTCAGTTTTTCTTCTAACATTTGCCTTGTGCGGGACCAACTAACTTTGAAGAGGATTGGTACAGCTGAATTGAAAAAGGGATTATACATTCTAGTGGCAGATCCTCATACCAGTTCACAGAAAGCTTATGTTTCAGTGTCTAATAATGTTTGCCAAACTTGGAATAAGTCTGATACTTTGTTATAGCATACTAGACTAAGGCATCCTTCTCTAGAAAGAATGAAGCGTTTGAATATGATTGATAGTAGCATTAAAGTGCCTACTCATTCTTGTACTATATGTCCTTTGGCAAAACAAAAAAGCCAAAATTTCCAATTAGTAATTCTGTTTCACAATCCTGTTTTGATTTAATACATGTGGATATATGGGGACCAAATAGGATTCCTACAATTGATGGTGAATATTATTTCTTGTCTATTGTGGATGATCATAGTAGATTTACTTGGCTTTTCTTGATGCATGCTAAATCTGAGGCTAATCAGTTATTGCAACAATTTTGTAATATGGTACAGACACAATTTGACAAGTGCATAAAAGTGATTAGGTCAGATCATGGTGGTGAGTTTAACGTGAAATTGTTTTATAGAACCAAGGGCATAGTACACCAGAAAGCCTGTGTTAGGACTCCACATCAAAATGGTTTAATAGAAAGAAAACATCAACACATTTTGAATGTAGCTAGGGCTCTAAGGATACAATCCTATGTGCCTATACCTTACTGGGGATTCTGTGTTTTACATGTTGTTTATTTGATCAATATCACTCCCACACCAATCCTTGGTGATGTCACACCTTATCAGGTGTTGTATAGCAAAAATCCCACTCATGACAATCTAAAGGTCTTTTGTTGTCTTTGCTTTGTTTCTACATATTCACAGGGAATAGGCAAGTTTGATGAAAGGAGCAGCAAATCTGTCTACTTAGGTTTTGAAGATAATATGAAAGGATATAAGGTTTTGAATATTGAAACCATGAACATCTCTGTATCAAGAGATGTTACATTCCATGAACATACATATCCTTTTGTTGACAATATGCACACACAAGATCATACTGCGACACTCAGGTGGTTCTACAAGAGTATGAACAGAACTGGAGTACCAAAACTCCATATACAGGTTTATGGCTTTAAACCAACCTCATATTGTCAGAATCCAATACAGTCTTCCCTAAAAGACCATAGGTAACACCCCCAGTAGACTGTAAAGTCTGCATGATCACAGCGGGTCAATGGTTAAACCATACTCCTACTGCATTTGGGTGGATTAATATTCTGATATAGTTCAGTAGTAATAATCAGCGTAATCCCCAACAACCAATGTTGGATGTGATCTGATTAAATCAGATAGTAAATCCTTGAGTAACTGTACTTCAAGGTCTAAGGTTGTTATTTAAACATCCTTTCAGAAAGGCTGTGACAGTACAACCGTCACTTTCCAACCTTCACTCATTCTATTAAGATATTTCACGATCAGTCACCATCCGAACGTGTATGCAAAATTTCCAGTCCTACCTTCAAGCACCAGTGCTAAATGCCTCTATTTGCGGAAGTGGAGTAAATGTACTTCACTCTTTTTCCAAAAATTCATAAGCATCTTCTAGGTAGACTTCTCGGTATTACATAAAAATGTAAACCATTATTTTGCAATCAATAGCTTAATTGAGTTAAGAAGTGTATCGTAACATATCAATAACTATATAAGGCAATCTATGGTTTATCCATTCAGTTAAATTATTTCACTCGGAGGTAGGCCAAGCATCGGTGACAAATGTTAGGAAATCTACGCGGGAACGCAGCGGAATTCAAAATTTTGATTTCCTTTTACCCAAGACCGACTTCGTCTAAGCAATAAACAAATAAGTAATAGACGGTGGTTACCTTGGTTGATCTATAAGATCGACGCTTTGACCGTCAAAGGAGAGTAGTTCTGCATAGAGCCGCCCAAGTGTTCGGCCTCTACCGCTAGTCCACACGAACAGCCCGCCGGAATCCCATCATGGATTGCTATTGGAAAACTCCGGTTGCTAGACCGGCCTTTTTCCCTTCTCTCCAACTCTCCAAAAGATGCTCTCTATTTTACACAAGAACTATTAGTTCTTGAAATTGTGTTGTACAAAAGAGCTTGACACCCACTTCCTTTTTATAGGGAAAGTGGCGCCCCAAAGAAGAGTAGAAAGGAAGAAAACCTTTTTCCAATAAAATAAGGAAAATATAATTGATTGATTTATCTCATTTATTATAATATCTCATATTAAATAAATCTAGGATATTGTCAATATCTTATATTGATTATTTCCAAGATATTGTCAAGATCTAATATTGACTATCTTTATTTTATTACCATAAATCAATTTACACATGTGTATATATCACATATATAAATTACAAGTATAAATCTATATGCATATATGTATATTGCGTGTGCACTCATGTATATCACAAATATACACCACACGCATATACCAAATATATATATATGCACAAATATCTAATATTATTTTATTTTATTAATATCTAATATTAATAATAGGTAATATCATTAATTAAATTGCACAATCTAAGTGTATCTTATACACTCCAAAATTGCGCCACCTTTAGCCAATAAATTGGCATCCGGAATATTCTTTAATTAATCAATATAATTAATATCTTGTATTTAATTTATTCATAATAAATAAATACCACCATATTAATTTACCACTATAACCTTTATAGTCTCGAGATAAACTTTCCTTATTTGGTTATCATCTATAACCACATTTTAATCCGGCTAGATGTTCATATGTGTGTGACCCGATAGGCTTCCGAATATGTTGGCCGTAGACACAAAGTGCAAATTACGAAAATGCCCTTCATGCCTAACGATCACGGGATAGCGTCTAGCAACACACCGTGACCTCAATCATCGGAAGAGTCAAATGCAATGACTACTACCTTTCATGTGAAATAGTTACCGTGTAACTTACAATCCTATCGTTGTAATAATATCCATACAGTCGTTAGTCGAGTGTCAAAACATCAACGACCGTATCTTATAATCTGGACATCATGCTCTCTCGAAGTAACTCGTTTACTCCCGCTTTGCAAAGATTCACGAGAGTAAGACATTCCTTATAAGAAGGCCATTTCGGATATTCGATCCCAATCATAGGATACGCGATTCCCGGACGACCAATCATGTATACTCCGCATGCTTCAGTATCATACCCAATCACTACCGCATGATCGCCCGTGGCTAGGGGAAACCTCAATAGTGTCAAAGCATGACAATCCACACCGTGATGCCATGAAGACTCCGGTCTTAAGGATAATTACACAACCGCCACATAGTGTGACACTTATCCGTGTAAGTGGGTCAGTCTAACATACGCATTCTCTAATACACGTCCACGTACAGTCCAAGTGTCTCTACACTTCGATAGACGAGATCTATCCCCGCCCTAAAGACAGAAGACATCTAATACGTGCTAGTCTGTTTATACTATCAATGCCCTATTTAATAGTACATCAGCCTAGAGACATTTAAGTATCAAACTTATTAAAGTGATTAGAGATCTCATCAACCATAATCTCCTATCATGGTTTCTCTATCACAGTTTAATACTAAGGACGTTATCATATAACAATTCACAATTGGTTCTCTAAAAGAACATATATATGACAACAGAAAAGCCATTTAATATATGTATAAACATAAAGAAATGGTAGAAATGATCCGACCCGGTCGGATCCGGTCCAACCCGATTGGGTTTAGGACACTATTTCAACAATCTCCCACTTGGCCTAAAACCAATCACCAGCACACACAAGACCAAGTTGAAACACAAGAATCTCATGCAATACTCGCAACTAGCCCTAGCCATAAACGGATCGCTATCCATGGGGACTCAGACTATCTTCATATCATGCTCCTAATGACCAAGTCAAAGGAACCGCCTCAACACACACACGAATCTCTGACGAGACCCTGGTCCTTGCTTCAAGCAATGAATCCACTTACTATATCAGCTATATAGAAAAGGTGGAAGAACCGTACAAGGTTCAGGAATGAACCTTCTAGATCCATGTACTGCTCCCGCTGTGCCTCCAAGGCAATACTGTGTTTTGGCTAAGTTGTAGAGTTTACAGTGACCCATAGGCTAGAACATTTCCAGCTCACTGTATCACTTATTCAAAGTGACTGCAAACCCAGACCGTAGCTCCCACTCGCCTTTATAAGACTCAGGATATACGTCTGTATATCTACGTTTATTTAATTCCAAGTTTCAATAAACTAGGAACTGTTCCTTAACTTGTTTAAGGATATTCTCGACATTCACCAGATTTACTTTCATACTTTCTCATGACTATTCATGGACTATGAACATCCGGCATCTCCTATAAGATGGTTCCTATCGCAGTAGCAAAGGAAACCTTCCATAAGCATCATCTTTCACCTTATCCTTAGGACCAACGTCCTAACATTGATAGATCTTGCGATCTATGCTAAACTTCTTTTAGCATCACATCTATATAGGTAAACTATAATCTAACAGCAGTTAAATCTATCGCTATAGATTTTATTTCTAAAATTAAGAACTGCTAATCCAGGTGCTTTCTTAAAGACCTTGAACTACCAAACATTAATTGACTGTGACATGGGGTGACAATTCTCAAGAGAGATATCTAATACCTTGCTCAAAAATCACAACACACTCCCACTATCCATCTTGCACATTGGGGCATATCCTTCTTTTGACTAAATCAAACTCTTTTGATTATCAAACAAAGAAATTATCTAGAGAAACTTGTTTGAGTCCATAAATGGATCTCGTGGGCTTACATATCATGTTATTGTCTATGAACATCGAGCTGTTTGCCCAACGTCTTCAACACTATCATATAGCCATGATACGAAGTTATAACAAGCATCATCTGATTAGAACTGGGCTCAGCTGGCAGCATAAAGGTAATTACAAGGTTTACACCCCGTACCCCTCAGCCGTCACTATAGCCTGATAGTAATCATATTACAATCCATGTCAGCCTTTCAGGGACATTCCCTTTAGGTAAGACAGACTAGGTTCACAACCTGGTTGTCACTAATGGAATCTAATTCAGATATTACGGCTCCTGGCCATATCTCTCAATCTTGCCTTTCAAACATTCTTTCATAAGTCGTGAGATATTCACTCTTCAAGATGTACATACCAACAGCCTTTTCAGGCTTGAGTTTATCCACAGACTTACAGAACTTTTGTGTGTACTGAGCAGTGATGTACACCTCATCGCTATGTGGCGTCTGCTCATGTTCCATTGGTTGAATATATCTTTGTGGTTCTCAAACTCTTTTGAGACCTTATTCACTCCCACTGTTTCTTTTGGAAGAAACACTTCCTCTAGAAGACAGCATGTTTGGAGACAAACACCTTTTGCTCCGCGGACGAGTAAATAATGTCCAGCGTGCTAGCTAAGACATTCCACAAAGTCGCATATGTCGTACTAGGCTCCAAGCCTTTCTGACTCTGCCTATGACAACTTCAAATCATCGATTAAGATAGATTCGACAATATCCCCTTCCATACCTAATATGGAATTTATTCAACCTTTATTCTTTGGAACTTGGTTAAGTATAAGGGCACTATCCCAAAACGGGTAAGGGATACATCGCATGGCTTGCGTCACACCTTTATCATATAAAGTGTTGTTTCCATTTTGGGAACACAATCCAATTGCGTATCCCAAATATGGTATCCTTGAAGGGAGAATCTTATTCCTTTTCAGACGACTTCTGAAACACCCTTCAGGTATTAATTACTTCAATCCAATTGAAGATTAATTCCTAAGTAGCTCGTCAATCTCATATTCGTACTAGCTCGAACTTTTCAGGCTTTCCGAATTGTCGTACTTCAATAAGTACATTCAACTATTTCTAAAAATAGTCAAAGAGATTAATAAACATTATTTGTGATATTAATTGTCATATGCCAACAAACATCGGTATGTTTAGGCTCTAATCAATCTTCTAGGTTTCATAACCTTTTCTTAAAAGGGTATTTTAGTCCTCTTTGGATGAGGTACGTATAACCCACATGATTCATAATCATATGGTTTAACATCATCAGAATGACGCTTAATTACACGCTTCCCTTCCAAAGAGACTGTCCCTAGAACAACCACAAATCAAGGATAACAGCCATACAAATATTTAGTTGAGATCTCATCACATATATCATCTATATAGTGACTTCAATCTAGTATGTTAGATTCAGTGACCTTCCAACTTTATTGGAATAACATTTATTCTTTACAATTGAATATGTCTACTAAATCCAAACAAATAACTGAAAGCATGTTCTTCATAAGAACCGGAACATTATAACATTTATTTAGTTCCCTTATCAGTTTACTAGATCCAGAATATGGTAAGTGTTACAACGTTTGCTTCACCTTCCATATCTGTATTTAATCTTTCTAATTTAATCACACTCGCAAAATATCATATATCTAAGAGTTGACTTGAACTTAGATAGATTTATCTCAACTCACTCGCTTATAATAGAAACTTCAATAAGTTCTCTATTTAAGCACATGCCCTAAATTTCCTTTTTAATCCTTTAAGCACTTGTAAATATTTCTTAGTGTAGTCTTCATAAGACTTAAGAAAGATTACAAGAGCCATGTCTTCTATCTCCCTTCGTAAAGAAAATCTAACGTTTATCAAATAGTTTATGTAACCTTTTGAATCGTATTCAAAACATTGACTATTTAATTAACCTTTAAGCAATGATAGAATTAAGTCGATACTTAAATCTTACAATTTTGAAAACAACCTTTCCAAAATTCGATGTGGTCATTCTTATCCAACGTTTGAATTAATTGTCATCGTATGACTGAATGATCATCTTGGATCGTATCCAATATATGACTAATTCGTTGAAACTTATTTCAAATGATTTAATCATATCATGAGCTTCCGCTTTCATTAATAATTAAAGTCTCGGAGCACTGCATCAATTATGTAATCTCCTTGTCACTAACTACTATAACGGGATTGCTCATGCCATTGCTTATTTTAAAAGGATTAAAATTACTCAACCATATTTGAGAACGTTTCTCAAAATTAACAGTCATAATTTGGTTTTACTAATCGAGAATAAAACATAAATATAAAGTTTGCTAAAACTACAACATAAAAATGAAAATAAAAGAGTGTTGTTGTCTATACACGCAAAATCAAAAATGGTCTTTTGATTTATGATTTTGCTCCCACTAGTCAACTACTCCCAATTGACTTTCAAGAATCTTTCAAAATTCTTTAGTGGCCAAGATCCCATCTGGTTAACCCGATTCCCGACGAGGGCCGATCAACCGGAATAATTCGAAAGGTATGTAACTCTTACCAATCACATCTCTATGTGACTCTTGGTGGTTGACTAGTCAACTCTTTGACAATTCACATCTTTATGTGGTAGTCAACCCCTTGCCTCTAGAATAAGAAGGTCCTGACGAGGGCCAATCACCGCAATACTCTAGTCAAGTCATAACCCAATATTCGCGAGATCTCATACGATCATATCTCAATAACGACGATATACCCGTGGTAGGTCAACTCCCGACGAGGGCCGATCAGTTGGATCCGAACAAAGGCTCTTCACCGTCGCTATAATATTGGGAGACAATTTCTCGACTTGATTTTTGTTGTGGAAGTATTTACGTAAATTAATTCACTTAATTAATTTCAATTACGGTATCATCAAATATGTCTATCTCTATAGACATACATCCTACACATTTATCTAGATCGTGCCTAGTCATGCATCTATCGTATCATATAAAATAAATACAAGCACAAAATAAATAAATGCGTAAAGTAACCGGTATGATCATGGACTTTTCCTAGATGTGGTTTCGAATACAAACTGACGAAACCGCGGGTCACAATCTAAGGGTAGCTGCAACCGCCAATAGGATCTTTAATGCTCCATTCTCCAATGGGATCTTTATTTTCATCTTTCTTTGGTCTCCATCTTCTGCTCCATTCTTGTTACATTTAATTCTATCTAATAAAATAAATACACCCGCCGCACACGGGGGGAGCTAACGGAATGGGATGAATGCAGAAAATAAACTAGGTCACGTTCTTCATAACGGCCTAGGACAATTTTTAAACCAACAGAAAATTAAATCATTCACATCTATCATATCGGTCGAGTCCATGATCAATCGGGGTCCATATAATCATATTATATCTACTATATCTAATCCATACAATAAAATCTTATGAAAAAGATAAAATTAAAAAATTAACTACTTGCGTCTTAATTAATCAATTAACATTTAATCTATTAAATAATTTTATCCAATCAATTAACTAATTAACATTTAATTAATTAAATGATTTTAATCGAAATAAAATTAACGATTAATTTTAAACCGATTTTAATTTTAATTTTAATTAATTAGAACTATTACAAAAATAAATCAAAATTAAAATTATTTCTCTTTTGTTTCTTTCCTTTTGATTCGTAATCAAAAGGGATGCCTTTGGTTTCCTAAACCAAATTTGGCTTAGGCCTGGCCACTTTTCCAAAATCAAAATTTTGGAAGTGGCCTAGGCCTAGGCCTTTTACAAATCAAATATTTGAAAAGGGCCTAGGCCTATTCCAAATCAAATATTTGGAAAGGCCAAATAATTTTGGTTTAGGCCTGGCCACTTTCCAAAATCAAAATTTTGGAAGTGGCCTAGGCCTAGGCCTTTTTTCAAATCAAATATTTGGAAAGGGCCTAGGCCTATTCCAAACAAATTTTGGAAAGACCATTATTATTTTAATGCCATGTGGCATCCCAATGGCCAAACTATTTGAACCATTGGTTAGCCACATGACACAACTAAACAAAGGAGATATTAATCACAACTATGAACAATATTGAAACACAAAATACACAAAACAAAATTGGAGATCCACAACCCATCACGCAAACAGCCGCCGGGAGCCCGTAGGCCGCCGCCGCCGCCGGCGATCACACGGTGGTGGTGCCGCCGCCGATCGGCCGAGCACCACCGATCTCCATTTTTTTTTCTTTTTTTTTTCTTTTCGTGTATCGTTTTGCAAATCTAAAATCTTTCATCTTTTAATTACGTGATTTAAACGATAAAATTAACTACACATAATATCATGCTTATTGCTTAAGCTCGAAGCTCTCTCGATACCACTGTTAGAAAATCTACGCGGGAACGCAGCGGAATTCAAAATTTTGATTTCCTTTTACCCAAGATCGACTTCGTCTAAGCAATAAACAAATAAGTTATAGACGGTGGTTACCTTGGTTGATCTATAAGATCGACGCTTTGACCGTCAAAGGAGAGTAGTTCTGCATAGAGCCGCCCAAGTGTTCGGCCTCTACCGCTAGTCCACACGAACATCCCGCCGGAATCCCATCATGGATTGCTATTGGAAAACTCCGGTTGCTAGACCGGCCCTTTTCCCCTCTCTCCAACTCTCCAAAAGATGCTCTCTATTTTACACAAGAACTATTAGTTCTTGAAATTGTGATGTACAAAAGAGCTTGACACCCACTTCCTATTTATAGGAAAGTGGCGCCCCTATAAAGAGTAGAAAGGAAGAAAACCTTTTCCAATAAAATAAGGAAAATATAATTGATTGATTTATCTCATTTATTATAATATCTCATATTAAATAAATCTAGGATATTGTCAATATCTTATATTGATTATTTCAAGATATTGTCAAGATCTAATATTGACTATCTTTATTTTATTACCATAAATCAATTTACACATGTGTATATATCACATATATAAATTACAAGTATAAATCTATATGCATATATGTATATTGCGTGTGCACTCATGTATATCACAAATATACACCACACGCATATACCAAATATATATATATGCACAAATATCTAATATTATTTTATTTTATTAATATCTAATATTAATAATAGGTAATATCATTAATTAAATTGCACAATCTAAGTGTATCTTATACACTCCAAAATTGCGCCACCTTTAGCCAATAAATTGGCATCCGGAATATTCTTTAATTAATCAATATAATTAATATCTTGTATATAATTTATTCATAATAAATAAATACCACCATATTAATTTACCACTATAACCTTTATAGTCTCGAGATAAACTTTCCTTATTTGGTTATCATCTATAACCACATTTTAATCCGGCTAGATGTTCTTATGTGTGTGACCCGATAGGCTTCGAATATGTTGGCCGTAGACACAAAGTGCAAATTACGAAAATGCCCTTCATGCCTAACGATCACGGGATAGCGTCTAGCAACACACCGTGACCCCCAATCATCGGAAGAGTCAAATGCAATGACTACTACCTTTCATGTGAAAGCAGTTACCGTGTAACTTACAATCCTATCGGTAATAATATCCATACGGTCGTTAGTCGAGTGTCAAAACATCAACGACCGTATCTTATAATCTGGACATCATGCTCTCTCGAAGTAACTCGTTTACTCCCGCTTTGCAAAGATTCACGAGAGTAAGACATTCCTTATAAGAAGGCCATTTCGGATATTCGATCCCAATTATAGGATACGCGATTCCCGGACGACCAATCATGTATACTCCGCATGCTTCAGTATCATACCCAATCACTACCGCATGATCGCCCCGTGGCTAGGGGAAACCTCAATAGTGTCAAAGCATGACAATCCACACCGTGATGCCATGAAGACTCCGGTCTTAAGGATAATTACACAACCGCCACATAGTGTGACACTTAGTGTAAGTGGTGTCTAACGTCGCATTCTCTAATACACGTCCACGTACAGTCCAAGTGTCTCTACACTTCGATAGACGAGATCTATCCCTGCCCTTAAAGACAGAAGACATCTAATACGTGCTAGTCTGTTTATACTATCAATGCCCTGTTTAATAGTACATCAGCCTAGAGACATTTAAGTATCAAACTTATTAAAGTGATTAGAGATCTCATCAACCATAATCTCCTATCATGGTTTCTCTATCACAGTTTAATACTAAGGACGTTATCATATAACAATTCACAATTGGTTCTCTAAAAGAACATATATATGACAACAGAAAAGCCATTTAATATATGTATAAACATAAAGAAATGGTAGAAATGATCCGACCCGGTCGGATCCGGTCCAACCCGATTGGGTTTAGGACATTATTTCAACAACAAAACCATGCCATAGCTTATATCTGAGCATTGAATACTCGTTTCTCTGGTAATATCAGAGATTCCTCCAAATATTTAGATAAACTAATCCGCGTTTCGAGTAGTCATTAGACAAAATGTCTATTACTCAAAAAGCTCCTACTAGCTTGTATCCTTCATAATACCCCGAAGGTCAATATGAACAAGTTGTGATACTTCTACATCTCTATTACCTTTTCCTTATTGAAAGGGTGCTTAGTCATTTTTCCTCAGAGATAGTGTTCTTAGACTGGGAGATAGGAATCACCATTAGCCAGTCTTAAGATCTTATCTTTAGGATATATGCAATAATTAATAAATGCTGAAGAATCGTTTATCTAAATACGGAAACCATTTGTCTTAATAGTTTATGATGTGTTACATATACCTTTTCAGCATTACTTAGTGGTTTTTGACTTTATCAGACAAAAGTCCGAGTCTCAGAATCGTATACAAATGTCATATTCACTTTCTTTAAGGCAACTATATTATCGATGTGAAAGTGAATCCATTTGTTCCAACGTATCTGAAAACAGAAATTTTATATCTTCGATATTCAAGGATTAAATCCGAAATTTATTTACTTATATCACTCCCACTATCTTAGCTGAAATAACTGCCCGTTGTCTACTGCTCATCATGAATGCCCAGCTACCTTTTTCTTACAAAAGAACTTTAGATTCCGAGTCAAATTACTCGTGTAAGAAAGTCTCTAAGGATTCATAGGTTAGTGATCCGAAATCACTTTCCTTATCCTATACTTTCTTTTATTAATGTTTCGGTTTAGCCTTTAACTTATTTAGTTTAGATGACTTACACTTGTAGACATTTACCTTCCCATTATTGGCTTTCTTTAAAGGAAATGACCTTGAACTAGCAGTTTATAAGAGTAGACACTACTCATAAACTGTGGGATGTCTGGTGAGATTGATGCCAAATCATTCTCGTCATCTTTGAACTAATTTTGTTTTGCCTCTCGCTCAGCACGAGTGACTGCAGTCACATCAATGTCACTTAAGTTTGTAGGCTCAAGAGGAACATCCTCTTCCGAAGAATTAATTTGCATTCTTGATTATTGAGTTCAACGTTCTTGTTACTTTTCCACTTTTACAAAGTCATCATCAGTCAATTTATCATGTTTAGCAGTTTAGATACCATGAGATAATATGCAGTTGTAGAAAATAAATCATGACATAAATATAATCAAATCATACACCACAACATATAATAATTTTAGGAATAATAAACGTGATGTCATGCATACAGTTTATCCAACCATTCTAAGGATTTAACTCACACCTACAGTGCCGCCGACGGGTAGGTCAAAGAGGTGACGATTAAATTGAGACAATCTCTTTCAACAATTAACTGAGAATCAGACATTCCGATTTAATTGTTGATTACCTTCCTTTTTCAGCCAAGATATTTCCAAAAATACCCTTTAGAGTGTGACCTATTGTTTCAGATTTTTAAGTAGACCCCGAGTATGCCGCCGAAGGGTAGGTCAGTGACCCGACGAGTACTCAAAATCCTATCCTTTCGGAAACCAAGCCTTGAATTTTGATAGCGGTAAAGGCCATCCGAAGGGAGCCGAAATCAAAGCGGCACGAGGCGTCACCATTCTCTCACGGTGTTTGTGCCAAAAGTAGAGGCCGAGGGGTCGGTTGTCACCTTCCCCGCTCCCACTCGTTATTTTGAAAATTAGGTAGTCTTTTAGGATTTTTAGAATTTATCTACAATCCGAAAAACAATAAATCATGAATATTCAAATTAATCCTCCCACTAGTTGTCTAACTAGTGTCACTTATTCACGACTTTCCAACTTTCCGGATTTATAAAATCTTTGTGTAGACACTACACAATTAAAATTCACCGTGAATTTTATAATCCTAATATATTAGGACTTATGAATTTCCCACCAAATCGAAAAACAAAAAATCACAAATTTAAAGCCCCCACTAGTTTATCGGTTCCAAATAACGTCTAACTAGTGACACTATATTCATGATCTTCCAATTTATTGATTATTTAGAAAATCTCTTGCGTAGAAACTACACAATTAAAATTCACCAAAGAATTTTATAGTCCTAATATTGTCATGATAAAAATTTAGGATCTTAGAATTTTATCTCAATAATTTGAAAACAATAAATCTTGAAAAACAATCACCAACTTATCGGTATTAAGCCCTGGCTGAGCTTTAACCGAGTTCACCGAATGGTGTCGGGATTGGCTAAGCCGACATGTCCTCTTCGTTGGTTCATATCGACGCTTACGTCGTACGCGTGTGGGTGATGGGTTTAAAATTGGGCTAAGGTTGCCCCATTGAGCCTCAGCTCGCCGGATAGCTTGACCTTGCCGGACCCCCGTGGCTAACCCCGTACTTGGACGGACAAGTCGAGTCGAGACGAAGCCTTGTTGACCGCCCGAACCAATTTTCGAACCTTTTTGGTCAGTTGGTGTCCAACTTTTCCGGATTTTCCAAATTTTCAATTATTACAATTCTTTTATGTAGTCACTACATAATTAAAATCCACGAATGAATTTTAGATCCCAAAATAAATTTACTGAGTAAATTTTATTTTATCATGTGAATTTTATATCCCGATAAAATTCCGTTCGTTTTAATTAATTTAATCAATTACCTAAATTAATTATCGTGTTCATACATGTCTAATTAATGTCAATATTAATTTTCTACATGTATGCATATGCTAGGAGTGAAATTCATGAATATGATGCATGTCATGTCATGGTTATTTCACATAAATTATCGAACATGAAAATAAATGCGTAGAATTAAACCAGTGAGATGGACTATTAGTATCCCGTATTTAACCTATTTAAACTAGGAAAAGCGAAAAAAAAGGTCTTCGTCAATTCCATCTTCAACTTGGATAATTGATGATTTTGTAGCCTTTTGTTCAACTCCTCTCGTACAGCCGCCGTTTTTTTTTTTTTTTTTTTTTTTTTTTTTTTTTTTTTTTTTTTCCCGCAGCACATGATGAGCGCCTGGATTCCTTTTGCATCGAAGACTTTTCAGCGCCTCTTTTCTTGTTTGCCGACGGATCTAAAAAAAAATAATACTGCTACTATGAAATTTAAATTGCAAAACTAAATTACAAAATAAATTACATATATCCTATACTCGTATAATACTAATTATACGAGCTTACAATAGATCTAAAGGTAAACAAGTACCAACTCCAATCCATCTCGTCAACCACAGCATTCAATCATTCAACAAAATAAAAGATGCAACCTAATATGCAATTCCACTCTAATTTAATTAATTATGCTCTCGATATCGAAAAATTTAACCTTAGCACAGCGGAAGTTTATGCGATTTACGATATGAGACATAACTAATTATTCGTACGAGAAGGTCAAAGATTTACCTTATCGGAGAGGAAGAGATAATCGATCAAAGGAAGATGCCGTGATCTTCCGGATTGTGTCTCCTAGCGACGAATGGTGGACGTCGATCCTCGCCGTAGAACCTCATCGAATATGCACAAATAACTAAGGCAAGAAACTAATTTTTCTTCCTTTTGATTTATTTGTGGCGCAATTTGTGATTCATATTGTGCTAGGAGGAACTCTCTTTATATAGGAAAATAACTAGTCAAGAGAGTTATCATTTTCACACCACAAAAACTTATTCCCATAAGGAAAAGATATTTTTGCTACAAAATAAGAGATAATTCCCAAAAATAAATCTTTTAATTTTTCCATTAATTATCCAACAAATAGATAATTAATTAATTACACATGTGACATAATCTAGAAAAATTTCTTCTCCTAAATTAATTACAATGTGGCGCAATTTATTTAATAATTTTTAATAGAAAATGTATTTTCTATTTTACATATTATTTACCAAATAAATAATATTGCATATTCATTAAATAATCCAACTATTTAATTTATTTTCGAGGTTCCACAAAACGAGAAAACACTCGCGTGTTAGGAGCCAACCCGGGGACCATGGACCTATAACCAGCAGCTACAATAAATTGAATAAAACATTCATCGAACAGAATATTTCTACACAACTTATTAATTCCGGAATTATGCCATCATAAATCCGAAACCGAACTCTATCGATTATAGATATAACTTATTCTCAAAACGTCGAGTCGAGTCGATAAGTGTCCATTGAAATAATCATTACATATAAACTAACCCTCCATAGACTATCCGTACTGAAGTAGGATTATTTCCGTAAACCTTCTTCAATACATCTTATCATTATTTACCATTAACTCATTAGTGATCAATTAGTTTATAACCAATACGAACTCCCGTGATCGATAAGTTTCTGGGATCAACAAATAAGGGAATTGTCTTTCTACTTCTCGCAAGAAGGAATGGATTCCACATTTGTGAGACACACACTTCTCACTCATTCCAGAATAGTGCCAACGTGAAAGTGATTCGGACCGCGCCTCTTAGCGATCCTTAACGAACACATCAAACCCTATCCTGAAACAAGTAGGAGTCTGTAATCACTTCAGGATTAAGGTTAATCCATATATGATCATCTTGTGATTTAATAAGATTTCTCAATCATGGAATTATATGAGAAACTCAGATTAAATTGGTCCAGTCCTATATGACTCTCATCATATATAAATGCCCCACTTAGACAACCAATGTCGACGGTCCGGATAAGACGGTCACAACATAAAGTGTTCTGGGCGCATTAATGGTGGTTTGATCAATAGACCCTATACTTTGATTAAGTTCACCATGTACTAATAGTTCAAATGTATCACCATAAACTTAATCCTCATGTGTGACTGTTAAGGCCATATTTATATGATTATTAAGGGTATATTTCGTTAGTATTTTCCCCACATTTGCATATTTACATGAGAATTAAGGGTTTAAGTGCAATTATTTAGTAAGGATGATTTTAATATGGTTATTTGCAAAATTGATTATTTTATGTGTTAAATTAATGGAATTATTATTATTTGAGTTTTATTACATTTTGCAATGTTTATTTATCCTTTAGGAGGCTGAATTTCGAGTGCATAAAGAGGATAAATGAAGCTCAAGTCGAATTATTCAAGATAGAGTTGGAATTGGCTTGAAGAAAATAGATAAAGATGAAGATATCCGATCCTAAGCATTCCAGACGAGCGTCCAGGCGCGTTCATATGGACGAGCGTCCGTAATTCGAACAGCGTCAGAGAAGAAAAGTTGAGCAGAGAGTTTGGCCGGAATCGAGCGAGCGTCTTGATAGCTTCTAGGCATCTTGAACGGGCGTCCACGTAAGTGAACGAGCGTCCGCCGCCGACCTAAGGCTAACCGACTTAGAACTCTATAAATAAAGCGGCAGCCCCAACCCTAATTTGATACCACATCATTGAGATCGCACTTTTTCACCAAAAAGCTGCGGCCGGAACCCTAATTCCATAGAGATGAATTTCTCAATCCAACAATCATAGTCAACATGATTGTTGGCTAAAAACCTTGCAGTGAGTCGACGGAGGAAGCCCTTCATCAACACAACCAACTAGAGAGTTCGATACTTGATGTTTAGTGAGTTTATTTCATAGTTTTTCATTACTTTGAATCTGTTTTGTATTGTTTAAGTTTTGTTGAATTAAGATTTGATGAAACGATCTAGGTTTATTTTATGCTTGAATGATTATATGAAAGTATATTATTTGAGTTCTATTTTGTTCAAAGTAATGCAATTATTCATGTTATAAGAGATTAGGCATGGTTAGTTGAGTAAGAGCTTGGAAACAATCTCGTGATTTCGTTTTGATTGCATGTTTAGTTTGTTTGAAAGGATAAACGAAACCTTAGAAATTAGATTGAAGATATTTGATTGAATTCGTGAAAAAAATCACTACTAAAAACTATGTCTTTTTAATCATCGTCTAGTTGGATTGTTGGTTGATGGGTGGAATCTAGTCGCCTTGCTGTGTTTTCCTTTTATTGTCTGAATCAAATCGCTTAGATTAAGTTTAGCTTAAGTTCTAGTTTTATAAACCCTAGTTTCCTGCTGTTTTCCTGCACTTTTCTGCTTCAGTTCGTAGTTAGACGCTCGTCCGCAATAGCATACGCTCGTCCATTAGATTTAGTTTCCAGACGCTCGTTCATCAAAGTGAACGTTCGTCCGTCTTTCTGTTTTCGTATTTTCTGCCTGTTTTTATTCCTGTTTTAGTTTTAATTCTTAGGTTTAGGTTTTAGTTTAGTTTCGACCGTAGTTTAGTTAATAATTGTGACATAATCGATATAGATTTATACTTGAATCCGATAAACATTCCACTCCCTTAGGACGACCCGTTAACATCCTATACTACGATCCTTATACTTGGGGTGTTTCGGTTATAAATTGTAAAACTCGTTTTTACCGAACAAGTTTTTGGCGCCGTTGCCAGGGAGTCGGTAACGGTTGTCGGATTCTATTTAGGACAATTTTCTGTGTCAAAAGGGGTCGTTAGGGCACGCGGTAGTATTTTGACCATAACTTTCGGCTCGAGTGTCCGTTTGGAACGCAGGACCCCAATTCGGAAAGCTCGTTCCGACGCCGACGACATGGTGAACGGCCATTGGCCGTTTAGTGCATTTTCGAGGTCAAAATCCACTGTTTTCCCCTCCATTTTGGCCCTAGAAGATTTCAACACGTTTTTTTTTTACCGTCTTAGTGTTTTTCTTGTTTTTAAACTTTTCGTAGGTAGGATTATTTTCCAGTTTCGGTTTCTATATATTTTCTAAAATAAAAAAAATTAATTAAAAAAAAAATATAATACTAAAAGCCTTCTGAACGAGCGTTCACCCATACTGAACGCCCGTCTGCCCCCATCTGTCTTCTGAACGCCAGTTCAGTGCTCTGAACGAGCGTTCACTTCTTGAATCCTCTCTGAACTAGCGTCCACGTACACTGAACGCCAGTTCAGTCCCTGAAAATTCCACTTTTCTTTTCTCTGCTCTTTTATCTTTCTACACTTCTAAATCCTCCAATCTTCTCTAAACTCGTTCTCATCAACCCTAAGGTTGATTTCTTCCTTTTCCTTTCTTCTGGTTTATGCAAACGAGAAGTAAGAAGGGACTTCTAATCTTCGATCCCGAGCCTGAACGATCTATTCTTAGAAGGAGGCTTTTCCCTGATTTGGACAAAATTGCAGATCAAGATCCTCCAATTCCAAATCCTGATCCCCAAGCTCAGTTAAATTTAATCCTTCAGCAGATGCAAGCTCTGCAGCAACAACAGAATCAACAAGCTGGCATAAATCAACAACTTCAACAATTTAGACAAAACCAGCTTAATCAATTGAACCAGGACCCCTACACCCCATATCTAAATCAAGATTTTCTCGAGGGGCATAGACCTATTCGTCCTCCCGACATGGGAGGAGTGAACTTTGATCTAAAGAACGGAGTAGTTGCTCTAGTTCAGAATAGCTCTTTCCATGGTACTGCTCAGGAAGATCCACACGACTTCTTATCCATATTCGTACAAATCTGTGAAGCAGGCCATTATCCTGGTGTTGATTCTGAGATAGTTAAGTTAAAGCTATTTCCTTTTGCTTTGAAAGGTGAGGCAAGTCGGTGGTTTAAATCGTTGGCACATCATTCTCTCCATACATGGAATGATGTCAAAAGAGCCTTCGCTCTTAAGTGGGTTTCACCAGGCAAGATTATGGAGATGAAACGGGAAATAGCTACGTTTGAGCAGTTGGAGGATGAGACTGTTGGCAAAGCTTGGGAGAGATTGAATCTCTTGATGAGGAAATGCCCCAATCACGGATATGACAGACATGAGTTGCTGGAACTGTTCTATAGAGGTGTCTCTCAACCTAATAGAGACTATCTTGACTCCACAGCTCATGGATCCTTCTTAGGGGGAGGCGATGAGACTGCCTATAGAGTGGCTGAGACCATCGCCAAGAACAATATGTGGTCGACTCCCAAGAAGACCAATGTTGTTAAGAAAGAAGGTACTTCAAGCAGTCCTGATACAAAGCTGTTGGTTGCTCAAATGGAATTGATAAGCAAGCAGCTGGCCAATCTTCAGACGCAGCCTTCTGATCTTGGAATGCAGGTAGGAACGGAGATGACGGAAGAAGTAAATCTAATGGATAATCAAAACCAACCCTTCCGAAACTTCAATCAAAGCCAAAACTACTCAGGATTTCAACGACAAAACTTCAATCAAGCCAAGTTACCACCTGGCCCTTCCAATTCGAATTCTTTTAACTCAAACTATCAAAGGACATCTCCTAACTCCCAAAGGCCTCAAGGAGGATGGAACCAAACTCAAAATCATACCACCTCATGTGTCCCTCAACACAAATTTGATGAGCTGGTAGACATGGTGAAGACTCTGTCTACTAGTGTGAAAGCTATTGAGAGACAAGTTGGTCAGATGGCAGACCAGCAAGCAAGCAGACCTCACGGTAAACTTCCAAGTTATACCGAGAGAAATCCGAAAGCTGATGTGAATGTTTGCACTGCCATTACACCTCAGTGGGAGTATGGACAAGAAGAGGAGTTGAATGAAGTAACGTTGAGAAGTGGTAAGAAGGCTGGACCCGGCAAGATGTCGGGAAACGAGTAGCCCCTCCTGACGCCATGAGTTCAGGAGGGGGAAATCAGAAACCACATGCCGAAGAAAGCAACGATGAGGAGCTTAGTGACAATTCTTCGGAGGACGAAAATAATTCTGATGATGAGGAAAGAAAGGAAAGTCAGAAAGCGGTACTCCTGACTAAGAAAAAGAAAGAAAAGTTCGTAAGATGGAAGGATAAGGAGGATGAGGCGATAAAGAATCAAGCTACAGGGAATGACAAAGCCCTTCCTTATCCCCCAAAAAGGAAAGAGAAAGCCCTCACTAATGACAAGCAGTATGATGGAGTGAGGAGGATGCTTAGAGACACTCAAGTTAGTATGCCCTTAGCCGAGGTATTAACTGAAATGCCTAAATGCTCTAAGTATCTTAAAGAATTCTGTGGGAGTAAGAAAAAGCTTCAGGGGATGGCTGAAGAAGTGCTACGTGAAGATTGCGTGATGGTTTCACAGAAAGTCGTTGTTAAGCGAGGTGACCCTGGCAGACCTTCAATCTCCTATGAGATCGAAGGCCATTTGTTCGAAAATGTCTTATGCGACTCAGGGGCCTCTATTAATGTGATGCCATTAAACGTATGCAAAAAGCTCGGGTTAGATAAAAGGATGCGGGAACGCCCGATTTCTCTTCAGATGGTAGATAAATCTAGCCGGACTGCAGCCGGTTGTGTAGCTAATGTTCTCCTTCAAGTTGAACATTTAGTCTTCCCTACCGACTGGGTTATTCTAGACTATCCACCTGATAGGGAGATGCCTCTAATTCTAGGCCGAACCTTTTTAGACACTTCTAACGCTCTCATCGACTTCTGCAAAGGACAGATTACTCTTAGAGTCGATGACACATCCGTTACCTTCACCCGAGGGACATATCCTGAAAGAGCCGTAATTGATGAAATATCGTTTGTTGAAGCAATTTACGAGGATGAAAAAGATGCCTACTCTGAAGAAGCAGAGGAGTTGACAGAGATAGGTGTTTTTGAAGTCATGGACATTGAAGATCCAGCTGACTGCGGACCATCTTCTAATTCATTTCAAGCCGTAGGCATTGACGAGTCATCTTCACTCGCTCACACTGAGCCTGTTAGTGAGTTAGAAGCATGGAGATGCCCAGCAACAAACGATGATCTCAAAGAACTGAGTCAGGAAGACTTCATCCCTGGTGAAGAAGAAGCTCTGATGGGTAGTTGGGACGAGGTAGACTTTTGGAGAGAAGCTACCCATTGGGAAGTAGATGATTGGGAAGAGCTGGCAGAAGAGCTTAAAGATGAAGAGTTAAGAAAAATGATCGATCACAAGAAAAAGGAAGCAAGTGTTGACCGGAGGATTCCGATGGATGATTTGATCCAGTACCTTTCTGGGGTTGAGCCTCGGGAAGATGAGTTATTCTTTAGTCAACCACTCCAAGCTCATAAAGAGAAAGGTGGCCCGTTAAAGTCTAGTATTGAGCAACCACCTACTGATTTAGAGCTCAAACCGCTTCCGAAACACCTTAAGTATATCTTTCTTAAGGATGGAGATAAATTGCCTTTGATCATTTCTTCGAAACTCGACCCTGAGCAAGAAGCACAGCTGATAGAAGTGCTTAAAAAGAATATCCTCGCGTTCGGATGGCAAGTGGGTGATATCCGAGGAATCAGCCCAGATGTATGCATGCATAAGATCCGGACGGAGGAGGGAGCTAAAAAGGTAAGACAACCTCAGCGAAGGCTGAATCCGCATATGCAGGAGGTTGTTAAGAAAGAAGTGATAAAGTGGCTTGACATGGGCATCATCTATGCAATCGCCGATAGCGAGTGGGTCAGCCCTACTCAAGTTGTGCCAAAGAAGGGCAGAATCACAGTCGAAAAGAATGAAAAAGGGGAGGAAGTTGCCTTACGACTCGTGACAGGCTATAGAGTCTGCATTGACTATCGTAGACTTAATGAGGTTACTGCCAAGGACCACTTTCCCCTACCCTTCATTGACCAGCTTATTGAACGACTGAGTGGTCATAAATATTATTGTTTCCTTGATGGATACTTCCAGATAGCCATTGATCCTAATGACCAAGAGAAGACAACTTTTACATGTCCATCTGGTACTTTTACGTTCCGCAGAATGCCATTCGGCCTATGCAACGCACCTGCGACTTTTCAACGGTGCATGTTAGCCATTTTTGATGGACTTGTGGAGCAATGCATGGAGGTCTTCATGGATGACTTCTCAGTCTACGGCGATAGCTTTGATGAAATCTTAAAGAATCTAGATATGGTACTCCAACGGTGTGTTGAGAAAAATCTGGTGCTTAACTGGGAAAAATGCCATTTTCTAGTAGGCGAAGGAATCGTTTTGGGACATAAGGTGTCCAATGCTGGTATTCAAGTTGATAAGGCTAAGGTCGAAGCCATTGAAAGGATGACGTACCCTAAGATAGTGAAAGAGGTACGAGGTTTTCTAGGTCATGTTGGCTTCTACAGGCGTTTCATTAAAGATTTTTCTACCATCGCCAAGCCTTTATCAAATCTTTTGAAAGATGATGTAGATTTCTTGTTCGATGCGAAGTGCAAAGAAGCTTTCAATTGTCTGAAAGACAAGCTTATCAGTGCCCCTATTTTAGTTGCACTTGACTGGACCAAGCCTTTCGAGTTGATGTGCGATGCCTCTAACTACGCCGTAGGCGCAGTTTTAGATCAAAGAGTTGATAAAAGGTTCAGGCCCATTTATTATGCGAGCCGCACCTTGAACCCGGCTCAATGCAATTATACCACAACTGAGAAGGAATTCTTAGCTGTTGTTTTTGCCATTGACAAGTTTAGAAGTTATCTTCTAGGGTCTCAAGTTGTTGTATGGACCGACCATGCAGCCTTGCGCTACCTTATGGACAAAGCGGATGCAAAACCAAGGTTACTTCGATGGATTCTGATTTTACAAGAGTTTGACCTTGTGATTAAAGATAAGAAAGGTAGTGAGAATATTGTGGCTGATCATTTATCTCGCTTAGTAAATGAGGGTGCAGAGAATCACAATGATATAGGCATTGATTTTCCGACCGAGCAATTGATGAAGCTTGAAACGGTTAGGCCGTGGTATGCTGACTACGTCAACTATTTAGCGAGTGGTCATTTAGAGGATATGACGTATCAGGAGAAGAAAAAGTTCTTTTCTGATCTTAAATATCTCGTATGGGAAGATCCTTATTTGTTCAGAGTCTGTAAAGACGGGTTGCTTCGACGGTGTGTTCCTGAGCATGATCAGTGGGATATCCTAGAACAATGCCATAGCGGTCCTACCGGAGGTCATTATGGAACACCAAAGACGGTTGCGAAGATCCTTCAAGCTGGATTCTACTGGCCGACTCTGTTTAAAGATGCAGAAGCCTTTTGTAAAGGTTGTGATAGGTGCCAGAGAACTGGACGGCAGAGTAGTAGGATGGAAATGCCACTTAAGCCCATTCTTGAATGCGAAGTTTTCGACGTGTGGGGCATTGATTTCATGGGACCCTTTCCATCGTCTTGTGGTAATAAATACATTCTCGTCTGTGTAGACTATGTTTCCAAGTGGGTTGAAGCCATAGCTACCCAAACTAATGATCATAAAGTCGTGAAGAAATTCTTGCAAAAGAATATCTTTACCAGATTCGGCTGTCCGAGAGCACTCATTAGTGATGAAGGTACCCATTTTTGCAATGCGCCGCTTGATAAAATCCTTGAAAAATATGGTCATGTCAAACACAAAGTTGGTACACCATATCATCCCCAAACCAGTGGCCAAGTCGAGGTAAGCAACCAAAGCTTGAAAAGAATTTTAGAGAAGACCGTGAACAATAATCGATCTAATTGGAGTCTTAAGTTGGATGACGCATTGTGGGCTTATCGTACTGCATTTAAAAACCCGATGGGCACGTCACCCTTCCAAATGGTCTATGGCAAAGCTTGTCATTTACCTGTCGAACTTGAACACAGAGCTTTCTGGGCAATTAAATTCTTAAATTTCGATAGCCAACTCTGTGGGGAGAAACGGTTGTTACAGTTGAACGAGCTCGACGAATTCAGACTCAGAGCATACGAGAATGCTAAGCTTAGCAAGGAAAGAACAAAGATACTCCATGACGCTAAGATCAAGGACCGAGAATTCAAAGTTGGTGAAATGACTTTACTCTATAATACTAGACTTCACCTGTTTCCGGGTAAACTCAAGTCTAGATGGTCTGGTCCCTTTGAGATTCTCGAGGTTAATCCAAGTGGAGTAATTACTTTGAACGGGTATGGTAATCAAGCTTTTAAAGTGAATGGACATCGACTTAAGAAATATTTTGGGCAACCAAAGGAAAAGCCTGAGACTCTTTATTTCCAAAGAAGAGATGAGAGTACAGATGTCCTGATTTGTGAAGAGATTCCATCTTATTTCTTTGAGTCAGATGATGACATTCCTACCCCTACCTGTGAGGAACCTTCTTCTGGGACTTCTGAGCATGTTAGCACACCTATGCCTGTCATCCGCAAGAACAAGAAGAAGAGAGTCAGTGTAGTTTGGAGAGAAAAGTCTAATGATCTTATAGCACACTTGACTTGTTGTTGTGGTGAAAATCATTTCCGGCCCAATACTTCTGATTCCGATGCTGAGGTGGCGGCTGTTAAACCAAAGTGGCCCGATCCGGGTTGATCTTTTGAAATCCGTGTCAAGCTATTGACATTAAAAGAGCGCTCCTAGGAGGCAACCTAGTTTTCTTTGTTCGTTTTCTTTTCTTAGGTTGTTTTGTTTTATTGTTTTGGAAATAATACTTTAGTTGATTTTGTGTTGATGGTTATTCCTCCTACATTCATTGTAAGTGTTTTGTGTTATGTGTTGCTCATGTACCCCGTGTACCCCGAGATTATATGGTATGTCGAGTGTGGCAGATACTTTTGAGCAGGTTCGCAAGCTTTTATATCCAATGTTGTCTATTCGAGTTGTCGCGGTACATTAATGCTCCGGCCTGACCTCTGCCCACTTTCATCCGACAACCACTGTTGAAACCAGCTAAGTATTCTTTTCTTTTATTCTGCACATTCTGAGGACATAATGTGATTTAAGTGTGGGGGGGTAAATTGGGTATGTTTTCATGCTATATCCTTTGAAATATGAGTGAATGTTAAATTTCCACGAAATTTTAATTTTTTGTGAATCTCGAGCATATGGTTGAAACTAAATGCTTGCTAGTTGTAGTTTTCTAACGATGATAGTATGTGACTTAGTGAGATAATTATAGCATGTCTTTACTTTCATGGAGCTAGTATTCATTTTTTTTTTCACATTCACGAGAGCCTTTGATTTTGAAGCAAGTCTTTTTGAACTATATCCTTTCATTGTTTTAGTGATTTATCTTAGGAAGGTCAGTATAGTAACACCTTAGTTAGACCGGGTGCTGTGAATATCATTAAGTTCGAATGTGATAAGTGAGATGTAACTTATGTCTTGAAGAAAAGAATGAATAAGCAATCATAATAAATACGTTTGTCAGAAGCTGGTCGATGATTTGAGTGCGGTAGGGTATACCACGTATGTCCTATACCACTATGATGACCAGAAGCCCACGACAGTCAGGAGAAGCTACCTTATGATTTGAGTAAGGTAGGGTGTTATCACGAAATGTCCTACTCTACTATGACGGGTAAGAGCTCATTCTGATATGCGTCAAATTTGGAAATTTTGGAAATGATGAGTAAAAATAAAGTGAAGTCTTCGTTATCATGGATCTTATACCCAGTAGAACCGCATGATATGCTGTAGGGATTATCCTACTGAGTGCGTGGGAAGGCTTTGAGTGGAGCTATTACTGCCTATATCTAGGATAGTCATTGGATCTTTGAGAGGATATTTCTTTGGAAGGCTTGTTAAATTTGAAAAGGGCTTGTCACACATACACTGAATCTATCTCTGTGATGGTATTGTTTGCTATAGTTGTTGTATCTTTTGTTACGTGAGTTAGAGATCTATGTGGATTACATGAAAGTTGAGCTATAGTTTTGATTGTTTTGTCCGAGGACGTACAAAAAGTTAAGTGTGGGGGTGTTGTTAAGGCCATATTTATATGATTATTAAGGGTATATTTCGTTAGTATTTTCCCCACATTTGCATATTTACATGAGAATTAAGGGTTTAAGTGCAATTATTTAGTAAGGATGATTTTAATATGGTTATTTGCAAAATTGATTATTTTATGTGTTAAATTAATGGAATTATTATTATTTGAGTTTTATTACATTTTGCAATGTTTATTTATCCTTTAGGAGGCTGAATTTCGAGTGCATAAAGAGGATAAATGAAGCTCAAGTCGAATTATTCAAGATAGAGTTGGAATTGGCTTGAAGAAAATAGATAAAGATGAAGAGATCCGATCCTAAGCATTCCAGACGAGCGTCCATGCAGCGTTCAATGTGGACGGGCGTCTGGTAATTCGGACGAGCGTCCAGAGAAGAAAAGTTGAACAGAGAGTTTGGACGGAATCTGAACGAGCGTCTTAATAGCGTCTAAGGCATCTTGAACGGGCGTCCACATAAGTGAACGAGCGTCCGCCGCCGACCTAAGGCTAACCGACTTAGAACTCTATAAATACAGCAGCAGCCCCAACCCTAATTTGATACTTTTTACACATCATTGAGATCGCACTTTCACACAAAAAAAGCTGCGGCCAGAACCCTAATTCCATAGAGATGAATTTCTCCAATCCAACAATCATATTCAACATGATTGTTGGCTAGAAACCTTGCAGTGAGTCGACGGAGGAAGCCCTTCATCAACACAACCAACTAGAGGAGTTCGATACTTGATGTTTAGTGAGTTTATTTCATAGTTTTTCATTACTTTGAATCTGTTTTGTATTGTTTAAGTTTTGTTGAATTAAGATTTGATGAAACGATCTAGGTTTATTTTATGCTTGAATGATTATATGAAAGTATATTATTTGAGTTCTATTTTGTTCAAAGTAATGCAATTATTCATGTTATAAGAGATTAGGCATGGTTAGTTGAGTAAGAGCTTGGAAACAATCTCGTGATTTCGTTTTGATTGCATGTTTAGTTTGTTTGAAAGGATAAACGAAACCTTAGAAATTTGATTGAAGATATTTGATTGAATTCGTGAAAAAAATCACTACTAAAAACTATGTCTTTTTAATCACCGTCTAGTTGGATTGTTGGTTGATGGGTGGAATCTAGTCGCCTTGCTGTGTTTTCCTTTTATTGTCTGAATCAAATCGCTTAGATTAAGTTTAGCTTAAGTTCTAGTTTTATAAACCCTAGTTTCCTGCTGTTTTCCTGCACTTTTCTGCTTCAGTTCGTAGTTAGACGCTCGTCCGCAATAGCAGACGCTCGTCCATTAGATTTAGTTTCCAGACGCTCGTTCATCAAAGTGAACGTTCGTCCGTCTTTCTGTTTTCGTATTTTCTGCCTGTTTTTATTCCTGTTTTAGTTTTAATTCTTAGGTTTAGGTTTTAGTTTAGTTTCGACCGTAGTTTAGTTAATAATTATGACATAATCGATATAGATTTATACTTGAATCCGATAAACATTCCACTCCCTTAGGACGACCCGTTAACATCCTATACTACGATCCTTATACTTGGGGTGTTTCGGTTATAAATTGTAAAACTCGTTTTTACCGAACAGTGACACACACTAAGTTATATGGCTACATATGATACGACTTAGGGTTTTCAGTAGTGTATACTTACAAGCACGAAGCAAGTAATAAGAAGATAATAAATCTGTCATTTATTAATTCTAAAAACAATTACTTAAATTGTCTTTCGAGCGCTACTTCCAACAATCTCCCACTTGCCCGTAAGGACAAGCAACAATTATCTTTCGGGCACACTATATGTAACAGTTGGAACATCAACTCAAAACACTAGGAGGTCCAACATGATCAAGTCCATCCCTACATATCTCAGTGATTATGTGTACACTAATCCTACACACAGAACATCACCACACTCATTAGATCATGTTATTTCCTATGCTAATGTATCTCCACATTATCAGGAACTTATAAGTAGCATCAACAAAGAAATTGAACCAGTTTCATACAAAGTATCTGCTCAAAATCCTGACTGGCAAAAGGCAATGCAAAAGGAGCTCCAAGCCCTAAATCAAACTAACACCTGGTCTTTAGTTCCTTTACCAAAGGGCATCAAACCAATAGGGTGTAAGTGGGTGTATAGGATCAAAAGAAAGTCTGATGGAAGCATTGAAAGGTACAAAGCAAGGCTTGTGGCAAAGGGCTTTACACAGACAGAGGGCATTGATTTCTTGGAGACTTTCTCATCAGTGGCCAAACATACCACAATCAGGTTGTTTTTGGAATTTGCAGCACTTAGAGGATGGAATTTACATCAAATGGATGTAAATAATGCATTCTTTCATGGTGACTAGGATGAAGATGTTTATATGAAGCCTCCAGAAGGCATGAATACCAATGGCATGGTATGCAAGTTGAATAGATCACTTTATGGCCTTAGACAAGCAAGTAGACAGTGGAATGCAAAGCTGACACAAAAGCTTCTGGAACATGGCTACAAACAATCTCAGAGTGATTATAGCCTTTTCACCAAAGGCAAGGGCTCAGACTTCATAGCACTTTTAGTATATGTTGATGATATTATAGTTGGCAGTCTGAATATGCAAGCTATACAACAGTTAAAAGACTTGCTTCACAATGCATTCACAATCAAGGATCTGGGAGAACTCAAATACTTTTTAGGGTTTGAAATGGCAAGGTCTAAATCTGGAATTGTGATCAATCAAAGAAAATACTGTTTGGATTTGCTGAGAGAATTTGGATTTCTGTAATGTAAGCCTGCCTCCACACCTATAGAACCTACACAAAATCTAACAGAAGTGCAGGCTCCTTTACTGCCCTCCAACACTGAATATAGAAGCCTAGTAGGGAAACTACTATATCTTGGCAACACTAGACCTGATATAGCATTTGCTACACAACAACTCAGTCAGTTATTGGACAAGCCAAATGAAGCTCACATGAAAGCATCACATAGACTCTTATGATTCCTAAAATCAGCACCTGGTAAAGGGATCTTCTTTCCTAGTGAAAGGCCTTTCACACTCAAGGCTTTCTGTGATTCTAATTGGGTAGCCTGTACCAAAACCAGAAGATCAGTCACAGGCATGTTGGTTTATCTAGGAAGAGCACTGATATCTTGGAAATCAAAGAAGCAATTCAAGAAGTTCAAGTGAAGCTGAGTATAGGGCCATGGCACTCACTGCTTGTGAAATCCAATGGCTCCTATATCTACTCAAAGACTTTTAAATCAACTACACAACCCATGTTCCTCTATACTGTGACAATTTTAGTGCTTTACTTATAGTAGAAAATCCGGTCTTTCATGAAAGGACAAAGCATATAGACATTGACTGTCATTTTGTAAGGGAAAAATATCAAGCCAAGGTCCTAAAACCTCTACCAATTCACACTAATCATCAGCCAGCTGATATACTTACCAAACCTGTCAACAAACAAGTTCTTACAACACTGCTTCAAGTATTCTCTTTCAAAGATATATATGCAGTCTAAAACAACACAAGAGGATTGGAATTTTGCAAGCTGTTCTTGGTGCAACACCATTCCAGCTTGAGGGGGGGTGTTCAAGCTCAAAACAACACAAGAGGATTGGAATTTTGTCACAAGGTTAATTAAGAAGTTTGTTACAACCGCCACAAGTTAGTTGCATCAAGTTGGAGCTTCTACACTTATATAAAGTGTGATTAGGATAGTCATTAGTGATTAGAAAGCTGAATCATCTTTCCAAGTTCATTGTAATCAAGATTAAGTTGGTTTTAATTTTCCCGCCTTTTTCTGGATTCAAATTCTATGAAGATGAACTTCATCTTCTTCATCTTTTTCTGTAAATGCTGATTCGGTTTTAGTTTCAAACTTGAAATTCAACAGGGCATGAGTCCCATTGAACATAGGTACATTTCTACATAGATACAGACGTGGATCTAGAAAATAGGAAAACCGGGGTATGGGGATAAAAATTACTACATCCGTTCCATAATATAAATCATCTCACACTTTTAGTTTTGTCCCACAATATAAGTCACTCTACATTACCAATGCAACATTTATTATTATTATTCTCTTTATCTTACCTCTAATTTATTATCAATTCAACAACTTTTCATTACTTAAAAACTATCACATTAATAATAGTTAATGGACATTTTAGACATTAACTTTCAAATTTATGATATTCAACCACTTTCTTAATATGTGTGAAAAACTCTATGATGACTTATATGTGTGAAAAACTCTAAGAGGTAGTATATATGAACGTTTTTAACGATAAAAGCATAGACCCTAAAAAAAACATTAAAAGTGTATGTTCTATATTATATAAAATAAAATAAAAAAATCTTCAGAGCACATACATGTACGTCCCTCAACATGTAGATCCGCCGGTGCAGGCCTCCTTTTCGTTTTGTTTGTTCCTCTTTCATTCCTGTTTTTTTGTGTGGTCCTTTTTCCTCCTCCTTTCTCACAGCTCGGGAGTCCTATCTCCTTCTTCGATGGTTTCGTCGGTTTTCTCGCCGGAAATTGGGCTCCCTTGTTTTGATATAGATCGGCAACGTTCTGATTAGGGAACTTTTTCTGGCACTGATTCGTTGATTAGCCGAATTTTGGCCGGAGATGGTGCTTTAAAGTGGTATCAGCGGCTTGCAATTTCCGGCAGTGGCTTCAGGATAAGGGCGGCCCTGCATGTCGATGGGTGTTTATCCGTTATTCCCTTTGCATGTTCAGATCTGTCATTCCCTCCCCTCCTTGTTCTGGCGAAGGCATCGGTTTTGATTGCTGGATTTGCAGACTTATTCTCTGCTCTTCTTATTTTTATGGTATGCAGGTCGAAATTTGGAAGCAATTTCTGGCAGTTTGTGTTGTTGGATGGGGATTTGGGGCGGCTGTTATCTTTGTATATCTGTAGTTTTTTTCGTTTGTTTGTTTATGTTGTTTGGATCGGGTCGGTGGTAATAGTCGGATTCTCCGGTTTTTTAGTTTTTAGCTTTATTTAAGTATGACAAGAACAAGATTGTCTATCGTATTAACTTACCAAATCAAATCCTCTATGATGAGGTGGAATTTGGTCGGCATGGTTTCTCCATGTCTTTTATTTTACATTGCTTATGGTAGTGGTCCAGCTTTAGGCTGGTGATGATCCGGAGTTATTTCGGCTTTTTCCGGCGTTGGTCCGATTGTAAATTCTTTGTTTATTTAATGAAAATTTTCATTTTAGATAAAAAAAATGAATAAAACATTTCCTTTAAGAAAATGAATAAAACATATAGAAAATAAGAATAATAACAAGACCGGAACATCAATTCATATAATATAATGCAAGCGCGTGTAATTGTGAGCTTTTGATTTGTTAACATGACCATGCATCATTGAACATACTAAAATATAAGTCATCACATACATCCGTCCTAAAAAATAAGTCATCACATAAATTAAAAAAGTAGTTGAATGTCATAAATTTAAAGGTTAAAAGTCTAAAATACTCATTGACTATCATGAATGCAATAGTTGTTAAGTAATAAAAAGTTGTTGCATTGATAATACATTGAAGGTAAGATAGAAAAATGAGCAATAAATATTGCATTGGTGGTGTAGAACGATTTATATTGTAAGATAAATAAAAGAACATATGACGACTTATATTCTGGGACGTAGATAGTATATATATCTACCTATATATTAAAAGGAAGTTAAAAAACCGGAGGTGTGGCCACGTATATCAATTTGGTACATTATGGGTTTGCCACATACCAAGTTTGTCAAAGCAACCTTCCTACAGTAATAATATACGATCGTTCTGGGAAAAAAAAAGCAACCTTCCTACCAAATTATTTGCGTTCTCATTTGTTAAAGAAAACAAAATAAAATAAAATAAAGCTGTATGGAATGGTTGACACGTATGCTTTTAATTGCTGGACTTGGGGGAGGGGGAGGGGGAGGGGCGATTAATGCAGACTCTTTTTTTGCCGTTTCATTACAATAACAAAAACCTGTTTTTGCTCCTGAGGTTCTCGTTCAAAGGGAAGAAAAGAAAAGAAAAAGTTGCAGGCCGCCACTTTGAATACCGGAAATTGGAGCGGCGTCCCATTACCCGCCGGTTCTTCTCTTCATCTTCTGATAATTGAGTGTGTCTGGTGGTCAATACAGATGCATCTGTCAATTCTAACGGTCATTCGAAAGCTGTCAATGAAGATGTGTAATTTTCTTCTCAATAATGCCGCATGAAAGGGTTTTGGAGTCATCGTGATGTCATTGTTCAGAGGAGGAGGAGAATAAATTGTTGGTCTGCATGATTTACCGGATAAAAGAGATGGGGTACTGCATTTTTACTGTGTAATAGCATAGAAAGCAATTTTCCTATGGGTTAGACCTAAATAGGTAGGTTTCATTACTAATTTTCACTCTATTATCTGTTAGGTTTCAATAATTTAGTCTGATAGTCTTTAGAACAAATTTACAGATCTAAACTCACCTTAAATACCCCTTAGTTGTACAAGATTCCTCACAAATTCACTTTATCTTCAGATAAACATTTTCATTTAGTTTCATATCATCTTGCCTTTTCTGTTGTGGAGGAAAATTTGCGCCATTACGGTACACACTTTTCTTGCTCTTCTTTTACAATTTCCTTTCATTTATCGATAAACCACTGTTTCTTTTTTATTGTTTTTAATATTTTAATTTCCGGCATGCGTTACTTCAACAGCGATGGTACATGTCGTGTTTTTAGCGAAGAAGAGTGTGCTAAAGAGAACGTCTACATTCAGGTGACTTTTTTGTTGTTGTTGTTGTTGTTGTTGCTTTGTTTATGTTTGGTTGAATCAATGAAGTAACTGTGTGATCCCTAGAAACCAGAAAATTTATGCTGTGATTTTCGATGTTGTAGAAATGGGAGAGGGAGAGGCAAGACTCAGGAGAAACAAAAGCAGAAAGCAGATAAGGAGAAAGCTGAGCACGACAAATCTGAGAAGGTATCTTTGGTTATGCTCCATTTTTTAGCTCCATGTTTTGGTCTGTGTTATTGTTGATTTATTCTGTCTATTGATCCCTCTCTTGGTATGAGGGTGGGTTTTTTTACCAGAGTCTGTTTATTTGTTTGATCATTCCATTGTTACTTCAAGTTCAAGTTGTTTGTTGTTGTTTTGCGTTTTTTACATGTAGCAATTCATTGTCAAGTATAATTCACAACTAACTGGGAAAGAATAATGCCAGACACATTTGGTTTTATGTTATTTAAGATTGGCTACTTTGGTTCATGTTTTGGTTTGGCCCCTCATGTATAAAAGATTCAATTTCGATTAGAATAGCATAGTTGGAATATAAGTAGATGCTAGCTAAAACAATTCCTTGAAAAGTGTGGCTTTATTAATTTTTTTGGGTGGTGAATTGATTCTTCTCCTTGATTGCATTTGTCAACTGGCTGAAACCTGTAGTTTGCAGCACCTGATTAGCTCTTTTTTCAAGGTCTTGTTCTTCAATGTATTTGGGGGTGGGAGAATTTTCTTTCACTCAACTGTTTCGATTTATGAAATTAATGACTCAAATGCTTGTGAGCTAAAAAGGAGAACATATATTATTACATTATTATTGTTTCAGTCTAATCTCTCTATTACATTATTATTATCACTACCCTGGATGCCAATTACTACTACCAAACCACTGTCATTTGTAAAATTTTCTATTCCCTACCAGATGTTGGAGTAGTATCCGAACAAACTATGGAAACCATGCCGTCGGATTCTGATCTGGTATGGACCGGAAAAGTGTATTACACGACGATCTGCTGCAGAGATCCATTGTTTCATTGTCTGATTTTTAAGCCCCTGGTGTACATACGTTGTTTCCAGGTAAAACGCATATTTCACCTTTTATGCTCTTAAATTGGTTCACATTTCATAATATTTTTCAGGCATTAGTGTTGTTTGCGCTGTTTTTTGTTCAGTATCGTAGAAGCGACAACGGTGGACTTTGAAGGATTGCTTTAAGCTATTCTAACCATGATTGTTCAACGGTAGTCTATTCATGTTATTTTCGTAGGATTTAGGGCTGGAAGTGAATAATATCTTTCCTTTGTAGCTGATAGATACCATAGGAAAAGTATTTTACTTTGATGTGTCTTTAATATAAAGACATGAATTATTATTTTTTGTTAGCAAAAACCTAAGGCGCCCTCATTGATACAAGAGATCAACCTATGACATGTGATTTATTTCATGAATGTACTGAGTATTTCTTAAGGCTCTGGATATCTATCGAACGCATTGATTCCCGACAATGTATGCTACTATACACAACTTTTTAAATATGTGTTTATTCAGTTCTTTTCAACTAGCGTATTCTTAAGATTGAAGTCATTTTAGAAGAAAGTCAAGGATGGAATGAAGGTAGATATAAAGATGTGGAGTTCTACAACAGGGACAATTTTGTTTTAAGGTTCACTTGGTTATGTATTGCTTTTGACATTTTTACATGTTTTGTAGGATATGAAGCACGAAATCTGAGGTACTCATCTGTTCAAACCACTTACGCAAATACTTGTTTGAGAAATAGTTACAAATATATGGTCACTTTTGGTGGACGTGTTGGCTTATTTATAATTGCCATTTGCTTGCATTTTTTTTTTACATTTCCCTTATTGTGGAGCTTATTCATAGTTTCAAATCTAATATTGTTTGAAGAAATCTTGCTGACAAAGTTGCAGCTGCTGGATTTTATGTGGTGGTGCCTGATTTCTTATATGGTGATCCGTATGATCCTTCAATTGTAGTGAAGCCTATTCCTGTATGGATAAAATCACACGACACATTTGGTTTTGTTTTTAATCTTGTTATCAGTGCATGCCAATCATAGGAATGGAATCACATATATAATGTGTACAAGAATACTTAATACAACATTTTTACATTTTGTTCATCGGGATAAAGGGTTTGAAGATGCACAACTGGTATTTTCAGGTTTAGTAAGCAAAGGCTTTTCTACAATCGGAGCTGCTGGATTCTGTTGGGGCGGTAACTAACTGTTTAATTGATCCTGTTTTTTTTTCCCCCGAGTATACAAATTAATGCCCTTTTCATATTAATTAATGTTTCAGATCCAAACATGTTCCTTATTTTCATTTTCCTTTGTGATCATTCCGTTTCTGCTTGCTATCTGGTGGTCAATTAATTTTGTTTTATATTGTTATTTTGGTTTTCTTATGTTCTGTTCTTTCATGATTCTTGGGAGGCGATTTGGATTTGGATAATGCTTTGTTTCTTCTACTTTAAGCTGGTTTTGGAATTACAAATGTTCTCTTGGTGTTGTGACTTTTTTTTCATGATCACACTATCCTTGCCCTGCAATATAATATTGGTGTTGTGTGGTGCTTTGTTCTCTCTTTCAGGAATGAAGTGGTTATATGCTACTGCAATCATGTTAAGCTGTGAAGGTTTGATTGGGGTCATGGAGATAAAGTGAGCAACAGGGCCTCATTTTGCTGCCCCGCCAAGCTTTGTTGCTGTTGATGTTTATGCACAAGACAATCTTGAAGTACTGCTGTTGTTGTTGACGATTGCTAAGAGGAGTTGTGTTATTTTTTTCCCTCAGTATTATATTGTGATGTGTTGGCTTTGGTCTGATCTCTGCTGCATTAGATAGCTACCACAACCTATCTATGTTAAATTTAACAGCTACATATTCCACATCTACTAATCTTTTGGGTATAACACTTCAATGGGCAGCCGTGCCTTGCACGGCTTTCATAGCCCTAGTATTACTATAAAGGAAGGAATTGGCAGGATGCGAACCTGAATTAATTATGGCTTAGAAAAAATCAATCGAGTTGTAAAACGGACTGGTGATCCATTCATCTAATGATCTGCATTTAATTTGTGAACAGTTGGGGCCGATTGCAAGAAAACTCAGGAACTATATATTATATGAATTGGTGTTTGAATCTTCAATGGAAATTGCAGGAGACTTTGCTGCAAATGAAATGTTAAAAAGAAAAGGAGTGGACAAGATCGATGTAGCTGTTTGAGAAATGAGGATCTATAAATGGAGGCTCTTAAGTTGGGAAATAAATTATTGTGTGGAGATAGATTTTGTGGTGAAGTGACGTGTGAAACGATCAGAACTACACAGTTTAAATACAAATAAAATTGTGTGGTGGTAGTGTCTCCATACGGTGTCTCTACACGTGTGGAGACACCACACAATAATTTCCAATGAAGACTATCTATGGTAGGCTGGTAGCTCGTGCTCTATTTAAACATTAGATTTTCTTTATTTGAAATGAAATGTATCTGAATTTTTATTACAACAATATTTATGACTTTACAAAACAATAAATGTATTTCTTACGTATATGTAGAGTAACAATTATTAAATTAGTATTTTACGGATAAAAATATAGTATGTTATAATAGAGAAATATAATGAATTGCATTGATTGATAATATTGATTGAACATTACAATATTTATAGCATAATTAATGATATGTAGAAGTTTATTTAAACCAAATAATTTATCCTGACGAATCTATCATAATTCCAATTCAAATAACATTATTTATTGACTCAATATTGTCATTATCTCTAACATGTTATGCATTTGTGTTTTTTCATTAATTGATCTAAAATATTCGGTAAAATTCAATGTGGATGCTGTAGTGAAAGGGTCTGAGGTAGCAATTGGAGACCTAGTCAGAAATAACTCGGGTAACATTCTCTACAGCTTATCTCAAAAGCTCGTCGGAGGTTTTGATGTCGTCCTAGTTGAAGCCTTAGCGATTCACCAAGTTATGGTCCTTGCAATCAAATGGGGCTACTTCGACGTCATATTCGAGGGTGATTCGTAGACGGTCCACAAATAACTTTTGTCACAGGATGAGGATTTATCTCACTTAGGCTCTATTATCAATGATTGTAAAGTTCTTATTCCTTCTTTTGTAAATTTTTATTCCTCCTTTGTCAATATAGAGGGCAACCTCTCAACCTATCTTCTGGCAAATGAAGGCTTATCTCTTGTCAGGCTCAAACATTAGGGCACGAGACCACCTTCCAATGTTCTTATGGCAGACTCTGCTGATTTGAATCAATAAAAAATTCTCTTTTCCCTTAAAAAAAAAAAAACCAAACATTTGTATTATCAAATCCAAAGGCTTAAGAATATATTTGATGAAATAAGGTATAAAACAATATGCCTTCCTATTGATATTTACTAGGATTGTAACATATATATAATACTTTGAATCATACTAGAGTAGTAGTATTTTTTTTTTTATCCATCGATCATAAGTGATTATGTCTTTTGAAAAACAATTCACTTCTCCTAAAAAAGAATTTAAAAAAAATAAAAAAGGGTTCACTATTAGGGCTCCGTATTTGTATAATATTCAGTTGTATCGTTTAGTTGGCAACTATTGGCCGGTTTAGATAAGATAATTAAATGCTTCGACTGTCATCGTGACATTGTCTAGTGGTAAAGCGCATGAGTTCTTTAAAAGGACAGCTGAACCTTAAGCTAGAGTGTAGAAATTCGAATCCCGTAAAAGAGACTTTTTCCAGTTTTTTGTATGACTCTAAATCACTAGGTTACATTGGTTACGTGATTAACACATCCACTCATCTCTTGGGACATGGAAGTGGAGACCCTAATGGTTAGGGTTTTACCATATTAAATGCTTTGACCCTTAAGTTGGGGAGGTTCTTGGATACTTACTCCACATAGAATGAAGTGATTTGTGGATTGATCGGAGCCACATAATTTACTTTCCGGTCAACCCATAGTTCACTTCACCGTAAATTCACTCACCGCCCAAGAATTTCCACTTTAAGTTGAGGTAGTCAACATTTGTGGCCCTTTTCATTATTGTCCTTCTAACATTGTGGACATTCAACTTATAATTTGTATGTAACATTTTGATCACTTGTTTATTCAATTAGTATGCATTCTCATGATTTAACACCAGGCAAGAAGAGCATATTTGGGCTTTCCATGGGTACTCCGCTCTTATAATGACAGTTTCAGGTTCACCTGTATTTGGATCCAGTTCTAATTTAAACTCTTCTAGTAATTCCGTCTTAGCTTCAATTTCAACCCACTTGGTAGCTCGCACCGACCCATCATTTAAAATGATAGAATATGTCACTTTGGTCATATTTTTAATAGATTATAAATAAATAAAAAGTTGTTTCAAGTCGGGTCAGTCGATTAAGCTTCGGTAGATGAAGGTCGAAGATGGTAGAAGAAGGTGGTTGAAGAAGTTGAATAATGAAAAAAAAATTGAAGTCTTTATGAGATTTGTATGAATTAAAAAGTCTCACATCATAATGATAATGTTAAGCGTTTGCAATGAGTTTTCCCAAAGTCCTTCGAGGCTAAGTTACATATACATACAACTTGCAGGTCAACTCCTTCAATATTTGCTTAATTTACATGTTCACGAATCACGAGATGTGCAGGGCGTCATATTTATTACTCCCCCATCCCAATTTGTTTAGATTAGAACTATTGAAATTTAAGAAAACATCATTTATTATATTGTCTGGTCATTAAAAACACGATTAAATTACAATTACATCCCTATTATATTGTCTTTACGTTTTTCAATAAATGTTGATATATGAGTATTTCAGACAATTAAGAAACAATTTTAAATTTAAATATTAATAATGAGACTTATTTTGGAACATCTATAAAAGAAATATTTTCCAAATAAATTGAGACGGAGGGACTAATAATTTAAAATACCTTTCGCTTGATTAAAAATGACATTCACTTCTCAAAACAAAAAAAAAAACAAGAGATTCATATTAGCAAGGTTATACCAAGTGGCATAAATTAGAGCCTCTCATTTTTACTCTCTCTCACATAATACACTTTTATCGTGTGTGAGAGATTAGAAATGAGTGGTTATAATGTATGCCACTTGGTAAAACCTTCATACAACGGTTGTATTTTAAAATTTCACTTCATATTATGCCATTAACTTTTGTTTTTTCGTGATGATTTTGGGGTGAATTATCATAATGTCCATTTATATTAAATGATTGCTACTTGTTTTTTTTAATGTTTTTTTTTTTAATTTTTATATTGCATATTTCTTAGTTATTCTCAACTTGCTTATGAAAATGATTTTAAATTGAGTTTTATTTAGATAAGATAAAATGATGCATATCTGACAAGAGAATTTAGTGCAAGTTGTAGCTTCAATAAGCTACAAGAGATTCCTTTTGACATTGCTAAATGGTTAAATCTTAACCATGAAGATCTCTACTCTTCCTGTCCTACGAGATTGATAGAGATGTTAATTAGGTAACTAAAAAAGTGACTCAGAGTCATACGCTTGCTATTATAACAAAAAACAGAAAGAAATTCCCTTTTATTGGGTTTTCAGCCTCCACACTTCAGCTTAAGGTTCAGCTGCTCTTCTAAAGCACTCAAGCCTTTCACAATTAGCTCATGTACCTTGTCTCCATTGATAAAGAACCTAAATTGTGTAGTCAAACCAAATTGTATTCCATAAATTTTTTGATGTAAATTTTATTTTTTGTCAAAGCAAACAACGTGGGGTACTTTTTGGATGAATAGTCTTTAAGTATCATAGAGTAAAACAAGTTTTGTGTGTGAAATAAGAAAATATAATTCATATTTTTGTACAAATGACAATATCACTCCTTCTTTGCAAAGTACATATAAAAATCACATACATTAGGGATTTGTGGGCTAAATTACAATTTCCGTCCTGTTACTTGACTCGTTTTGCAATTTTGGTCATGGTTTTTCTCCGACGACAATTTCAGTCCCGTAAGTGCTTTTTTTTTTGCAAAAATAGTCCTGAAGGCCGGAAAATTCTGTTTGTACACATTTTCCGGCAAAAAAATGTCATGTCATCCCAAATTGACACGTCAGCACAAATTGCCACATCAGGATTTTTTTGTAAATAATAAAATGTCGCTAATGGGGGGATTCAAATCTGCAACCTAAGGCTAAAAATCTAGACACTTCTCCACCCAAGCTATAACCACATATGTGTTCTAAAGCACAACATATCTTTTAAGGACATGTTAAGTATAAAAATATTATAGAGAATCTAATAATGCGTATAGGATCTCCAATCTTGAAGAAGAAATTGAGAAAACGAAGCAGGGGAACTTATCTGTCACTAATTATTACACAAAATTGAAATATCTATGGGATCAATACCTAGTTCTGAAGCCCATTCCTCCATGTGTTTGTCCAGCTTTGCAATTATTAGAGAGTATTACAGCAATGCGTATACTACAAGATTTGTCAAGGGCTTGAATGGCAACTTTGAAAATGTGAAATCACAAGTGTTAATGACCCTGCCTCTTCCTTACATCAAGACTGCTTTTGTTATGGCACTAAACCATGAGCAACAACTCAATTACAATAGGTACAGATTCTGCAATTCTTGCTGCTAGTAATGATCAGATTGTAGAGACAGATTGCAATCAAGTTATTGGAAATTTCAGGCCTACAATTCAAGGTAGAGGGCAAGGTAGAGGATCTGGAGGTGGAAGAGGTTTCCAGGCTAACGACAAGAAATCTTATTGCACTTATTGTGGTAAGAAAGGCCATACAATTGATAAATTCTACAGAAAATATGGTTTTCCACCAAATTTTAAGGGATATGGTAGAGGCTCAGGAGCATCTATGGAAAACAATGTAGCATACAATGAAGATCTTGACGAATCAGGTGCCTGTGCTGTTCCAAATCAAGATCAGAATCCTGGAGATGCAATCACCAAGTCTCAGTATTGCTGTCTTTGATCCAGAATCTGCAGCCACAGAATAGTCAATGCAATGCAGTGGTGATGGCTGCATGAAGTAGTTCTCAAGGGCAAGGTATCAAAGATAGTTTAGTCCACTGGATCATAGATTCAGGGGCTACTGATCACATTACCTTTTCTTTAAAATGCATGTTCAATATACAAGTGGCTAACAATTTATTTTTCAAGTTGCCAAATGGATCATCAGCAAGAGTTACACACTGGTGATGTTAGGATTAACACTGGTATCACATTATACAATGTGTTTTGCATACCTTCCTTCAGTTATAACTTAGTTTCTGTTAGGAAACTATCATCAGACAACAAATTATCTGTTGTTTTTTGTGCTAATATGTGTCTTATGCAGGAACTAACAACTATGAAGAAGATTAGTTCAGCTAAACTTCAAAGTGGACTTTACATACTTGAAGCATTAGACACAAAGACTTTATTAGTTGATACTTGCTCGGCTTCTGGTTTTATTCAACCTGTTGTTTGTAACTCTTGTTCTTTAAATAATGCTGATTCGTGGCATTATAGATTAGGACATCCCTCCACTAAGACGTTGAAGGCTTTGAATGTTAGGAAATCTACGCGGGAACGCAGCGAAAATATAAAATTTGATTTCCTTTTACCCAAGATCGACTTCGTTTAAGCAATAAACAAATAAGTAATAGACGGTGGTTACCTTGGTTGATCTATAAGATCGACGCTTTGACCGTCAAATGAGAGTAGTTCTGCATAGAGCCGCCCAAGTGTTCGGCCTCTACCACTAGTCCACACGAACAGCTCGCCGGAATCCCATCATGGATTGCTATTGGAAAACTCCGGTTGCTAGACCGGCCTTTTTCCCCTCTCTCCAACTCTCTATAGGATGCTCTCTATTTTACACAAGAACTATTAGTTCTTGGAATTATGATGTACAAAAGAGCTTGACACCCACCTCTTATTTATAGTAGAAGGTGGCGCCTCCAATAGAGTGGAAAAGAAGAAAACCTTTTCCCAATAAAATAAGGAAAATACAATTGATTGATTTATCTCATTTATTATAATATCTCATATTAAATAAATCTAGGATATTGTCAATATCTTATATTGAATATTCCAAGATATTGTCAATATCTAATATTGACTATCTTTTATTTTATTACCATAAATCAATTTACACATGTGTATATATCACATATATATTTTACACAAATAAATCTATACATATTATATATCCATACTACACTAGTGCGCATGCATCACATATGCACACCACACACACGCATGTGTGAATATATATATATATAAATATTATTTTATTTTATTAATATCTAATATCAATAATAGGTAATACCATTAATTAAATTGCACAATCCAAGTGTATCTTATACACAATAATATATGCGCCCCTTTAGCCATTAATTGGCTTCCGGAATATTCTTTAATTAATATAATTAATATCTTGTATTTTATTTATTCATAATAAATAAATACCACCATATTAATTTACCACTATAACCTTTATAGTCTCGAGATAAACTTTTTCCTTATTTGGTTATCATCTATAACCACATTTTAATCCGGCTAGATGTTCATATGTGTGTGACCCGATAGGCTTCCGAATATGTTGGCCGTAGACACAAAGTGCAAATTACGAAAATGCCCTTCATGCCTAACGATCACGGGATGGCGTCTAGCAACACACCGTGACCCCCAATCATCGGAAGAGTCAAATGCAATGACTACTACCTTTCATGTGAAACAGTTACCGTGTAACTTACAATCCTATCGCTGTAATAATATCCATACAATCGTTAGTCGAGTGTCAAAACATCAACGACCGTATCTTATAATCTGGATATCAAGCTCTCTCTCGAAGTAACTCATTTACTCCCACTTTGCAAAGATTCACGAGAGTAAGACATTCCTTATAAGAAGGCCATTTCGGATATTCGAACCCAATCATAGGATATGCGATTCCCGGACGACCAATCATGTATACTCCGCATGCTTCAGTATCATACCCAATCACTACCGCATGATCGCCCCGTGGCTAGGGGAAACCTCAATAGTGTCAAAGCATGACAATCCACACCGTGATGCCATGAAGACTCCGGTCAAAAGGATAATTACACAACCGCCACATAATGTGACACTTATCTGTGTAAGTGGGTCAGTCTAACGTACGCATTCTCTAATACACGTCCACGTACAGTCCAAGTGTCTCTACACTTCGATAGACGAGATCTATCCCTGCCCTTAAAGACAGAAGACATCCAATACGTGCTAGTCTGTTTATACTATCAATGACCTGTTTAATAGTACATCAGCCTAGAGACATTTAAGTATCAAACTTATTAAGGTGATTAGCGATCTCATCAACCATAATCGCCTATCATGGTTTCTCTATCACAGTTTAATACTAAGGACGTTATCACATAACAATTCATAATTGGTTCTTTAAAAGAACATATATATGACAACAGAAAAGCCATTTAATATATGTATAAACATAAAGAAATAGTAGAAATGATCCGACCCGGTCGGATCCGGTCCAACCCGATTGGGTTTAGGACACTATTTCAACAATCTCCCACTTGGCCTAAAACCAATCACTCGCACACACAAGACCAAGTTGAAACACAAGAATCTCATGCAATACTCGCAACTAGCCCTAGCCATAAACGGATCGCTATCCGTGGGGACTCAGACTATCTTCATATCACGTTCCATATGATCAAGTCAAAGGAACCGCCTCAACACACACACGAATCTCTGACGAGACCCTGGTCCTTGCTTCAAGCAATGAATCCACTTACTATATCAACTATATAGAAAAGGTGGAAGAACCGCACAAGGTTCAGGAATGAACCTTCTAGATCCATGTACTGCTCCCGCTGCGCCTCTAAGGCACTACTGTGTTTTGGCCTACTTGTAGAATTCACAGTGACCCATATGCTAGAACATTTTCAGCTCACTGTATCACTTAATCAAAGTGATTGCAAACCCAGACTGTAGCTCCCTCTCGCCTTCATAAGACTCAGGTTACGTCTGTATATCTACGCTTATTTAATTCCAAGTTTCAATAAACTAGGAAACTTTTCCTTAACTTGTTTAAGGATATTCTCGACATTCACCAGATTTACTTTCATACTTGCTCATGACTATGCATGAACTATGAACATCCGGCATTTCCTTTATGATGGTTCCTATCGCAGTAGCGAAGGAAACCTTCATAATTATCATCATCTTTCACCTTATCTTTAGGAATAACGTCCTAACATAGATAGATCTGGAGAACACCGGCTAGCAATATCTCCTTACGCGATCTATGCTAAACTCATTTAGCATCACATCTATATAGGTAAACTATAATCTAACAGCAGTTAAATCTATCGCTATAGATTCTTATTTCCAAAATAAGAACTGCCAATCCAAGTGCTTTCGTAAAGACCTTGAACTACCAAACATTAATTGACTGTGACATGGGGTGACAATTCTCGAGAGAGATATCCAATACCTTACTCGAAAATCGTAACACACTCCCACTATCCATATTGCACATTGGGCATATCCTTCTTTTGACTAAATCAAACTCTTTTGATTATCAAACAAAGAAATTGTCTAGAGAAACTTGTTTGAGTCCATAAATGGATCTCGTGGGCTTACATATCATGTTATCGTCTATGAACATCGAGCTGTCTGCCCGACGTCTTCAACACTATCATACAGCCATGATACGAAGTTATAACAAGCATCATCTGAATAGAACTGGGCTCAGCCGGCAGCATAAAGGTAATTACAAGGTTTACACCCCGTACCCCTCAGCCGTCACTATAGCCTGATGGTAATCATATTACTATCCATGTCAGCCTTTCAGGGACACTCCCCTTGGGTAAGACAGACTAGGTTCACAACCTGGTTGTCACTGATGGAATCTAATTCAGATATTATGGCTCATAGCCATATCTCTCAATCTTGCCTTTCAAACATTCTTTCATAAGTCGTGAGATATTCATTCTTCAAGATGAACATACCAACAACCCTTTCAGGCTTGAGGTTATCCACAGACTTACAGAACTTTTGTGTGCACTGAGCAGTGATCTACACCTCATCGCTATGTGGCGTCTGCTCACGTTCCTATGGTTGAATAACTCCATGTGGTTCTCAAACTACCTTTGAGATCTAAATCTACTCTCACTGTTTCTTTTGGAAGAAACACTTCCTCTAGAAGACAGCATGTTTGGAGACAAGCATTTTGCTCCGCGGACAAGTAAATAATATCTAGCGTACTTGCTAAGATATTCCACACAGTTGCATATGTCGTACTAGGCTCCAAGCCTTTCTGACTTTGCCTATGATAACTTCAAATCTTCGGTTAAGATAGATTCGACATTATCCTCTTCCATATCTAATATGGAATTTATTCAACCTTTATTCTTTGGAACTAGGTTAAGTATAAGGGCACTATCCCGAAACGGGTAAGGGATACTTCGCATGGCTTGCGTCACACCTTTATCATATAAAGTGTTGTTTCCATTTTGGGAACACAATCCAATTGCGTATCTCAAATATGGTATCCTTGAAGGGAGAATCTTATTCCTTTTCAGACGACTTCTGAAACACCCTTCAGGTATTAATTACTTCAATCCAATTGAAGATTAATTCCTAAGTAGCTCATCAATCTCATATTCGTACTAGCTCGAACTTTTCGGGAATTCTGAATTATGCACTTCACTGAGTACACTTGACTATTTCTAAAAATAGACGTAGAGATTAATAAACAATTATTTGTGGCATTAATTGTCACAAGCCAACAAACATCGGTATGTTCAGGATTTAGACAATTTTTCTAGATTTTGCAACCTTTTCTTAAAAGGGTATACTGGTCATCTTTAGATAAGATGCGTATCACCCACATGATTCATAATCATATGGTTCAACATCATCAGAATGACGTTTAGTTACACGCTTCCCTTCCAGAGAGACTATGTCTAGAACAACCACAGATATTAAGGATAACAGCCATACAAATATTTAGTTGAGATCTCATCACATATATCAACTATATAGTGATATCAATTTAGTATGTTAGATTCAGTGACCTTCCAACTTTATCGGAATAACATTTATTCTTTATAATTGAATATGTCTACTAAATCCTAACAGATAACTGAAAGTATGTTCTTCATAAGAACCGGAACATAATAACATTTATTTAGTTCCCTTATCAGTTTACTAGATCCAGAATATGGTAAGTATTACAACATTTGCTTCACCTTCCATATCTGTAATTAATCTTTCTAATTTAATCACACTCGTAAGATATCATATATCTTAGAGTTGACTTTGAACTTAGATAGATTTATCTCAACTCACTTGCCTAGAATAGAAACTTCAATAAGTTCTCTATTTAAGCACATGCCCTAACTTTCCTTTTTAATCCTTTAAGCACTTGAAAAATGTTTCTTATTGCAGTCTTCATAAGATTTAAGAAAGATCACAAGAGCTATGTCTTTGATTTCCTTTCATAAAGAAAATCTGAAGTTTATTAAATAGTTTATTTAACCTTTTAAATCGTATTTAAAAACATTAACTATTTAATTAACCTTCAAGCAATGATTAAAGAAATAAGTCGATACTTAAATCTTACAATTTTGAAAACAACCTTTCCAAAATTAGATGTGGTCATTCTTATCCAACGTTTGAATTAATTGTCATCTGACTGAATGATCATCTTGGATCGTATCCAATATATGACTAATTCGTTGAACTTTATTTCAAATGATTTAATCATATCATGAGCTTCTGCTTTCATTAATAATTAAAGTCTCGGAGCACTGCATCAATTATGTAATCTCCTTGTCTCTAACTACTATAACGGGATGGCTCATGCCATTGCTTATTTTAAAAGGATTAAAATTACTCAACCATATTTGAGAACGTTTCTCAAAATTAACAGTCATAATTTGGTTTTACTAATCGAGAATAAAACATAAATATAAAGTTTGCTAAAACTACAACATAAAAATGAAAATAAAAGAGTGTTGTTGTCTATACACGCAAAATCAAAAATGGTCTTTTGATTTATGATTTTGCTCCCACTAGTCAACTACTCCCAATTGACTTTCAAGAATCTTTCAAAATTCTTTAGTGGCCAAGATCCCATCTGGTTACCCCGATTCCCGACGAGGGCCGATCAACCGGAATAATTCGAAAGGTATGTAACTCTTACCAATCACATCTCTATGTGACTCTTGGTGGTTGACTAGTCAACTCTTTGACAATTCACATCTTTATGTGGTAGTCAACCCCTTGCCTCTAGAATAAAACGGTCCTGACGAGGGCCAATCACCGCAATACTCTAGTCAAGTCATAACCCAATATTCGCGAGATCTCATACGATCATATCTCAATAACGACGATATACCCGTGGTAGGTCAACTCCCGACGAGGGCCGATCAGTTGGATCCGAACAAAGGCTCTTCACCGTCGCTATAATATTGGGAGACAATTTTTCGACTTGATTTTTGTTGTGGAAGTATTTACGTAAATTAATTCACTTAATTAATTTTAATTACGGTCTCATCAAATATATCTATCTCTATAGACATACATCCTACACATTTATCTAGATCGTGCCTAGTCATGCATCTATCGTATCATATAAAATAAATACAAGCACAAAATAAATAAATGCGTAAAGTAGCCGGTATGATCATGGACTTTTCCTAGGTGCGGTTTCGAATACAAACTGACGAAACCGCGGGTCACAATCTAAGGGTAGCTGCAACCGCCAATAGGATCTTTAATGCTCCATTCTCCAATGGGATCTTCATTTTCGTCTTTCTTTGGTCTCCATCTTCTGCTCCATTCTTGTTACATTTAATTCTATCTAATAAAATAAATACAACCCGCCGCACACGGGGGGAGCCAACGGGAATGGGATAATTGCAGAAAATAAACTAGGTTACGTTCTTCATAACGGCCTAGGACAATTTTTAAACCAACAGAAAAATTAAATCATTCACATCTATCCTATCGGTCGAGTCCATGATCAATCGGGGTCCATATAATCATATTATATCTACTATATCTAATCCATACAATAAAATCTTATGAAAAGATAAAATTAAAATTTAACTACTTGCGTCTTAATTAATCAATTAACATTTAATCTATTAAATAATTTTATCCAATCAATTAACTAATTAACATTTAATTAATTAAATGATTTTAATCAAAATAAAATTAACGATTAATTTTAAACCGATTTTAATTTTAATTTTAATTAATTAGAACTATTCCAAAATAAATCAAAATTAAAATTATTTCTCTTTTGTTTCTTTCCTTTTGATTCGTAATCAAAAGGGATGCCTTTGGTTTCCTAAACCAAATTTGGCTTAGGCCTGGCCACTTTCCAAAATCAAAATTTTGGAAGTGGCCTAGGCCTAGGCTTTTTACAAATCAAATATTTGAAAAGGGCCTAGGCCTATTCCAAATCAAATATTTGGAAAGGCCAAATAATTTTGGTTTAGGCCTGGCCACTTTCCAAAATCAAAATTTTGGAAGTGGCCTAGGCCTAGGCCTTTTTCCAAATCAAATATTTGGAAAGGGCCTAGGCCTATTCCAAACAAAGTTTGGAAAGGCCATTATTATTTTAATGCCATGTGGCATCCCAACGGCTCAAACTATTTGTACCATTGGTTAGCCACATGACACAACTAAACAAAGGGAAATTAATAATCACAACTATGAACCATATTAAATCACAAAATACACAAAACAAAACTGGGGCCACCGCATCACGCCAGCAGCCGCCGGGAGCCCGGAGGCCGCCGCCGCCGCCGGCGATCACACGGTGGTGGTGCCGCCGCCGATCGGCCGAGCACCACCATTGCCGCCCTTTTTTTTTCTTTTCGTGTATCAATTTTGCGAATTAAAAATCTTTCATCTTTTTAATCACGTGATTTAAACGATAAAATTAACTACGCAAAATAACATGCTTATTGCTTAAGCTCAAGCTCGCTCCGATACCACTGTTAGGAAATCTACGCGGGAACGCAGCGAAATATAAAATTTGATTTCCTTTTACCCAAGATCGACTTCGTTTAAGCAATAAACAAATAAGTAATAGACGGTGGTTACCTTGGTTGATCTATAAGATCGACGCTTTGACCGTCAAAGGAGAGTAGTTCTGCACAGAGCCGCCCAAGTGTTCGGCCTCTACCGCTAGTCCACACGAACAGCCCGCCGGAATCCCATCATGGATTGCTATTGGAAAACTCCGGTTGCTAGACCGGCCTTTTTCCCTCTCTCCAACTCTCTATAGGATGCTCTCAATTTTACACAAGAACTATTAGTTCTTGGAATTGTGATGTACAAAAGAGCTTGACACCCACCTCTTATTTATAGTAGAAGGTGGCGCCTCCAATAGAGTGGAAAAGAAGAAAACCTTTTCCCAATAAAATAAGGAAAATACAATTGATTGATTTATCTCATTTATTATAATATCTCATATTAAATAAATCTAGGATATTGTCAATATCTTATATTGAATATTCCAAGATATTGTCAATATCTAATATTGACTATCTTTTATTTTATTACCATAAATCAATTTACACATGTGTATATATCACATATATATTTTACACAAATAAATCTATACATATTATATATCCATACTACACTAGTGCGCATGCATCACATATGCACACCACACACACGCATGTGTGAATATATATATATAAATATTATTCTATTTTATTAATATCTAATATCAATAATAGGTAATACCATTAATTAAATTGCACAATCCAAGTGTATCTTATACACAATTGTTAAGGGTGAAAATCTATGTTTTATTGTGATATATTTTACGATATTTTCCCTCTTAATTGGATTGATTGCATGATAAATAGCCCTCATATGGAAATATTGAGCATACTAGGTTTTTAAGGACTTATTCGCAATATTGAATAAATTATGTGTTTTCATCATGAATTATAATTAATTGGACTTTATTACAGTTTGCGATGTTTACCATGTGTTATAGGTATGATTATTGTGCTCAAATGATGATCAAAAGAGATAAATTTCGAGCTACAAAGGTTTAAGGAAGAGATAATGATCGAGTGGAGAGAAGAAAAGAGATAAAGATGCAAAAATCGCATTCAAGTCATTATGAACGTTCGTCGATGCAGCGTCCATATTGGACGAGCGTCTGAAATATCGAACGAGCGTCCATGGAAACAATCTTGATACAGAGAGTTTGAACGGAGTTTGAACGCGCGGCTGAGGGGAGTTCAGGAATATCGAACGAGCGTCCATTGAAGCAGACGGGCGTCCGTCCGCCGACTTAGTGAAACCGCCTCAAATCTCTATAAATACCTGCCTAGTTTCACACATTAAGACACGAGTTTTTACAATCTTAAAACCCTAAACCCTAGGGGCGGCTTTGGCTGCGATTTTACACTTTTTATTTCCAGTTTTATGCAACTTTAAATTCAATCAAAGTAGGCTAGTTCTATGTTATTTTTCCGCTTTTACGGGTTGCTGAGGATGCTCAGAGGCTAGAACCTCCTTCAAACGAGAATTGTGAAGCCGTCAGCATTGACTTGATCTCTTTATTTCGACTTTTACTGTGAGTATTTATTACGGTTGTTTCTTATCTATGCCTATTCTTGTTTTAACGCAATTATATTGGAAGATATGTTGTGTGCTTGATATGTTATTGTTTGATGGAAATCTTGAATAGCATAGATCACCATAGATAAGAATAGTTCATTAGATTTACATTAACGGAAGTTAGTAAGTCTAAAAACTAGATCGTTAACGTAAAAGTTGGCACCTTTGATCTCTTTAACGTGTTAATTTAGTATTGGAAGATACTAGGTTAATAGATGAATTGCCCAAGGAATTAGGAGTTCATGTTCAGGTAAGGTAAATCACAACCTAATTAAATACCACGTAAAATCGAGATAGGAGACCAATGCATGTTGATAGGTGGATCAATCCTCGTTTGTCTTTTATAAACTTGATTTACAATCCTCATAGCTTAGTTTAGATTAGTTAATCTATTTTCCTGCACTTTTATTTATTTTATCGCTTTCAAATCTCTCCTAGCATTGGATTAATCTCCTCTGTCTAGTTATTTTCTGCATATGTGTTTAGTCAGTTATTCGTTAGGTTAGTAATCGTGACAATAATTAGTTAAAACAAAAGCTAGGGTTCACATTCGTCTAGTTCCCCGTAGGATCGACCCGGCATAGCCTCTGTACTACGATCCTTGCACTTGAGGTTAACCGGTTTATTACTTGTTGTTTTGTATTGATAAAATCCGGGACAAGTTTTTGGCGCTACTAGGAGGCATCCTAGATATCCCTGGTTTTCTGCAAGTTTTTGGTTAATGTCGTTAAGTTCTAGTTTGATAAACCCTGGTTTTCTGCAAGTTTTCTGCACGTTTCTGTTTCAGTTCGTAGTTGGACGCTCGTCCGCAATAGCAGACGCCCGTCCGTTAGATTCCGTTTTCAGACGCTCGTTCACCAAAGTGAACGCTCGTCTGGCTTTCTGTTTTCTTATTTTTCTTGCTTGTTTTTACTCTTGTTTTAGTTTTAATTCTTAGATTTAGGTTTTAGTTAGTTTCAGCCTTAGTTTAGTAGTTTAGATAGATAATTGTGACATAATCGTTAGAATAATTGTTCCTTGATCCGATAAACATTCCACTCCCTTAGGACGACCCGTTAACACCCTATACTACGATCCTGATACTTGGGGTGTTTCGGTTTATAAATTATAAAACTAGTTTTTACCGAACAAGTAATAAACCGGTTAACCTCAAGTGCAAGGATCGTAGTACAGAGGCTATGCCGGGTCGATCCTACGGGGAACTAGACGAATGTGAACCCTAGCTTTTGTTTTAACTAACTATTATATTGGAAGATATGTTGTGTGCTTGATATGTTATTGTTTGATGGAAATCTTGAATAGCATAGATCACCATAGATAAGAATAGTTCATTAGATTTACATTAACGGAAGTTAGTAAGTCTAAAAACTAGATCGTTAACGTAAAAGTTGGCACCTTTGATCTCTTTAACGTGTTAATTTAGTATTGGAAGATACTAGGTTAATAGATGAATTGCCCAAGGAATTAGGAGTTCATGTTTAGGTAAGGTAAATCACAACCTAATTAAATACCACGTAAAATCGAGATAGGAGACCAATGCATGTTGATAGGTGGATCAATCCTCGTTTGTCTTTTATAAACTTGATTTACAATCCTCATAGCTTAGTTTAGATTAGTTAATCTATTTTCCTGCACTTTTAGTTTATTTTATCGCTTTCAAATCTCTCCTAGCATTGGATTAATCTCCTCTGTCTAGTTATTTTCTGCATATTTGTTTAGTTAGTTATTCGTTAGGTTAATAATCGTGACAATAATTAGTTAAAAACAAAAGCTAGGGTTAACATTCGTCTAGTTCCCCGTAGGATCGACCCGGCATTAACCTCTGTACTACGATCCTTGCACTTGAGGTTAACCGGTTTATTACTTGTTGTTTCGCATTAGATAAATCCGGGACAAGTTTTTGGCGCCGTTGCCGGGGAACCCGGACGGTTTGCCTAGTTTTTGTTTTTGTGTGTGTTTTGTTTTTCTGTTTTTGTTCAGTTTTTCTTTCTATTTTCTGCGTTTTAATCCTTGTTTTTAGGTCGATTTCTAGAAGGATTAACCTTTCAGTAGTTAGGAAATTAGTGTTTTGGGTTAGGGTTAGAGTTTCTGTTTTGAGATTAGTTCTTTTTCCCCTGTTTTTCCTGCTCTGTTTTCTTGACTTCTGTCTCTGTTCTGGAAATCGTTTCTGTTCCTGGGAAATTTTGCATATGAACGAGCGTCCATACCTATGAACGCCCGTCCACTGTAAAACTTCAATCCTGTATCAGTTCCTAACCTACAGACGAGCGTTCATACACTTGGACGCCCGTCCAAAAAGATTATGAAAAATCAGACGAGCGTTCATACGTTGAACGCCCGTCCGTTCTGAAAACCAGGCAGACGCTCGTCCATATTTTTGGACGCCCGTCCGTCTGCTCTTTTCCTCTTTCTTTCTTTTTTTCCCTAGGTCTTGATAATAGTTCTAGATTTCAAACCTTTTAGATAGATTCTTAGTTTTCCTTTTCGTAGTTTAAGTTTTTAATTTCGTAGTTTTAGGTTTTGTTCAATAGAGTGGGTTTCGGTTTATGCAAACTCGAAGTCAGAAGGGGCCATTACTCTTTACACCTGACCTCGAGCGGACCATAGTCAGACCCAACAGGCGGAAACTTCGTTTCACCGATCCTTCGGACGAAGGAAGCTCAGCCAACCAAGAAATTGAACAAAAGTTGATAGAAGAAATCGAAGAAATAGTAATAATGGCAGCAGAGGATCGACGTACGTTGGCAGACTACGCCATGCCTGGTGCAGTCACTGTCAACCCGGCTATAGTCTTGCCCGCCATTACTGCTCAAACCTTCGAGCTCAAGCCAGGGCTTATCCAGATGATGCAGCATGCATCAATTTTTTACGGCTACTGTCCCGGATTTTATCAATACAAAACAACAAGTAATAAACCGGTTAACCTCAAGTGCAAGGATCGTAGTATGGAGGCTAATGCCGGGTCGATCTTACGGGGAACTAGACGAATGTGAATCCTAGCTTTTGTTTAAACTAACCTATGTCACGAAGCTAAACTAAACGAAGAACTAAACTACCAAATATGCAGAAAAAGTAACTAGACAGAGGATTGCTCCAATGCTAGGCAAGATTGAAAGCGATAAAAACTAAACTAAAGTGCAGGAAAGTAAACTAAAGCTAAACAATTCAAGTTTAAAGGATTAAAATCAAATTATAACGAACGAACAAGCAATTGATCCACCTATCCTATCAACATTCAATTCTAATTCGGATTAATTCGTGATCTCTATTCAAGTCGTGATTCACCTAATCGAAGGCATAAACTCCTACTCTCGTAGACGAGTTCGTTTTCTAATCTTTTATCTTTCGATGTTAAAGATTACGTCTTTCTAACCTAGGCGTGAAATCTTTCAATTTCTAATCTAGAGACTCAATCTAATAACTTTCGTTGTGATTAGATTAAAGGTCTAAACTTTTATCATGGTGTTCTAGGGTTAACATGACTTTCATCAAGCAAACAATAAACAAAAGCACGGATCTTTCGATATAGCATGCAATCAACATATAAAAACATGATAAAAGTAACAACTTTAATAGATACTCACAAAATAATCACGAACTAGAGATCAAACTGTTGAAACGGACGGCTTCACAACGCTTGTTCAAGGAGGATTTAGCCTCCTAGCATCCTTATGCAAACTCGAATTGATGGAATAAAGAACATAAATCTAACTATCTAATCTAGATGTTTTATTGCATAAAAACTGGAAAATAAAGGAGTAAAAACGCAGCCAAGCTGCTCCCTAGGGTTTAGGGATCGAATTGTATGTCTAGGGTTAGGTGAAACGCGCCTATTTATAGATTTTTAGGTCGGTTTCGCTGAGTCGGTGCCGTGGACGCCCGTCCACTATCTTGGACGCTCGTCCAGCCTCTATGAACGGAGAATGAACGCTCGTTCAGAACGCGTCTGAACTCTCTGAATGTAAAATACGATTCTGGACGCCAGTTCACTTTTATGGACGCCCGTCCACTACTCAGCTCCAGTATTTTGCTCATAACTTCACTTCTAGGGCTCCAAATGAGGTGATTCAACATGCGTTGGAAAGCTATTTCAATCCTCTACAACTTTCATCAAGACAACTTTCCCTGAAAGTGCCTACAAGTGTGGACAAAATCCCCATGAAGTGCCTGGTTCCGGTTTCTTCAATAATTCTTCACTTAAACATCTTTCAACTCTTCCATCTTCATGTGATCATCGTTTAAGCTCCTTACTCATCATGAAAACGTACCTACAAACATGATAGAAACATGCAAAATGTAACATCATACGAATAAACATAAAACACCGATAAAATCACGTAAATATCTCGATTTTACATTTAAACACATTTAAAACTCGTTTGCTCAATAATTCGATAAAACCAACACTTTTCTATAAAAAGTACTAAAATACCAAGGATATTGTTATGGGAATAACGTCATATAAATCATAAATTTCACCCTTAACAGCTACCAATCAGAAAATCCGCATACCCACTTACACACGTTCTTAGAGATATGCGGTACTACCCGCATCCAAGGTGTAAGTGAGGATGCTATCAAGCTCAAACTTTTTCCTTTTTCCTTAAAAGGGGAGGCGAAGGAATGGTATCACTCTCTTCCCCCTGAATCCATCACTACATGGGCTGGACTCGAGAAGGAGTTTTTGAGTCAATATTTTCCACCCTCTAAGACGGCCCATTGCTTGAATGAAATTTTCACATTTTCTCAGAAGGAAAATGAATCGTTTTTCGAGGCCTGGAGGAGGTATAAATCTCTTCTTAGAAAGTGCCCCCATCATGGCTTGCCTTTGGAGAGGTTAGTCATTACTTTCTTTAGCGGATTGACCGAGCTCACTAAGGGCATGGTCAATAGTTCATCTGGCGGGACGTTTTTGAAGAAGACTCCAGACGAAGGATGGGCATTGTTCGAAGACATTGCCAGATATAACTATGCTCCATCCTATCAGGCAATTCAAGCTCCTCCTCCTCCTAAAGTGGAGGAAGTAAATGTTCAAAGTCTGATTGCCATGCTGCAGAGGCAGATGGCCAATCCTCAAACTCCGAATCCTATGAATCAGACTCCTTCGTTTCCGCAGAACCCTCAGGTTCTGTATTGCGAATCTTGCTGTCAGACTGGTCACGTAAATGGCCAATGTCAATTAAACCCCAATTCTTCATACCAAGTCAATACTGTCCATGCTGATGGACAGTACACTCCGGTCCAATGCCAAAACTGCGATAATATGGGGCATACTTCCAGATTCTGTCCTATGAATGGGCAGAATGCTGAAGTAAATGCGTTCTATGGCCAGAACACCCAAAGATTTAATCAACCATCTGGCCAGAATCAATTCCAGAACCAAGGGTTCAATCAAGCTTCCAATTTCAATCCGAATTCGAGTTTCAATAAGAACCCTGGTTCCGCTCAAAACCAAAACTCTAATTTTTCCAGTCAAACACAAAGGTTCAATCAGAATTGGCCTTCTAATTCCAATTCTAATTTTCAAAATCGGCCCGGCCAGCCATACTCTTCAAACTTCCAGCACTCTCAAAGTCCCTTGAATTCAAATGATCTTAAGGCTGAATGGAACTCATTCAAGGAAGAGCAAAACAAGAATATTCAGCTCCTAATGAGTACCAATAAGAATCTTGAGAGACAGATAGGGCAGCTGGCTGAGCAATTAGCATCAAGACCCCCTGGGCATCTGCCCAGTTTTACCGAGAAAAATCCTAAGGGTGGTCATGTTGCTCAGGCCGATTTGAGCAGCAGCCAATGTACTGACCTTGTACCAACAACGCATTATGGACAATAGGAGGCCAGTACAATGAGTTTAAGAAGTGGTACACAGCTGAGTGGTCCCCCTGGCTTCCAGGGAAACCACTAGCCCCTCCTGCCATTGATAAGGCAGGAGGGGAAGTTGAGCACCCATCATCCCCTTGGCTGCAAGCAAGTACTCAGGTGGCTGTTCCCCTGAGGACTGAACAAGTTGGAAACCCTCAAGTGGCTGACCCCTTGAGGACTGAAAAAGGGAAAGAAAGTCAGGTGGCTGATCCCCTGACTACGAAAGCTTCTGAAAAGACGGTTCGGTGGAAGGATTTGGAAGACAAAGCTATCAGCGCATCCTCAAAGAGAGTCTTTTCCGAGAGTGATCTAAAGAAGCTTCCGTTTCCACCGAGGAAGAGCAATATTCCATTGGTTGAAGACAAAAAGTACGAGAAGGTGCTAAACCTTCTGAAAAATACTCAGGTGAATCTGCCATTATCCGAGGTCTTGGTCGAGATGCCTAAGTATACAAAATTCATCAAGGATGTTGTATCTTCCAAGAAGAAGTTAGCAGGAATGGACCAAGCGGTTGGTAAGGAATGTTCTCTGGTCAATAATGAAAGCTTACCAATCAAGAGAAGCGACCCAGGGAAATTTGTGCTCACATTGCAGATGGGAGGCCTAGTCTTCCCAAATTCCTTATGTGACCTGGGCGCATCTATCAGCTTGATGCCATTGTCTGTGTGCAAGCAGCTGGGTTTACAAAGTCTTCTAGAACCCACGACCATGAACTTGCAGTTCGCTGATCGATCTTCTAAGAAAGCCTCAGGGATCTTAAAGGACGTATTAGTTCAAATAGATAGGTTTACCTTTCCAGTTGACTGTTACGTCTTAGATATTGAGAAAAGTGAAAATGTCCCGTTAATTCTTGGAAGGCCTTTTCTATCTACAGCTAGAGCCCTCATCGATTGTGATGGTGGGCATGTGACCATTCGGGTTGGTGACCAGGAGGTGAGCTATAGTGTATCAAAATCTATCAATGTACCTTCCGGAGCTCCAACCGGTTTTTCCGTTGAGGAGACTTCTGATGATTTCGACGACTTCATGGATAAGCAAGTCATGGCTGTAGAATCAGAATATGAGCGACTAATTGATAAGCTGAATAATCATGGTGTGGTCAATCTAGACCAATTAGCAGCTGATTTCGAGGATGAGCTAAGAGAAGAAGCTTTGGCAGTAGGGCCACTGAGTAAGCTCAGCGATGTTGAGTTGAAGAGTGGCGATCTTAAATCAAGTCTAGAGGATCCTCCCATAGATTTGGTACTGAAGCCGTTGCCTAAACATCTTAAGTATGTGTTTTTAAGAGAGGGTGACAAGCTTCCCTTGATCATCTCTGCCAAGCTATCTCGTATAGAAGAGCTAAAACTGTTAAACGTCTTGCGCAAAAATGAAAAAGCCTTTGGATGGCAGGTGGGGGATATCCGTGAGATATCTCCCGACATCTGTATGCACAAGATCAAGACTGAGGAGGGTGCAAAACGGGTTAGACAGCCTCAGAGAAGACTCAACCCTCACATGCAAGAGGTAGTCAAGAAGGAAATTATCAAGCTTCTAGATATGGGTATCATATACGCCATTGCAGACAGTGAGTGGGTGTCCCCAACTCAAGTGGTTCCCAAAAAAGGTGGAATTACGATTGAGAAAAATGAGAAGGGAGAGGAGATAGCATTGAGGCTCGTCACAGGCTATCGGGTCTGTATTGACTATAGAAAACTCAATGAGGTCACACTGAAAGATCATTTTCCCCTTTCATTCATTGACCAGATGCTTGAGCGTCTGGCGGGGCACGCATTCTACTGCTTCCTGGATGGATATTCAGGATATTTCCAGATACCCATCGATCCTGTTGACCAAGAGAAGACCACTTTCACCTGCCCCTATGGTACATTTGCCTACAGGCGGATGCCATTTGGTCTCTGTAATGCCCCAGCCACCTTTCAAAGGTGTATGATGGCAATCTTTGACGGGCTAGTTGAAAAGTGTATGGAGATTTTTATGGATGATTTCTCGGTCTTTGGTCAATCCTTCAATGATTGCCTCGATAATCTTGATCATGTGTTGTCTAGATGTGTGGAAAAGGACTTAGTGCTTAATTGGGAAAAATGCCATTTCATGGTAGATGAAGGTGTAGTCCTTGGCCACAAAGTGTCCGCCAAAGGTATAGAAGTAGATAGGGCCAAGGTAGAAGCTATTGAGAAGATGAGTTATCCTAAGAATGTTCGGGAAGTCCGAGGTTTTCTCGGACATGTCGGCTTCTATAGGAGGTTCATCCAGGACTTTTCAAAGATTGCCAAACCCCTGTCTACTTTACTCAAAGAAGACGTTACCTTTGATTTTGATGAGAATTGCAAGCGCGCGTTTGAAGAGCTTAAGAGTAGGCTGATCTCTGCTCCAATTCTTATTTCACCTGACTGGAACCTGCCCTTTGAGCTTATGTGCGATGCATCCAACTATGCTGTTGGTGCAGTCCTAGGACAGCGCATCGAAGGAAAGTTCCAGCCTATCTATTACGCCAGCCACACATTGAATCCTTCGCAAGTTAACTATACGACTACCGAAAAGGAATTATTGGCCGTAGTGTTTGCTATGGACAAGTTCCGTAGTTACTTGCTAGGTGCTCAAGTGATCGTGTGGACTGATCACGCTGCCTTGCGTTATCTCATGACCAAAAAGGAAGCTAAACCGCGCTTACTGCGTTGGATACTGACCCTCCAAGAATTTGACGTTCAAATCAAAGATAAGAAGGGCAGTGAGAACGTAGTGGCGGATCATGTCTCTAGGATGATAAGTGAGGAAAAGGGTGATCCTGAAGATATAGATCTTTACTTTCCTCTGGAAAACATCATGTTGATCGATGGCCGCTCTCCTGATGTTCCATGGTATTCATCCATTGTGAATTACCTTAATGCCCGCTACCTTGACCCCGAGATGTCGTATCAGGAGAAGAAGAAGTTCTTCTCTGATATGAAATATTTCGTTTGGGATGAACCTTATTTGTTCAAGATCTGCAAAGATGGTTTGCTTAGGAGATGCGTTCCTGAATCTGAGCAACGAGAGATTATCGAGCAATGCCATAGTGGACCCACAGGTGGTCACTTTGGTCCTTGGAAAACGGTTGCGAAGATCTTCCAGTCCGGTTTCTATTGGCCTACGATCTTTAAAGATACAGAAGCTTTCTGTAAAGCTTGCGATAGGTGTCAACGAACCGGAACTCTGACAAGGCGTTTTGACATGCCTTTGAAACCCATCTTAGAGTGCGAAGTCTTTGATGTATGGGGTATCGATTTTATGGGACCTTTCCCATCATCTTGCGGTAACAAATACATCTTAGTCTGCGTTGACTATGTTTCGAAATGGGTGGAGGCGGTAGCCACTCCTCACAATGATCATAAAACGGTCATGAAGTTCCTAAAAAAGAATATCTTTGTGAGGTTTGGGTGTCCTCGAGCCTTGATCAGTGATGAAGGAACGCATTTTTGCAACCGACCTCTAGAAAAAGTTCTCGAAAAGTATGGTGTACGCCACAAGACCGGCACCCCATACCATCCGATGACTAGCGGTCAGGTTGAGCGAAGCAACCAAAGCATTAAAAAGATCCTGGAGAAAACTGTGAACAGTCATCGCAAGGACTGGAGTCTGAAGTTGGATGATGTCTTATGGGCTTATAGGACCGCCTATAAAACTCCTATGGGTACATCTCCATATCAAATGGTCTACGGGAAACCATGTCATCTGCCTGTCGAGTTAGAGCATAGAGCGTATTGGGCTACAAAGTTTCTGAACTTTGATTCCCAAGCTTGTGGGAAACATCGACTACAGCAGTTACATGAGCTGGACGAATTCAGACTCCAGGCCTATGAAAGTGCCAGGCTCAGCAAAGATAAGATGAAACTACTCCATGATGCGAAAATTAAGAAGCGAGAATTCAGAGTCGGCGAACAAGTTCTCCTCTACAATTCTAGGTTACATTTGTTTCCTGGAAAGTTGAGGACTCGTTGGTCCGGCCCCTTCGAGATTCTCCAAATCATTCCTGGAGGCGTTCTAGAACTTCGTGGTTATAGTGGTGACCCGTTTCGAGTCAACGGTCAAAGGTGCAAACACTATATCGGTGAACCTAAAGAGACATCTTTGATTGTTAAATTTCTCGATATTCTCGGATGTGGTGTTACTCGAGTCGAAGAATTTAACGAGTTATCACCCGACTTGTTCTCCGAGGATGACGGTAGTGATCCGTCTGAAGAAGTTCTAGCTGGTAGTGCTGATATGGAAGAGTTTGAAAGGGAGCGACAGCTGAAGCGTCATCAGAGGACTCAGAAAATGAAGAGGTCACCCGTGGGGAGGTTCAAGCGTATGTGGAGGGCTATTAAAAATTTTCCCCCATGTGTGAGATGTTGTTTCTGCAACCACACTGCTGATCTAGGCTTACACGAGGTAGTGGCTGGCAGAAAAGTCAAGTGGCCTGATCCAGGCTGAGTTTAGACTGTGTCGAGCTAACGACATTAACCAAAAGCGCTACTAGGAGGCATCCTAGATATCCCTTATTATATTAGCTAGGTTCTGTTCACGCTATTAGCATTTTATTTATTTGAGTTTTAGTTTGATTAAGTTTTAGCTAACTAAGTTGTTCTATGGTTCTCTGTCAGTTAGTGTGCTTTTAGGTATGGATTACGGAGTTCTTCCTGAGGAGTTCCCCCTCATTAGTCGGATCCCGCTGATCACAGTAGATGATGGACCGGGAGGCACTATAGTTCTTCATGTAGATTTTGACATTAGCACCCAGGTTAAGACCATCACGTACGTTATCATTGTTCCACCATGTTCGGGAGGCAGCGAGTTCACGACTGAGGAGTTGCGGGAGGCCATAGGACGTCCTTACACGATCCTTAATGATCCTATGCTGACGGATTTGGCACTAGTGCTGCAGGCTGAGCATTTCAGAGGTGTTGAGGTAGCCGGTGAGGATTGGTGTTTGCAAGATGAGTAAGACTTTCCTCCAGCTGTCGACATGCTTCGACGTCTCATTCGCGTAGTGGATTGGGACGAAATCTACGCAGACTAGTGAGTTCTTAGTTAGTTTGGTTTTCGTCGAGCCCCGACGTAAAACAGAAGCGCTTGGTGGGAGGCAACCCACTGTTTTAGTTATGTTTTTAGTTACTTCTAAGCTATTTTAGGTCTTTAATATTTCATCATTGTATTTTTGAATTTTGTTTGACATTAATAAGAATTGCACTTCAATTTTAATTGGCTTATGTGTGAACAAATTTAATTTTTATCACTCTCTCTGGTGGACGCCCGTTCATACAAATGGACGCCCGTCCAGTTGGCTCGTTTTTATGGACGTTCGTCCAAAATGGTGGACGCCGGTCTGCAGAATCCCTTCTATCCTGAATGTAAAAATGCCCCATGGACGAGCGTCTACATTTATGGACGCCCGTCCAGTTCATGCGGTTACAAGTGAACGCCCGTCCGTAAGGATGGACGAGCGTCCATTCCAGGCCTATATATACCTGCTCTAGGCGTGAACCCTCATTTTCTGTGATTTTCAAAAGGAGAACCCGACTTTTCCCCTCCTCCAAACCTCAAATCTTCGTTTCTAAACCAAATTTGGCGATTCTTGTTGCAAAAGAACGCTCCTTGCACCTTCTTTTCATTTATCTAGTCCATTCCCTCCAACAATCAACGGAATTTGAAGAATCAGAGACTTTTCAGTGCGGCCATTTGGACAAAATTTCCGATTTTGGGTGCCAATCTTGGTGTTTCTGGGCTTCACATCCATTCGATCATCATCCTTACATAGCATTTGGTAAGTCTATAGCAACTTTTCTTGACTCCTTTCACGTTTTTGTGGGTTCGATCTTCGGGTCGGCTCGTTCTCTTGAAATTTCTCTCATTTTGTTGCTGTTTTCTTCTTGTTTTGGTGTTGTGATGGTGTGGTGATGTTGGCTGTGGTGGATGGGGTGGTATTGTTGAATTGAAATCCCGATTTGGACGATAAACGGGTAACCATTTGTGTGAATGGTTTAGTTTAGTTAGAAGTGGACAATGGTGCGTAAGAAAGAAATTGTGAAGCGTTATGGTAAAGGGTTGGCCAGGGAGAAAGGTAAACGGCAGCGTACTGAGTTTGATCCATCAGACTTGGACCCTAACAGAGGAGTAGTTTTTCGAGAGCAACCCCCTAGGGCGTCTCAGCCACTTAGGACCGAGTTAAGAGATGAATCCTCTTCAAATTCTGAAACCGAGGACGATGATGAGGTCCCTCTCGTAAGAATGACTCGAGGCACTCGGGGTGGTGAATCTTCTAGAGCTGAGGTTGGTACTGAGAATGTCGTTGGGGAGGAGGCTGAAACCGGAGCTACACGCGCACCCCCTAAGAAGAAAGCTAAGAATGTTTCCCCTCTTGCTATGCCCCGTAGATTCGTCAGTCCACGAGCTCATAGTGCCTACACTAAGGATTATGTGACTCGGAGTATGATTTTTGACAGAGAGGTCAAGACACAACAAGTTGATCCCGCCTTCGTGAAGATGCTAAAGGCTCGGAAATGGGATGAGTTACTGAAGATTCCTCCTAACCCGGTCAATGATTCTATAGTGAGAGAGTTCTATGCGAATTGTTCTGAGACGGATTTGGATGGCGGTTTTGTGATGGTTCGAGGTGTCAAAGTGCCTTTTTCCGCCAAGGTGATCAACCAGAAATATAAGTTGCCGGCGTTTCGTGGCTTGGATTACAAGGAGGAGATCGCTAGACGGCAAAATGAGGAGGGTAAGGATCCGATGGAGGAGCTGCGATTGAAAGTTTGTCCGGATGTAGCATGGGTGTTGAGACCGAATGGTGATAGGAAGGAGTTAATCACCACGACTTGGACTGAGGATTGGCGAGTCTACTGTCGGTTTATCCAGAGTCGGTTGATTCCTAAGAATAATCTCACACATTTCTATATCAGTGATCTTGGGATGTTGTATGCGTTGGTTTTCGGGTTGAATGTTGATGTTGGGCAAGCTTTGTTTGATGATGTTTTGGCGAACCGGAAGGTATCTACCCGGAGTTTGATAGTGCCTCATTTGATACATCAGTTATGTTTAGATGCTGGGGTTGCTGAGTATACATCAGACCACAGGACTAAGAGTTACCCCCCTATTCGTAGAGAGAAGGCTGTTCCCGTTTCTGAGCCTGGTTCCACATCGGCACCGCCTCAAGCCTCAGTTCTTTCTGGATTATCTTCTTCCGAGATTACTCGGCATAGTATGGCTCATAGTTTGAGGGCGATGTTGAGTGATATCCGGGATGGCCAGGATAATATCTTATCGGTTTTGGAGTGTCTAGTTGATGGAAGGCAACCGAGAGATCGGAGGGTATTCAAGGCGAGTACTATGGATTATGTCTTCTCAGAGCAGATAGAGAGGGTGATAGCTGAGGTGGTCAAGATGGAGGGGAAGCCCGAGTCAGATGAGGAGGATGAGCCCCCGGTAGAGCCTGCTACTGCGTCTACTACGCAGCCTGAGCCTACACCGACGCCGTCCACTGTTGCTGCGCCTCCTCCAGATCCTCCTCATGTTGATGTTCCTGTTGCTGAGACGACTCCGGGGCTACCTTGAGTTTTTATTTGCTTTACATCTTTCTGGTTGTTGCACTTTTTGATACATTTCATTCGATTTGGCTGTACCTATACATTTTGTTACTTTCCTTTTGGTTACTTTTCATGGTTCTTGTACTTTCTGGTTTCTCGTTCTTTGACTTGTGTTGACATATTTATTTGATGGTCCTATCTTTGTCATCCGTTTGAATTATTATCTCTACTGCCATATTATACCCCGTTTCCCCCGAGTTTTCTGTTTTCTCGCGTGTTGCAGAGGTGGTTTTTGTCGAGTACTCGTTGAGTTACGTTTGGACGTTTTTTTTCCACGCTTTTTGCGAGCGTTGGCCTTTTCATGCTCCAGCCTGACCATCATCTCGATTTTTCTACGCAAATACAGCTAAGTTTCTTCTCATTTTCCTTTCTGCACAACATGAGGACATGTTGAGTTTTTAAGTGTGGGGGAGGGGATAGTTCGAATGCATATACGTTTAATTACTACGTTAGTTTGTTTATTATGCAAAAATATGCTCAATTTTCGAAAAATTTTCCTATGCTTGTGTTTTTGTTTTGTCCCGAGTAGGCAATTCAACGTGAAGTTCGTTGTTTTTGCAATCATCTATGCGATATTTCATATGTTTGATAAGTTAGTTGTTTCACCAAGATTTACATTTCACGAGCCATAGTGAATGATGAGCTATTTTTATTAAGTTATACCCCGTTGTGGATCAGTAATTTTTGATTATCTTTTAAGTCATGTGCTTAGTGCTACGTGCATATCGTGAGATTTATGATAGTTTGTATTTAGTTCCGTAGTACGTTATACTGTGAATATCTAGACGTTTGAATGTGATAAGTAACACGGGACTAATGTCAATTAAAAAGACAAGTTAATAGTTGGTTAATATGGGTGTGTCGGAAGCTAGTCGATGATTTGAGTGAGGTAGGGTATACCACGTATGTCCTATACCACTATGATGACTAAAAGCTCACGACAGTTAGGAAAAGCTGCCTTATGATTGGAGTAAGGTAGGGGATTATCTCGAAATGTCCTATTCTGCTATGAGGGCAATAGCTTCTTCTAATGTGTGGTTAAAGTGAAATAGTTAAATCAACTAAGAAATGGTTATGAAATGAATAAGGCTTAGTTCTCGTTAATCTTATCCCCAGTATAAACCGATGGATGATGTAGGGATTATCCTCTGAGTATTTCAGAAAGGCCCTAGATATATTCGATCATCCTTTTCGGGATATGTCACGTTTGTAGGGTGCACCTTATGAGTGTCATTTATTACTATTCTGCGAGGGGGTAATAGCTAGTTTTGCTTGAGTTGTTCAAGTTTGGATCTAGTGGAAGTTCCCTATGGCTATGCACTCACACACCGGTGGACATCTAAGTTATTGGATGTATGTTATATTTGTGTAGATGCATGCTTTCCTTTCTCGAGCCTAATTTTCGTTTTGTCTTGCTCGGGACGAGCAAAGTTTAAGTGTGGGGGAGTTGTTAAGGGTGAAAATCTATGTTTTATTGTGATATATTTTACGATATTTTCCCTCTTAATTGGATTGATTGCATGATAAATAGCCCTCATATGGAAATATTGAGCATACTAGGTTTTTAAGGACTTATTCGCAATATTGAATAAATTATGTGTTTTCATCATGAATTATAATTAATTGGACTTTATTACAGTTTGCGATGTTTACCATGTGTTATAGGTATGATTATTGTGCTCAAATGATGATCAAAAGAGATAAATTTCGAGCTACAAAGGTTTAAGGAAGAGATAATGATCGAGTGGAGAGAAGAAAAGAGATAAAGATGCAAAAATCGCATTCAAGTCATTATGAACGTTCGTCGATGCAGCGTCCATATTGGACGAGCGTCTGAAATATCGAACGAGCGTCCATGGAAACAATCTTGATACAGAGAGTTTGAACGGAGTTTGAACGCGCGGTGAGGGGAGTTCAGGAATATCGAACGAGCGTCCATTGAAGCAGACGGGCGTCCGTCCGCCGACTTAGTGAAACCGCCTCAAATCTCTATAAATACCCGCCTAGTTTCACACATTAAGACACGAGTTTTTACAATCTTAAAACCCTAAACCCTAGGGGCGGCTTTGGCTGCGATTTTACACTTTTTATTTCCAGTTTTATGCAACTTTAAATTCAATCAAAGTAGGCTAGTTCTATGTTATTTTTCTGCTTTTCCGGGTTGCTGAGGATGCTCAGAGGCTAGAACCTCCTTCAAACGAGAATTGTGAAGCCGTCAGCATTGACTTGATCTCTTTATTTCGACTTTTACTGTGAGTATTTATTACGGTTGTTTCTTATCTATGCCTATTCTTGTTTTAACGCAATTATATTGGAAGATATGTTGTGTGCTTGATATGTTATTGTTTGATGGAAATCTTGAATAGCATAGATCACCATAGATAAGAATAGTTCATTAGATTTACATTAACGGAAGTTAGTAAGTCTAAAAACTAGATCGTTAACGTAAAAGTTGGCACCTTTGATCTCTTTAACGTGTTAATTTAGTATTGGAAGATACTAGGTTAATAGATGAATTGCCCAAGGAATTAGGAGTTCATGTTCAGGTAAGGTAAATCACAACCTAATTAAATACCACGTAAAATCGAGATAGGAGACCAATGCATGTTGATAGGTGGATCAATCCTCGTTTGTCTTTTATAAACTTGATTTACAATCCTCATAGCTTAGTTTAGATTAGTTAATCTATTTTCCTGCACTTTTAGTTTATTTTATCGCCTTCAAATCTCTCCTAGCATTGGATTAATCTCCTCTGTCTAGTTATTTTCTGCATATGTGTTTAGTCAGTTATTCGTTAGGTTAGTAATCGTGACAATAATTAGTTAAAAAACAAAAGCTAGGGTTCACATTCGTCTATTTCCCCGTAGGATCGACCCGGCATAGCCTCTGTACTACGATCCTTGCACTTGAGGTTAACCGGTTTATTACTTGTTGTTTTGTATTGATAAAATCCGGGACAACAATAATATATGCGCCCCTTTAGCCATTAATTGGCTTCCGGAATATTCTTTAATTAATATAATTAATATCTTGTATTTTATTTATTCATAATAAATAAATACCACCATATTAATTTACCACTATAACCTTTATAGTCTCGAGATAAACTTTTTCCTTATTTGGTTATCATCTATAACCACATTTTAATCCGGCTAGATGTTCTTATGTGTGTGACCCGATAGGCTTCCGAATATGTTGGCCGTAGACACAAAGTGCAAATTACGAAAATGCCCTTCATGCCTAACGATCACGGGATAGCGTCTAGCAACACACCGTGACCCCCAATCATCGGAAGAGTCAAATGCAATGACTACTACCTTTCATGTGAAACAGTTACCGTGTAACTTACAATCCTATCGCTGTAATAATATCCATACGGTCGTTAGTCGAGTGTCAAAACATCAACGACCGTATCTTATAATCTGGATATCAAGCTCTCTCGAAGTAACTCATTTACTCCCACTTTGCAAAGATTCACGAGAGTAAGACATTCCTTATAAGAAGGCCATTTCGGATATTCGATCCCAATCATAGGATACGCGATTCCCGGACGACCAATCATGTATACTCCGCATGCTTCAATATCATACCCAATCACTACCGCATGATCGCCCCGTGGCTAGGGGAAACCTCAATAGTGTCAAAGCATGACAATCCACACCGTGATGCCATGAAGACTCCGGTCAAAAGGATAATTACACAACCGCCACATAGTGTGACACTTATCTGTGTAAGTGGGTCAGTCTAACGTACGCATTCTCTAATACACGCCCACGTACAGTCCAAGTGTCTCTACACTTCGATAGACGAGATCTATCCCTGCCCTTAAAGACAGAAGACATCCAATACGTGCTAGTCTGTTTATACTATCAATGCCCTGTTTAATAGTACATCAGCCTAGAGACATTTAAGTATCAAACTTATTAAGGTGATTAGAGATCTCATCAACCATAATCGCCTATCATGGTTTCTCTATCACAGTTTAATACTAAGGACGTTATCACATAACAATTCATAATTGGTTCTTTAAAAGAACATATATATGACAACAGAAAAGCCATTTAATATATGTATAAACATAAAGAAATAGTAGAAATGATCCGACCCGGTCGGATCCGGTCCAACCCGATTGGGTTTAGGACACTATTTCAACATTGAAAACTTTTGATAACATAATAAGAATTCCTGATAATCAATGTAATGTTTGTCCTTTTGCAAAACAAAAGAAACTCAGATTTCCAGTTAGTGTATCTACAACTTTGCAGTGCTTTGATCTTATTCATGTAGACATTTGGGGTCCAAATAGAGTGCTTTCTGTTGATGGACATGGTTCTTTTGATTGTGGATGATTACAATAGATACACATGGATTTTTCTTATGAATACTAAAGATCAAGCTTGTGTATTGCTAAAACAGTTATGTATACTTGTTCGGACTCAATTTGATAGATGTGTAAAGACCATTAGGTCAGATCAAGGTGTTGAGTTCACCATGAAACCCTTTTATAGACAAAAGGGCCTAGTGCATCAAATGGCTTGTGTTAGAACCCCTCAACAAAATGGTTTAATAGAGAGGAAACACCAGCATATCCTGAATGTGGCCAGGGCTATCAGGATCCAATCTAATGTTCATGTTGAACTGGCATTATTGTGTTTTACATGTTGTTCACTTGATTAATATCATACCTATACCATTACTAAAAAATAAAACACCACATCACATTCTGCATCAATGTGAACCTAATTATGATATGCTGAAGGTGTTTGGATGTTTGTGTTTTGTCTCTACTGATTCATAGGGCATAGGAAAATTTGAAGACAGAAGTAAAAAATATATTTTCTTAGGTTTTGAACCTAATATCAAGGGTTATAGAGTAATGGACCTTCAGTCTAGAAACATTTCTATTTCTAGAAATGTAGTTTTTCATGAGACTGTCTTTCCTTTCTATAATATATCTAACTATGACAGTTCAATAGATCTTTGCCTTCCACTGCCTATTGATGATCATGATATTCAACATGATCAGGTTGTGGTCAATCCTTCCACTTATCCTGATCCTACACCACAATCATCAGGATCCTCCATTAACACATCTATTGAGCCACAACCTAGAAAGTCAACTAGACAAATATCAGCTCCATCCTATTTGACTGATTACATTTGTGCTAATCAAGTAAATAGGACATCTCCACATGCACTAGAATATGTTATATCTTATTCTAATATATCTCAGTCTTATCAGGGTTTCATTTGAAGTCTTGACACAGAAAGAGAGCCTACATCTTACAGAGAGGAAAGCTCTCCTTTACCAAAAGGATTAAAACCAATAGGATGCAAGTGGGTGTATGAAATCAAAAGGAAAGCTAATGGCACTATTGAAAGATTTAAAGCAAGGCTGGTAGCAAAAGGCTACACACAAACTGAAGGCATTGATTTTTTAGAAACATTTTCTCCTGTGGCCAAACAAAAAACAATAAGGATGTTTATGGCATTGGCAGCTCTACAAAATTGGCATCTTCACCAACTAGATGTCAATAATGCTTTTCTACATGGATATCTAGAGGAAGAGGTGTATATGAAACCTCCTGAAGGATTAACAGCAAATGGCCTTGTCTGTAAACTTAACAAATCATTGTATGGATTAAGACAAGCAAGTAGACAATGGAATGCAAAACTAACACAAAAGTTACTGGATCATGGATACAAACAGTCCATCAATGATCATAGCTTATTTACAAAAGGACAAGGGGATAAATTTATGGCTTTACTAGTATATGTAGATGATATTGTGGTTGGAAGCAAGAACATGACAGAAATACATACCCTAAAGGATCTACTACATTCTGCTTTCACAATCAAGGATCTTGTCACCTTAAAGTATTTCTTAGGCTTTGAGGTTGCAAGATCAGATAGTGGAATTTTCATAAATTAGAGAAAACATTGCTTGGATATTTAAAGGAATTTGGCTTCATTGATTGCAAACCAGTTTACACACCAATGGACACATCTCAGAATTTAACAGAAATAGAAGCTCCTGCACTTGAATCATACACAAAATACAGAAGCCTTGTTGGTAAACTCTTGTACTTAGGCAACACCAGACCAGATATAGCCTTTCTAGTTCAATAGCTCAGCCAGTTTTTATCCAAACCTTATGAAGCTCACCTAAAAGCAGCACACAGACTGCTTAGATTCTTGAAGTCTGCACCCGGAAAAGGCCTATTCTTTCCTAGTAAAGGATCCATCTCTTTAAGGGCTTTTAGTGATTCAGATTGGGCAGGATGTACAAAAACTAGGAGGTCAACTACTGGTTATTTGGTATTTCTTGGAGATGCCTTAATCTCTTGGAAATCCAAGAAACAGCCCACTGTTTCAAGAAGCTCCAGTGAAGCAGAATACAGGGCCATGGTTGTCACTGCTTGTGAGATACAGTGGCTTATTTATCTCCTAAAGGATTTTCAAATACAATACAAAGACACCGTTCCTCTTTACTGTGATAGCAAAAGTGCCTTAGACGTAGTTTTTTTTTTTTTTTGTTTTTTTTTTTTAGAACTAGACATAGTTGAAAATCCAGTTTTTCATGAAAGAACAAAGCACATAGAGATTGATTGTCACTTTGTGAGGGAGAAATATCAAGAAAAGGTGTTAATTCCTCTACCAATAAACACAAGGACCAACCAGCAGACATACTGACTAAGCCTATGGACAGACAGACACTTGAAAGCCTACTCCAAGCTTTTCCTTTTAAAGACTTATACACACCATGAAGTGAATATCGGATTCCACAGCAGACAATCCTCAGCAGTCTGCTGATGTTATAGCAGACAACCCTCAGCAGTCTGCTGATGTTACAGCAGCTTTAGCAGCAGACTTTCGTCCAACATCTTCAACCATAAGAGTGTTGAGATACAAGAATGAGAAGAACAAGTGTTTGGCAAGCTTCACTTGGTTCTAACCATGTTCAGCTTGAGGAGGGGTGTTGAGTTACAAGAATGAGAAGAACAAGTTTTTGGAGTTCATTGAGGCACACATCAAACACCTTGGTGTCAAGTTGGTTGAAAGTGACGGTTAAGCGGTTACAACCGAATTGAAGCCAACTACACTATATAAACCTGACCCCTGAGTGCAGTGAGGCTGCTGGATTATCCAAATTACAATTCCTTAATGCTGATTCTCTGTAATCTTTGATTTCTACTTTTCCCGCCAGATTGTAATTCGAATTTGTCAAGAACACTTTGAATGTTCTTATGTTTCTGCATTTCGTTTTCATCGAATCAATTCTATTCTTTGTTTCCTTAGTTGTTAAATCAAAATTCAACACTTACAGGACTGAAATTGTCGCCGGAGAAAAATCAGGACCAAAATTACAAAACGTATCCAGTTATAGGACGGAAATTGTAATTTTGCCGGGATTTGTGTAATTAGCTATGAAATAGGCTATGAAAGATGATGGTGATGAGGGTTGTGGTGATGGTTGATGAGATAAGACAAAATGATCAATATATATCAGTAAATTAATGGCCATTATAAACGACGAGTGTAATAGTCTTTGATGGTGTTTCAGTAAAAACAAAAAGGTGTAAATAAATGGTCATTTTTTTACTAATTGCTTTTTCATCCTCTTTTAAATAGCGCTTTACATCGGTGTTAGTCTTAGTCCATCCTGAATCGCGGGTTCTCAACCTAATCCACCACCGTAAATTCTTCACAAGGGAAGTTAAAAGTGCAGGAGCCATGATATTCTTAATTTATTATCAGATAGAATTGCACACATAAAAAAGGTCTACAACAACCAAAATTTCTTACCAAAAATACAAGATCATAGACAGTGATAATTATAATTATTTTCACTCTAATTCAAACATCTTCCACATAAGTCCCAACAAGGCATATTCCCTTAAAAAAAAAAAACATAACATTTTCATTCTAGATTAAGTTATATTTCATTGCTTACGGATTCTATGACATTGGTGAATTTTGTGAACAGGAGAACTAAGATAATGCCATTTTCATAAATAAAATAAAAAAACGATAATATTACGACATTGTGTCACTATATTAATAGACCCACTGAGATCAATTGATTGATATGTGACGATACGGGATTTCACCCTTCCACGTGGAATTATCTAATCGATCCAGCTAGAATGTGGAAAAGTCAAAGTTTATCATCCACGTCGGATCGAATACGAGACGTATCAGTGAAGACCACAACGACTGGCAGATTCTGCAAATGTCCCACCTCGAGCATCCATGTTGGTGTTACTCGAGTCGACATGTGATCCAGCCCAGGTCCCCAAGCCCAATAATCCAGAGGGTTACTTAGGCAAGGGGCAAGGCCCATTAAAGGGTATTTATGTCAATAGACCAAACCGCCCTATGTTTAGGGCAGAAGAAGGACATGTGCCTATATACATAGCTCCAGGAACTACGTAAGGCTTGATTCCTGGACATTACACAGGATACGTAGGCAATTCAAGATACATTATTGGACTCAGCCATAAAACACCAAAAACATCATCTTTATCAGCTTTGCCTTGCATATTTCTCTCCTTAACTCACCCTTAGATTACACGTGGCCCAGATAATCCGGTGGTGCATTATTCAGCATCATCATTTGGCACTAGAAGGAGGGCCTTCTACCGGTGAGTTGGTAAAAATATCGCAATGGCATCCCCAGCAAGAAAGAAACTGACGAACAACAAGAATCTGCAGATCGAAGAGCACACGGACTTGGATCCAGCAGGGGTTCAGACTCAGGTTCAGGAAGTCCCCACTGGATCTAGACCCGCAGTTGCAGAACCACCACGGCCTCAACTTCCCCCCCAGCTACAAGACATGGCGGATCACTTAGTGTCTTTAGATGAAGACGCCCTGAAAAGAGTGGTGGCCTCGGCGTTCATAGGTAAGGGAATTTGTAACACCCCTGAGGAACGCCTGTTAGACCCACTGGGTCGAAAGGAGATTGAGAATGCTAAGGGGAAGAGGCCTGTCGATCCTCAAGAAGAGCATGAGGATGAAGTAGAAACCAGCATAACCAAGAAACGTCCTGGACACGAAAAGCAATAACGACAGGTCGAGGACAGTATTCGAAACGAGTTCAATCGCATCGTAGGGAAGGAACAGGTCACATAGTGGCTCGAGTCGCCATTTAGCCCCGAGATAGAAATATATACGATGCCCGAGTCGTTTAAGCCACCGAAGATGGAACCTTTTGATGGTACTACGGACCCCGAGGACCATCTGTATCGGTATATATCATTGATGAGATTGAGAAATGCCAACGACGCCATGAAGTGTCGTGCTTTCGATACCTTGCTTACGGGTCGAGCTCGGGAGTGGTTTCATAAGCTACGGCCCGGGTCGATCTCAAGTTTTTTACAGTTGGGGCAAAAATTTCGAGATGCTTTCATCGGGAACAAGAAGTTCCACCTCAGTGCTATCCACCTCATGAACATCAAGCAAGAGAAAGGGGAATCAACCATCGATTTCATGAGGCGCTTCAATTTCGAGGCCATGAAAGTGCATAACGCCGGTGATGCACTACAGGTTAATGCCTTTGTTGGAGGTCTACGTAATATGAAACTGTATGACAAGTTGTCCAAGAAAATGCCCAGTGATATGGACGAATGTGTGAACATAGTCCACAAATTTTGCCAAGGTGAAGAGGCGGTGCATTTGCACACCATTTCACTTGGCCTCAACTCGAGGAACGATACCCGAAGCCAGACCAAGGGTCAGCCTAGGGGTCAGAACGAAGAAGTAAAATCCAACGTGTTCGATCGATTGACCGCACCGATCACAGATCGGCTCGGCAAGAAAGGAAATTTGAAGGATCGAGATTTTATACCTCTCAACCGATGTCGGGGGGAGGTGCTGGCCATTATGATCAGGAAGAACATTGCACGAACACCGAAACCAATGTCCAAAGATCCTGAGAAGAGAAAGAATACCCACAAGTACTGTGACTATCACAAGGATGTGGGGCACGACACAGAAGAGTGTTTTGATTTGAAGAGAGATATCGATGCCTGTATTCAAGAGGGTCGATTAGATGAGGTGATTGACATATCAGAGAAGGACGAGCCCAAGGGTCGTCGAGAGTATAAGAGAAAAAGTTATAACGGAAAGAGAGATCGATCGCCGCGTCGGGATAATCAGAGACGACGGGATAAATCATCCAAACCGACCCACAGAGATAACCGACAGGACGATCGTCGAACGGATTTGAATCGAGACCCTCATGGGGATAACCGCATCGGGTATGATGTCAACACTATTGTCGCTGAACACGAGTCAGATCGACCTCGGTCCAGTCGACAGTCTTCAGACAGATCGAGGGAATCGAAGAAGCTTAGGTTCACAACAGAGGTAGGTTATGGACCCAAAGATGATATTCCAAGCTCCCACAGTCACAATGAAGGTTTGGTAATAGAGGCGGTGATAAGCAGGGGTCGGATAAAGAGAGTCTGTGTTGACAGTGGAAGTGCCGTCAACATCCTTTACTACTCAGCCTTCAAAGCTATGAGGTTGAGGGATGAAGACATTGTGTCGTTATCTACCCTTCTGTTCGGGTTCACAGGGCAAGCCATCTACCCTGTCTGGTCGATTAACTTATTGACTACATTTGGAGATGGAGAAAAAGGCCGAACAATGGAAATGACCTATGTCGTAGTTAAAGCCCCGTCCGGTTACAACGCGATATTAGGTCGACCTGCTTTATATGACCTGAGAGCCATCATTTCCACATACCACAATAGCATGAAATTTCCCACCTGGTATGGTACCCACGAAGTGAAATGAGATGTTGAGGTGGCCAGAAATTGCAATTTAGTCACGGTAAAAGGGAAAGGCGTTGGGCAAGTGTTAGTTTAGGAATTGATCCCTGAGGAAGAGGAAGATCGAAGCTGGGTCTCCGTCGATCCGACAGAAGAGATTCGTGTGTGGAAGGAGGAAGAGGGCCAAGGGGTCCAGATCGGGAAGTGGATGCCACACCCCGACATGAAAGCCTTGGTTGACCTCCTTGTTGAATATCGAGACGTTTTTGCTTGGAATGTCAATCTAATATGGTGAATGGTAAATGTGTTCATCCATAAAATCACGATTGTGCAAATAAAGGGTCCATTTGATGAGGATATCATAATAACTACTACATCCGTCCCAAAATGTAAGTTCATTTGAGGTTTTTTACACACATTAAGAAAGTTGGTTAAATTGGTTATGTGTCATTAATTTTGATGGAAAAAGTCTAAAATGACCTTTGACTATTATTAATATAGAGCAATGAAAAGTGGGTGTATAGATAATAAATGAATGGTAAAAGAAGAAAATTGTAATAAATATTTTCTTGGTTATTTAAATGGACTTTTATTATGAGACAAAATAAAAAAACTAAAATAATTTATATTTTAGGACGAATGTAGTAATTCACTAATTTGGATAGGCAGGGTAGATAAATAACAAACACTTGTTTTGATACCTATTATGATATAATAAACGGGGCAAAAAAAAAAGACCAAAAGCTCTTAAACTATTCAAATCTTAACATTCTGAAATTTTATGGTGGTTCTGGACCAAGTATGACTTGGTGATCCAGGACCAACAGAAATTCAAGAAAAACACATGGGGTCCACCGTGTAAAATATAAATGTCATGTTTTTACAAATTTGCTCATCTTTTAAGAAATCCTATTGGAGGACAAGTATGACATGGTGGTTCTGGACCACCATAAAACTACTGCTTAACATTTCATTCTTTTATCTTTTATTTTTAACAATTTGACTCTTAACAATTTAAAACGTAACATTTCAGCCCTTCCATCCATTTTTATTATCAGAAGTAGGGTAATTTCATCCGTTCATACACTATCTTCTTCAAACCCAACATTTTCCTGCAAATCACATTTCTTTTCTCACAAATAATACTTCTCTTGGTTTGTGCGAACATTCTTTAATCATTTGAAGATTTTGCAAGATCCCAAACATTCTTAAGAGCAATGACCGCATGGACTCTGTCTAAATTGTTGATGTGGCATAATCTTATTAGAACAGAAACGTAAAATAGTTTTATGAGTGATGTGTGATTGTTAAGATGTAGTAATGATGTAAAATAATTTAGTGCTATCAACCCAGGGGAGTGATACATTTACTCGCTTAAGTCTACATCATTTTTACACCATCATCATCTCACCACACATTTTTTTTACTTGTAATTTTTTTTAAGAAAAACACAATCACAACCACAAGATTGTCTAGGTACAAGCATGGTGTAGACTTGAAGAAGTAAACCTATCATTACCCATCCAATAAAATATTACTACCTCCGTCCCATAAAAAGTGTCTATAACGGGAAAATGAATTGTCCCATAAAAAGTGTCCATTTAAATTTCCAATACATCATTAATACATTTTTTCCACTCATACCCCTATTTTAACATTTAATTTTCCATAATCCTTTCATATTCCAAAACAAGCATTTATGATTAGTTAAGGGTATATTTGTCTATTCATTCTTAAAATACAAAACATTAATTATTTCCTTAATCTCCGTGTCCAACAAAAAATGGACACTTTTTGTAGGACGGAGGTAGTAATAAATTTTCTCGATCCAACCTGTAATTTTTCTTGATGCGACAAAAAGTAGGGAATATGTCATGCTACTTGTGGTATCTATAATTGACACACTTGATGAAAAGGCACCATTGAATTACACCATTATTTTGATTTTAGTCTAAGAAAAAAATCCAATTGTTATTTGTCAAACTTGAAGCAGTCTACAATGCCCTTATTACGACTGCTCTAAGATACCACACAGAAAACTTGTGTGTGGTGAAAGGGAGTCGAAAAATGTGACTACAACTATTCACACTTGATACAACGATTGTACCGTGAAAACTCTATTTTTAAAGAAGATTTTCCCATATATACCCCAAACAATAAGGTGGTAGGGGTATCAATGGGCAAACAAAGACACGACAGATAATAACAAAAGTTAATATAGAGTGCCGAGTGTGTCCAAATTCTTTCCTTCACATTCTAGTTTTGTGATACAGGAACAGAATCACAACTTATTATTAACACAAATGATAATATCACCTCCGGTATAAAGCTCTTCAAAAATATAGTTAAAAAAACGCGCATATCAAATGTCAATGTACACAAATAAAAAATGACGAGGAGGCAAAGAACAAAGTAAAAATTCTTGATCAATGATCAATTTTGAAACTCGAGCGCACACGCAAAAACCCCGTGAAGGTAAGTAGCAGCACTCAAGCAGCAACTTGACTGAATAGCAGTTTACGGATCTGTAATTGGTAAATAGCAAATTCTCATTAGAGTCATTTGTCAGGATTAGCAAACAAAAGGAAAAGAATATAACAAAATATTTAGTATCTTTCGAGCAAACACAAAACACACACAAGAAAAGGTCGGGATTCCAATACAACATCTTTCGAGCTTTATTCCCATCAAGGGCGGATGGGGTTTCTAATAAGTTAACTAATTTCCATCTTTTTGGAGAATTGGCTGATCATGGGGAAAATTAGGGACTTAGATATAATTAAGTAAAATTGCAAGGTATCAATTACATCAATGTGGAACCCCATCATACAATACATAAGGACAAACTTGGGACAATGGAAATAAAACACTTGGCTCTGGCAATTTTCAGTCACGTATCATACCATGTCATTAGTTAATATCCGTAAATAAATGATGCATACGTATGATAGAACCCCCCACTACATTTTTCATATTAAACTAGGTCTAGAAGTCCAACTAACAAATATACCACGCTACATAAAGATTCCAAAGTTGAGGACTAAACTAACATGTTGAATCCCACAAAAAAGATGATAATTGAATTCCGTGTGCGATATTGGGAAAACTAGATATGGAACATAATGTAGATTGTGAATAGAGTAGTGATGGAAAGCATATGACAAAAATTGCAGCTTAAAGTGATTAAAAAAGCAGTACCTCTGGAAGTTTTTTGCGGAACACAACGTCCAACCTTGCATCCAAAGTGTTCTCACACACGATTTTCCCATCTCGAGAAGCCAACACAACACCTCCACAACTGAAATTCAAGGACAAATTATCAAACTATAGAGCACCTCAATCACTAAACATTGCAGTCAGTAACAAACAAGGGCAAAGGACATAAGAAAAACGGATAATATATGAAACTATTTTGCAATAACTAAACCAGTAGACGATGTCAGTGTACTGCAACACTCAAATTTGAGAAACTAAAATGTTTGTGTTGCTACAGTTACCTCCACTCAACCAAGATTAATAAGAACAGTCAAATTACCAAGATGGCCCATGGGCATTGTGATGGGAAGGCACAGAAGGAAGGTAGATGCTGTCAACCACGATCTCAACTGACCGAACATTTGCCTTCTCAGCATACTCCTCTTTTGCTTGTTGCAAAACAGATTCTACCAAGTGCTTGTCATCTTTACGGCATCTCAGTAAGACCGATGGCTCTTTCAGCCTAAGCAAACTCTGTAATGGAAACAAAAAAGAAAAGAAATTGCTTACAACAGTAACAACACTCCCGCATTAAGAATGCTAGACAAACTGCAATCAAGGTTTCCTTTTCCTTTTACTCATCCGAAGTTTTTAACTATTTCTTCTGACGATCCATCAGCAATTCAGAGTTGGCATGAAATGAAGTTACTAAAAATTGACATTAAATAACTATTATGAGCATATTAAATCCAATTCAATACACCCTACAAATTACACCACATTGAATTTCCTAGTAGCTTTGGCAACAATAAGTTCCACTTGTTCCTCTCCTTTTTTTCATTTTCCTTCTACAAGGTAGGATAACGAGATGGTTACTAATCTTTTTTTCTCTTGATGATACCGAAAAACTTTATCTATCAGAACATTGGTTATTGGACTCTTTTATATTATCCTTCTCAATATGCAACACACAAATATTTCCGTTTGATCCATCACAACTGATGAAGATGACATCTATCATAGGCAAGTGGAAGATTTAGTACCTGAATAATGAGATTTTTCAGAAGATTCTTATAGCTATGATGGTCATGGCTGACACGCAAGAGCTCCTTTGTTGCATCCTCCTTCATAGAGTTCACAAGGTCATCTTGAGCTTGAAGAACCTTAATTCTAGAAGCATTCAGCTGCATGGAGTACTCACTGAAGCAAAGAGACACAAAGGTGTAACAAAGTTTCCCATAAGAGTGACAGAAATACACCATACTAAAAGTTAAACAGCTGTTTAAGATTGAAAGAAGTAACCTTCCATAGCTGTCCATGTTAAAAGTTGTGGTAGCTATGTGAAAAACAGTGCACTAACAAATAAAATTCAGAAAGCGGAAGGAGCAACAACTGAGTTACATGAGAAAGCCATCATCAATAGATTATACAGTCCCTCCTTCACCTCTCCTTTCTTTTCTGTCACTATCTTTCATTTTCTTTTCTCTCTAATTCTTTCGATCCAAACGGGGCCTAGGTTTTCTAAAATCTATATCAATAGCAAAGCAATCACCAAGCCTTAATGTTTCCGAGTCCGATAAACAACTTCAGGTCACGAGGCAAAGCTAACTCTAAAGTTAAAATTCAGAAGAAGATAACCATAGTTGTCAAGACACTTGCCTAGGTACGCCTAGGGGAGGGTCGGGGCCTTAGTGCCAAGAAGGCAAGCAAGGGTTTGCCTCGGCAAGATGTACAAAAAAAGGGGTTGCATATGTGCATATGATGGAACTTTGACTACTTGGTCCTCATGTCTGCATTAGTGCATGTATGGCTAATATACTTGACATTATGGGTGGTATGAGCATACTACATATGCTAGCGCCGTAGCGCGTGCAATTGGTTAGATGTGGCTGCAATTTTACAATGTTGACAAGGCACACAATTGAATATTTGTTTGATAAGAATTAGCCTTTTGCCCTTTTGGGGACTTTTACTGATTATAAATTTAATTGACTTCAACTTTTGAACTTTATTCACGATTGCTTAAGCATGGATAGGCAACGCATAGAGCCTTAACAACTATGAAGATAATACTACATACCTCCACATCACTATAGAATAAGGACACCATGAAAAAAACAAAAACAGTTTACAACAACACTATTTTCACCACCAAAGTAAAACAAATAAAGACCTCAAGATGGAATTACATTGTACTACAGGAATAAATGTTGCTACATATACTGATTATTGGAACAAGAAAAAACAGTTTCAAATCAAACGAGCAAATATAATTCACAAAGACTAACATTTTCTTACGAACTTCAACTTGCTTCTGCTTGCGCTCATACTCTTGTCTGATTTTCTTCTTCTCAGCTTCTACTAGCTGCAATTTCTCAATGTTGAACTCCTACAACAAAAATATCACATCAATGAAAAGAAACAGCAAAATTAGTACTACGTAAATTCAGAGGAATCTAAACACACGTAAATCAACTCTCGATCCAAATGACATATAAGAAAATCGTAATTAGGAGAGAAGTGATAAGAGTCATACTTCTTCAGCAGAAACAGAGATCTCATTGGCCTTCTCATCAGCTTCCTGGCGAATGAATCGCACCATCTGCTGGATCTGCTTGGATACATCTGCATCGTTCATCTTGTGAATTGACGGTTGGTTACGACGATTGATCGGATCGAGAGGCGAAACGAAGAGATTGATTGAGTAGTGGAAAGATACAGAAACGTATTGGGGAGCCTTCTCTGCCTGTAGTTTACGACTGGAGATTATATTCAATACAAGGCAATCAAAGAGACGGATTTTATTTTATTTTTTCACGTTCTTTGATTAAAATTTTTTATTTTTTTTATTTTTACAGTGTTGAAAACTTTAACTCCTATGTCTACGACAACGAGGCCGGGTGAGATTGTGAAAATCCATAAATCCCGATCAATCCTAGTATCCTACTACCGTCCGATTTATTTTCTGTTTTTTTCAAATTTTTTTAGGGTAAAAAAATAATTTTTTTAATAGTAGTTAGAGCAAAACATTCATATCTATTGGTCAAATTTTGAGACTTGTCCTGTAGTAAATTTAGTATCTTTAAACTTAGCATGTTTATCTTTTATTGTATGTAATATTTTGCAACAAACACCCTTTTATTAGCGCAAAATACCCTTTATCTATGGTTCAACTTTGAGACTTGTCATGTATCTTTGAAGATAGAGGGTAAAAGTGCTAAATTTAAAGATACAGGGCAAGTCCCAAAGTTGACCCAAAGATAGAGGTGTTTTGCGCTAATTAATCTTTTTTTTAATTGTAATCAACAGAACTAGCCAATAGCACATGAGAGGGCGAGATACGCTCCATTCCACATGTCCTATTAGCCTAAAACTTTCTCGTGCTAACAAATGGGTAGAAATATTTCTTAGCATTTTAACAAAAGAGAAGGAGACAGAAAAAAAACTTGCAACAGATTATGACAGTTGTTTATAATACATCATAGTGGTGAGAGATTTTCACTATGAGATAAAAGACGTTGACAAGTAGTGAGCGAATCTCCTTTAAAGATAACTCGGAAAAATCCCCAACTGTTGGCAATGAACAAAGCGTGATAGATGGCCAAAGTTTCACCTAAATTCACGTTAAACCCTCCTTCCAATTTTCTAGAAAAACTCTTTATGATAACTTCATCTCTATTTCTTAGAAGCCCTCCTACCACTGCAATACCATTTCCAAAAACAACATCCACATTGAATTTGAGAAGGTCAGGATTTGGTGGTATCCACTTCATAGGCGAAGGTGGCGAAGTTGTGAATTTAAAGAATTTCTGTGAAACACTCATGTATTCCTCCGATTCAGCCTTGGATTGAGCAATAATAGACCCAACTTGTACCTCTTTTTGCTAAAAAATCCGGCCACATCTCGACTTACATATGTTCCAAACTCCAAAGCAAGCATACATAAAAATAATAAAAATAACGTTCAAATCTTTTTTTTAGGGGGGTGGGGGGTGTTAAAATTTATGGGAATTTTTCACTTGGACTGAAGTAAAAAAATGGATTCAATTAACATTGTAAACACATTTTTTTTTTTTTTAATTTAACATGGTAAACTTTTTTTTATTTTTCACTCCCATAAAATGTGCAAACTTTGAAGAAGTAATTAGGTTTTGCGTCCATTACGACGATAAAATCTATATGGGCAGAGAAAAAAAACATAATCTCAATTTATTTTTTTTTGAAAGCATAATCTCAAGAAAAGATAATCTCAAATTTTATCGAGATGGAAATTGGATATGAACGTTACGGGAGTTGGTCTTGCAGTTGGGCTATGGATGGGTCCAAACCCGCTTCCGCCCCTAGTTGGTCTAGCAATGGGGCTATGATATCTAAGTTCAATTTAAGACAAAAGTTTATATTTAGGAACAACTATCGTACAAAATGTGATTGTTGTTATAAAATAACTAAACGTAAGAACAAAACACAAAGGAAAAATATGATCTGCAGTTTGTATATATTTGTGTATATTCTTTTGAAGAAGTATAGCTGCTTTGTTAATATATGAAAGGTGGGAATCCTCTATCTCTTCAGCTAACTTACATACAAGGTTTATATAGAAGTTGATGCAAACTCAAGGACGGCGGCTGAGCTTATCTTCTGTGATATATATCTAATACGGTACACATCCATAAAGACACGACATATTATACGTGGTTTAATGATGTGCAGACATCCGTCGATCATATCGTGTATTTACGTTGATACTTATCCACTTTGTCGCGCTAGCGTCGAGACTTAGTTATTAAGTAAACTAGCTGCGGGCTAGTATTTTACACGGAGGAGATAGATATTATATCTAATGGACATCCACATATTACGAGTATATTTATAACACTCCCCCTTGGATGTCCATCCACAAAGAATCTGCCTCGTTAAAACCTTCATTATGAAAAAACCCTGTGGGAAAAAAATCATAATAAAGGAAAAAGAGTACAGCCTTCATTTGTGTTTTACTCCCCCTGATTTGAACATCTCTTCAGGTCTTTAAGTTGGTACATCCCGATTTCTGGATCAAACTCTCGAACATAGCGGTAGTCCATACTTTAGTGAATAAATCTTCTGGATTGTTGCTTGATCTGATTCGCTGAACATCAATTTGGCTATTCTTTCGAAAATCATTTGCTTCATGAGTAGCTACTTATTTTGCCATGATTAGAAGATATCACGACCAGATCTTGCTATGTTCAGCACCATGAAATCAATGTACCATCACAGGTGAAGGGCAACCAATTCGAGGCTTTGCCTTTTGTCGGATTTTGATATCATACGTGTAACAAACAAGTCCTCGACTTGCTTTCTGTTTGATCTGAGTTGTATAACATATATGGCATGTACCAAAAACCTTGCTTGGAAAAACCCAGTGGGAAAAAATCCAGCCAAAGGAAAAAGATTCATGACATATGTGCTCTCGTGCACTGATTGCCTCGTTAAAAACCTTTAACTAAGAAAACCCAGTGGGAAAAACCTGTTAAAGGGAAAAAGAGTACAATCATTGGTCTTCATGGCCAAATGACATCTTGCATGTGCAAGTATTGGATCTTAATAGTATAAGTCAAATACTCATACTTTATCATCATTGTAACTCTACCGGAGCTTAATTACAGATCCAAACTTTCTCAGATCAAAACTATCTATTCCCTTATGGGGTACTTTATGCAACATATATTGTGCATTTCACACACTTTGTATGCTTCAGGCATTTAATGCTTCCAGCGTCTTATAAGCTTCAGGCACGCTTCTAGCATTTTATATGCTTCAGGCACGCTTCTAGCGTCTTATATGCTTCAGGCACGCTTCTAGCGTCTTATATGCTTCAGGCACGCTTCTAACGTATTATGTGCTTCTAGCGTTTTATATGCTTCAAGCATGCGTCTAGCGTCTTATTTGCTTCAGGCACTATATTCGCTAAAGGCGATTACGACATTTCGAAAACATGCTTGCCTCACTATATTCGCTTCAGGCGATTTCAACATTTCTAAACATGTTTGCCTCTTTTATGCATAAACCAAGTGTTTGTATTCATTATCGTATCTCATTATTCAAATGACGATAACATTAATTTATTATCTCAACACTATGAGATTTATATATGTTGGAACTAATATGTTTCTCACGCTGCAAGCGTTGAACATTACTAACAATATAACACTATGAAATTTCTGATTCTTCAGGAATCATTACATTTTCTTTAGGGGTTGTAACTTGTAAGAAGATAACATGAGGGAATGAACTTCAGGTTCGTTTCTCCCCCTCATGTATGTATGACAACTGCATATTATTTGTTCCATACATATTATATATTAACACTTGTTGGCATATTCTAGCTTTGACCTCTTCAAGGGTTTATGATTTCATTACTCAACAGAAGTATGTCATTGCTCTTCCGGAGCTTCATAGACTATATTATTTTCTGCTCGAGCATTTTCTAACTGTCTAACTCTTCTAGAGTTCTCATAAATAATATAGCCATAACCTCTTTTGAGGAATGTTATTTATTAAGCCAATTGGTCTTTTAACACTTATAGCGTTTCTTTCATTAATTTGATACGTATCATTTCATGTCCTACTGGGAATTTTCCTTCTGGGACAAATATTATCCTTCTAGGACAAACTTTTCTACGACATTTAATCCAACCAAAGCATTTGCAGCTTATAGCGTTATTTTCATTAATTTGATACGTATCATTTCATGTCATACTGGGACTTTTCCTTCTCATGTCCTACTGGGACTTTTCCTTCTGGGACAAATATTATCCTTCTAGGACAAACTTTTCTGCGACATTTAATCCAACCAAAGCATTTGCAGCTGCTCACTCTTCAAGAGTAATTAAATGCATCTGGTGATAAAATGTGCATTAATATAATGTTCTTAATATAATGTTCTTCCACGAGATTTATAAACTTCAAGTTTACTATCCTCCCCCTAATCTCGGGAAAACATTATATTATAAGTCATATCTACGTAAGTTTACAATAACCCTTTGTGGGATTCAGCATTTCGATGTGATATCCCTATGTGGGATTCTACATGTCGATGTGTATCCATTTATACGAGTATCAACAAACATTACGAGATATCGACTCAATCAGGAAGAACTATATTATCTCTTCAAGAGATTTATATCTTTTTAATTCTTCCGATGTCTCAATTTAATATCCACACCAGGGGATATCCGCACAACTTACTGCGCTTGAAACTGTGAAAAATGATAAACAAACTTTATCATATCTAGATCATCTTCAGGATGACCGTAACATATAGCATTTGTGTCATGACATTACTTTTACTACGATGTTGAAGCTTCATTATTCTCAT